>WHYT01017846.1:0-56850 GCA_009806455.1 Tetrax tetrax
AAAAAAAAAAAAAAAGAGAGAAAAGAGAATAAAGAGATCAGCACCACTGAAACTGTGACTGTCAGATGAAAGGTAAATCTTTAATATGAAACACTTCTTTACCTACTGTCATGACATTGGCAAGCATGCTTATATTACAGATTTTTATCTTTACCCAAACCATAATATGCTAAAATAAACAGAATCAAAATGTTTTCCTCATAACTTGAGATAAGGACAGCAAAGGGATTTTTTTTTTTATGAATGATGTTGCTTACGATCATTTTTTATCCTTGCAGAATAAAAAGCAAAAGAAGCAAGGTGGTTGTTTGACCATCTTTGTTATTTGGTTATAAAAAGATATGGGTACTTTTTGGTATTTATTTTGAATTAGTTGCCATCTGTTCTCCTGTGGTTTGCAACAAAGGCTAAGCCTTTGTTGCATCTGGTTTAGCAAGTTGCACCGGAAAGTGAGAGAACAAACACAAGAGGCATCATTACCTAATGCAACTTGTCTGAGGTTTCTCAGATGCTATGAAGATGACCAGAATGTAAGGCCCTGTATGAAACTAAAATGTAGGGAACTAACCTGTAACATTGCTTTGCCATGTTGTTAATATTATGCTGTTAGATAATCAAAAGTAACGAGCCAACAAGATTGTTGTCTTTTGCACAGGTCTCTGTGATTTTACCTTTCTTGTACAAAACATAAGTGTACTTTTAGTTGTCTTCAGCATTTTTTTTTTTTCTTGATGGATTATTAACTTTGAAAATATTTTTGTCCAGCAATTTCAGCTTTGGTGGAAGATTGGAAGCTGCTTTGGAATATCCAGTGGTGAGCTGAACCCCAAGGAATTCCTCAGCTTCAAGAGAGAGCTGACCATTGACTACACCCACAGTTATATGTCTGCTGCATGCAAAGTTTGTTCTTTGGGTTTTTTTTTTGTAAAAGGAAATGTTTAATCTGTTGATGCCTTGTAGGGCTCTGCTGATCCATGGACTACAGCTTGACCGATACTATCTTAGAGATTGCCAGGAGATGGAACAGTGGGATCTTGAAAAAAAGAATTTTTTTATCTGTTTGTCTTAAGTGATGCATACGTCTGTTAGGCGACATTCAATAAATGTTTTTGTTCATTGAAGTAAAACCAGCCCCAGAAAGAGCTAGTGCTGAGTTGCAGGTAGGCTGTGGAGTTTATTTCTGAAGAAATTCCCCTGCTCTCTCTGCCACTCCCCACCCTGCTCTGTTTGAACAGGCCAGCCTATGTGTTTGCTCGTGCTCTCAAAGCTGGACACACAGTCACATTTTGCGAAACCCAGAGAAACACAGTCTTCCAACAGGATTCTTTGCTTTTCAAAGCATCCCTTGATTGTCAGTATTCTCTCTCCAGTGCAAAACTCAGTTTTTTTTTTTTCCTTTCTAACCTGTTTCTTTTACTGCAAGAAAAAAAAAAAAAGGCCAATATTTTTGCTTCTTTTAAAGTTGCCCTCAGAGCAAAATGGCACCTCCTGCTTCACGAGCAGAATTTCTGACAAGCCTCCTCCCTTGATGTTAGTGCAGAAAGGACATCCTAGTGACCAGATGAGCTGTCTCAGACTGACACGTTTCTGCTTCTGCCTGTGACTTATTCCCTGTTTATCCAGAGGGATATTGTATATCAGCATCAATGCCCTTTACTGCTTACATGGTACCTTCATGCTCCACAACAAAGTCATCTCTACTGTAGCACCCCATTCCTGACAGGTGACACACCTGCCTGGAGTACCTGACCCACCTGACTGCTGTTTGCCTGAACTGTGCAAATTCCAAGGCTGGATAAGGTATGGGTAAGATACTAATTTATTCTAAAAAAGAAAATTCATATGTCCCCACTGTTGTAATTCTCTCTTCCTCTTTATGTCTCAGATGTTGTTTGTCCTCTTTCCCCTGCGTACATCCGACCCACATCCCACTTGCCTGAATAACACAGCGTATTGCAAACAAAACACAGGACTGGCAGGGCGATTTCTGTGCACCAGTGAAAGAGCTGAATGTCTGCCCTTGCCTTGCTCTGCAAGAAGGAAGCATTTTCTATGGCAATCCCCCAGCTCTCATAGACTATCTTGTGTTGCATTTGGTAGGTAAGAAAGAGGTATTAAGAAAAGAAAGATAAACAAGAGGACACTAGTTACAAAATCGTAATGATTTCACTATTTAATTGCATTGATCTTGATGAGGTGCTGACAGAATTCAGGAATGTGTTCTTCACCATGTTAATGAGCAGATAAGATATCTGCTGATAAGAAGATTCTGTTGAAAACCAGTAAACTGCATGGGAATGTGTATGTTTTGGGCCTTTTTTCTAATCAAAGCACGCAGCTGTGCGTCCCCTGGACTGCTGCAGGAGGGTAGTGGTCCACAGACACGGACAACAGCACAGCTCATAGTGATGGGAGCTTGAGAAAGTGCAAGTCTTTGTGCATATCTGTGCTGAGTGACTTTTTCACTCCTATGAATAGATGGAATATTTTGAACTTGTGGTCATGATGTCTCAGTCTCCATTATCTTGTTGCTGCCTGTGGATTATTGCTGTGGATATGACCAGTGTCTTTTTTATCTTTGCATATTTCCATGCCAGCAAACACCTGGACCTTAGCAAATAGAGATGAAAATGAGGTGTTGCAAATGTATTACTGCTATTGACAAATTTTGTTCAATGCACGAAGTTATTGTGCAAAATCCTCATTCTGAAAAACAGCCAAAGAAGGATCCTGACAGAGTGATTCGAATGGATCAGCTCTGCTCACTCCTGCGAGCTGATCCAACTGACAAAACAAACGGACTGAAAACCCAGCTTTGTAATGCAGCCAGGATATTGACAATTGCTTGAATAAAACAAGAGAGATTTTGCAATCATTAGACTTTCTGAAAGATGCAGCTAATTTGCATCATGGTTACTGAATATTAGTCTTGCCTTCTTCATGTAGTATTAAATCAACAGCATGCTCAGAAATAATAGCTGAGAGAAGGAATGAGTAAGTCCCTGGTGTGCACACAGTGCTGGTTACCTGAGTGATGCTCAGGCTAATGCATACCTCACAGCACAGAACATTTTGCCTTCTTTTGTGGAAGACAAACAAGCATCTTCATCTTAATCCTTTGGGATCATAGGTTTTTTGCCTGACTTTCATTGAGTCAGAGAAGTATGGTTAATAGTCAGATCTATTAATTTGAATCAGATTAATCAGATTAATAACTTGCTGCCTAACTGCTCTATATTCTGTAAAGACTATGATTATTTTTTGTAGTGCAAACAGTCCTGGAGGGTCACTTTGCCCTATTTAACTTCAGTTGTAACTTTGGAAAAACTTGCAGTGCCATCTAAATAGATAAAAGGTATTAGACCTTTCTGACTGCATTTGTTTTTAAAAACCCACATGTCTTTGCAAAACACCGCTGTATGATACATTATCCTGATAAAGTGCTATACCTGCTTTGGAAACTTTAAAATATATCTTTGATCTACTGTGGCTGATTCATGTACCTTTCACAGGGTACTTGGTAACAGAGCAAAGCAATTTGTAATAAGGAACCACTGCAATATTAGTACAAAGACACATATGATGTGTCTCTGTACTAATATTGTAAAACGCGATAAAGCACGTAACAGATTGGCGTCAGTCACTAATTCTTAATTGCTCTGTGGCAATTAAGTTTTGTGACATTTCCGTAAACCTGCAGTCTAATATTAATTTTATCTAAATAAGTTGCATGAGCAAATGAGTGCACCAGAAACGCTGGTTCTGTTCTGTCTATATGAGGAAGTGTGAGTGCTGAAACGTACTACAGTCATAATCTTAGAGAAAGCTCTCTGCTGAGCCACCCTTCCAGGGAGTGTCACCAGCTAGGCTTGCTGTCACTGCTGTGCCATACTCTGCCTTTGGAGGTTTCAGGCTGCTAACACCCCTGAGCCACATTCTGTGGATGTGAAGTGACCAGAAATGAGTCTGGCCACAGCTCAGGAGATGCATAAGCATGTGCTCAGGTCCTTCTGAAGTCAGCAGAGTCTCAATATGTGTTAAAGTGCTTTGCAGAAGAGGTATGGAATTAGTTCTGCACTTCAACTTCATTACTGAGTTATTAAAAGGACCCTCTGTAAGCAGACTGTTTCCTATAAGTGGAAGCTGTGGTAGCCTTGACAGCAAAACTTGCACAGGGATAATTCTGCTCATGATCCACATAGCACTAAAGCTGGGCTCCATGCAACCAGCTTAGTTGATTTTGGTACATGAAGCACCTGCCATCACACCTTTAACTGCAGAGAAACACATTCATAACCACAGAATCACAGAATGGTTTGTGCTGGAAGTGACCTTTAAAAGCCATCTGGTCCAAACCCCCTGCAAGGAGCAGGGACATCTCCAACCAGATCAGGTTGCTCAAAGCCCCGTCCAACCTGGCCTTGAATGTTTCCAGGGATGGGGCATCCACCACCTCTCTGGGCAATCTGAATGAAGGAAAGGAGTTTTACTGGCAAATCAAATTTTGAAAGCTGTGTCTTCTAAGAGCAGAATATTCGACAGGATAGATTTTTACATAAATAATGTGACAAATTCATTACATATATTTTTTCAGAGAGCCATGGGGGATTTCCCACTTAGGATCACAATGCAAGTAATAAGATATTGAGAGCTGCAGTATACTAGCTTTTCAGTTTGGAAGATCCTATTTTCTATGGCCCTGCGGTGTGAGCTGGTGCAGATTCTGTATGTGTTATTATGTATTAGTCTTCAGCTGCAAAAATAAAACCTTGTGTTAGAGCTCTTACCCTGAAGCTTGTTATGTTAGTTAATTTTGAAAATGGATTGAAGTAGGAAATCACGTACCAAGGAGACAGAATAGCTTATATATGACTCACAATGTGGAAAAAGCAGGTGTACATATATTTTCAAGGATAGGCTTTGTAAAAAGATAGTTTTGATTTGATTGTTTTTAACAAAGGAATCCACGTGCTTCTCTTGGATCTGTTTGAAAAACAGCCTTTCATTGCAAATGTTATTGCTGTGCACGTGTGTGAATCAACATCCCCTTGTTTTCACTGTGATCTTTGCTTTTCACAAAGATGTTAATAAAGTAAAGTAGTGACTGCTTCTGTTCTTAATCACTGCTTGTGCAACCCTCCTGATGGTAAGGTCTAGTCCTTGACTTGGGCTCCTCTGTGCTTCTTTCATACAAGTAATTTCCAATGTGAAACTGAAGCAGGAATTGTGGGAGCTTTGTAGGTCTGTGTTGCTTATTCAAACCCTCTGAGTGCAGTTTTACATTTCCTTTCCAAACAGTGGAGTTCTGCATTCTTGCCAAGACTCACTACAGCTACGTTTCCCATGATCAGACAAGGAAAACAAGACACTTGCAATAGCATTCGCCATGTCTGATACACACAAATGCTCTTTAAAAGAGATTGCTTGCCTGGCAGTTGGCTATCTAACCCTCTTCTGCTCAGTGAAAAATAGCCAATAGCTCCAGCCTTCAGAAGTTCTGTTCAAAAGTTCAAAAGGCTATTTTCTCCTGAATCCTTGTACAGGGCAAATATCTGCATAAAGTGCTCACAAACTGAGTGGATTTGTGCATCAGAACGTCTGTGAATAGTGTTTTGTGCAGAGCAGTGTTCAGGTATCCAGATCCTCATCATCGCAGGAGCATGGAATATAAACCCTGCAAAACAAAACACATCATCACAGAATCGTAGAATAGCTTGGAAGAGATCTACCACATATGTGGGAAACTTGTTCTTAAGTTTCACCACCCTCAGCGTAAAAAAGTTTCTTCCCTATATCCAGTTTGAACCTATCTCCCTCTACTTCAAAACCATTGCCCCTCATCCTATCACAACAGGCCCTACTGAAGAGTTTCTATTAATCTTTCCTGTGGGCCCCCTTTAGGGACTGAAAGGTCACTATAAGGTCTCCCCAAAGCCTTCTCTTCTCCAGCCTGAACAATCCCAGCTCTCTCAGCCTGTCCTCATAGGAGAGGTGCTCCAGCCCTCTAATCATCTCCATGTCTGTCCTCTGGACTTCCTCCAACAGGTCCATGTCCTTCTTATGCTGGACGCAGTACTCCAAGTGGGGTCTCAAGAGAGCAGAGGGGCAGAATCAGCTCCTTTGACCTGCTGGTCACACTTCTTTTGATGTAGCCTGGGATGCAGTTGGCTTTCTGGTCTGCAAGTGCTGGCACGTTATTGGCTCATGTTGAGCTTCTCGTCCACCAGTACCCCCAAGTCCTTCTCCTCAAGGCTGCTCTTGATGCATTCTTCACCCAGCCTATATTTGTGCCTGGGATTGCTCTGACCCATATCCAGGACCTTGCCCTTGTCATGGTTGAACTTCATGAGGTTTTCACAGGCCCACCTCTCAAGCCTGTCAAGGTCCCTCTGGATGGCACTCCTTCCCTCCAGTGTGTTGACTGCACCACACAGCTTTGTGTCGTCAGTGAACTTGCAGAGGTTGCACTCAATCCCACTTGTCCATGTTGCTGACAAAGATGTTAGAGTCAGTCCCAGAGTAGAAGCAGAAGGGACATTTTCTCCAGGTAAAAATCGCTCTTTCATTTGCTGTTAAACCTTTTGCTTCAGACTGTGTAGCATAGTCTCACAACTAATTTTGACACCAGTAATTTGCTAGCATCCCTTATCCATATGTGGTTAGTTGCAAAATGTGTTCAAGTGACCTACACGGCTTTTCAAGGTAATGACGTACTTTGCATTAAAGAAAGGTGAAAGTATAATCTTGAGAGTATTAGGGAAAGATCATCAGACAGAGAGGAAAATGCAGTACAGAAGCATGAACAAAAAAGTTTAAGCATATGTGTTACTGGGAGAGCAAGAACTGCTATAGCTAACCTAAGTTATCTGTGGAGGACCTAGTACATCTTCTACTAAATCTGTCTTCTGTGGTATTAATATCATGGATGGTCTGCAGCAAGAGCTAGAAGTGACCATGAGATTGCAAGACTGACAAATGACTATATGGTGAATACATTTTATTGTATTTAATGTATAAAATACCGTGACAGTCTTGAAAATATTGCAATCCCCAGAGAGTCCATGTAATCTGGAATCTCAGAAAGCTAAGGACCCCGCTAGCCATGGTTGCATTTTGCAACTCAACCCAGAGAAGCACGCAAGGGGAAGAAGCTGAGTTTCAGAAAGCAAGGGAAGAAGAGTGAGTTTCCATAGCTACATTTGTAAAAGAGCTTCATATTCCTAAAGCAGAGGGCTATGGACAGAGGAACAAGTTGTCACATCCCCATTTTAGCATTGAAAGTAATGAAAAGTCTTTGGGGCAGCATTTTATGCAGAGCTAGAAACAATCTAGGGGCTGATACTGTCAAGTGCTAGAATAACAGTGAAATCTCATTAAATTGGTCCCCTGTTGGCAAATGCTGAGTGGTGCAGAGCCAGCTCATGAGTTTTGGAAGCCCTATGTTGTCACATAAGTTAAAACTTGATGCTTAATAATATTATATAGAACTCTGTAGTCTTCAGCAGAGGCATGAACATGCATAAAATTGCACAACTGTTTAGGGGAACTATAATCCTGTTCTGCTTGTAAACTTGCAAGACAGAGATGCAGGATTTAACTACTGCTTATCCTCACCTCACAAGACCAGGCTGGCTGCATACAGCTGATGCAAGGTCTTTAATTGTGTCTGTGACTATTACAGCACAGACATACCCAACACAGCTTGAAATTAATGAGCCTGGGAAGTGCTAGTGATATTGCTAATCATCCCAGTACTTCTCTGATTTCATAGATGGGGTGTATATCATTTGCTGAGCTCTCTGCTACAGGAACTTAGTTCTGCTGAGAACTTTTAATATGACTATCTGCTACAGGAACATCGCTGCTTAGAGAAGCTTTTTAAACTGATGCACCTGAGAAATTGTTCCTCCTCTCAGGTTGTGTTTGCACAGCGAGGAAGCATCAATTCGTTAACCTGCTCTAAGAGCAACACTTCATCTGTCTTGAATTGATGTGTACTTCATACCACTTTGTTATGTCAGTTTATAGTTAATAATGACATTTGTATGGCTTTGCCCTTGTTTGAAAGAACTGATCAGCAGTCCAACCACATATTCCAGCACTCAGCCAGCAGGGACTGGCAGGACAGGGTATGTTGCAGGAGTGTGATAACCAGCAATGGCAGCTGAGTCGTGGGAAGGCAGAAACCATTTTTACTGAAAATCCTCACGGAGCCACAGTGATGGTCGCCAACATGAGAGCTCCCCTTCTCCATCTGCAGCCACTATCTGGGAACATGCAGTGCCCAGGAGCACTCAGGTAACACCCAATAGCTTCTGGCTGACAGATCTTGGGGTTATTCTGCTGTTAAAGCTGTGTTGCATCTCCACACATTCCCTTCCCATCTTCCAAGGATGCTCCTTTTTAAGCCCGCTCTTTTGCTTGAGTCAGACCCTAGCACAGGCATCCTGTAGCGAAGGGTGTGTGTTTGAAGCTGAAATTGCATTTTCTTTTTAGTGTGAGAAGGTCAGTGATTTTGGAGGAGTCTAATGTGCTCGGGTTTTACACAACCATTTCATATAGCTGGTTAGATCCAGACTGGACTAGGGTTAGATATAGCAACGGCTGTCAAGGCAACAGAATTAAGACTGTAAAACACTAAAGACAGATGAGACTGTGATCAGAGTCTACTTTAAGAGTCAGGATATTAGCAAATGCCATTACAAAATAAAATTCAGTATAGAGAATGAGACATGATGGGAATAAATCTGATCTAGAGTGCTTGGAACTATTTAGGAGGACGGAGCAAGAACCTGGAGCAATAGCAACTGGTGAAGTGAACACCACAGAGCAGCACCCAGTTTTTGGAAGCTGCTTCAGGTATTCAAAACCACTGTCAAATGCCAGTCGGGTTCACTAGTCAATCCTTGGCTCTGCCCAGCTTGACCAGATGAGGAAGCCACTGCTCCTGCAGGCTGGCTGGCTGTAGGGGCTCCTGCCGATGCTGCTCCCTGTACCAGGAGGCTGGTAGAGCACAGAGGAGGCAAGGGCAGTGCTTTTACACCTGGACAGGTTAGAAATGGACACCAAGCTGCAGAAGTGACCTGCTCAAAAAGTCAAGAAGCCTGGATAATAGGCAGTGCTACTGTTCAGGGTCTTCTCAAATGGCATAGGAAGAGAAGGAAACAGCAGCCATCGCAGTCCTGAGTACATCGCTTTGCTGGACAAGTTCAGGCTGGGATTAAAAGCCTGTTTTTGCTCCAATTTCTTTCATATAATACTTAAAAATCAGCATAAAGAGAGCTGCAAAATTAGTTGCATTCTGTAGCAATTGTTACAGAAGTAAGGACACAATCATGCCTTAAAAGAGCCATGATTTCTGACACATCTTCATAACCTGATTTAGGCCATTTATTTCTTGAAATCTCAACTTTAGGGAAGGTTGAGTGCATTCTCAAAGCTGTAAGTTAGGGTGTCTGTTCTGTTAGCCTTTTTTTTTTAACTTTTCTGTACAAGGCAAAATGCATAATGTATGTCTCTCAGTAGAGGTATAAAGATCTGATTGCATTTTATTTTTTAACCCGTCTGGTGCCAGTATTTCATAGTTATATGGAGCCTTCTGAAATGAGAAAGGACAGCAAGCTGAGAATAACCCAGGAAGGAGCTGGTTGACAAGAGGAGGAAATACCCATGGGATTTCACAGTACAGAGAAATTTGGTGAAGAAATTCCTATACCAGCTGTATTGTGTGAAGGGAGGTCAGTGGCACTCAGGCAGAGGGAAATTCTTAGCTCTGCCATACTTAAATTAGGACAGCCAAGCCCATGCCCTTCCTTCCCTCCTTCTTTTGTAATATGATGTGTGACAGCAGAGCTGGCGTGGCTGTTTTCAAAGGGTTTTAGAGCAGAATCCAGATCTCTGGGATGTAAAAATGTGTTGGTTCTTCCAATGACTCCCCTCCTGGTGAAATCCCATTAAACATTTCAAGTGAGAAATTGAGTTCCTGGGGGAAGAGTGTTGAGTGTGATATATTTTCCCATGTCTCTTCTCCTACTGAGGATGAATGTGAAGTACACAATAAAGACCAGGTCCTCTGTCAGGTAATACAGGGACCCAACATGGTCACTACTGAACGGGGCATTTCTGGCTGACCTCCATGATTAGACGAGTGACATCTAGCCAGGATAACTCCACAACCAAGAATCAATCCAATTGAGAACAATTTGAATGTGTACAAAGGACAGTTTTCACGTGAATTAATTACTACTGTAGCCTGGTACCATCCCATGCAGTCTGGCTTTCATGATCTCACTGGCCCTGGCTAGCAAACAGAAGTAGAACTGTCATCCTGTGTCCTAAGTGTCTTTTTAAAATCATTGGTCCTAAGTATTCTGTCACAACACTCCTGTGTTGTTTTTTCTAAACAGTGATTGCCCAATCCCACATTCAGTGATTTATTTTTTTTTTACATTTATTGGTAAGTATGAAAGCTACTGAGCAATCTTTCCAAGATGTTACATCAGCTGATCTCCAAATACCTCTCAGGTTAGGATATAGGATATAGTTATATCATAGTTATATCCTAGAACCACAATTTACCTCAGATAATCTAGTTGCATTTAATACGACTGCTTTTATTCCAGCAGCCCCTGCACTGAAAGGAAGCATCTCTGCAGCCCTGACACAGGATGTAATATTTCCATCTGGATAAAAATGTACCTGCAAAATGCTAGCTAGAGCAACACTCTAGCTCATGCAGGCTTAAATGAAGAAATACCCTGTAGGGTGCCATGCTGCCTTTTTCCTTCATTCCATGAAGTCTCTGCTCTCATTAATTTCAGGAGAAGCAAGGAAACTACACTGCATATCTGTGTATAAGAACATTGATCGGTCTGATGATTTTTTTTTTGTATTATGCTTAAGAGCTGCTGACATGTGCAAAAACATTTTACTAGGTGTGATCAGGAAGTAAATTGTTCCTGCCCTCCAGCATGCTCCAGCAATTACCTCCAATAGCAAAAACTGTAAGTTAATCACAGTATTTGCAAATTCAATCTGATTGTTCATATGCTGAATCTTTTCTAGCAGAGTGTTATCCATTGAAATTGAGAGTTTACAGGAAGTTAATTTGAGGCAGGCGTTTCTTACTGGTAAGAATACTCTAATTATTATTTTCTAATTAAATTAGGCTTTTTAAAAAGGTTAACCATGACATTTTAATAGCTTCTGCTCATATTGATATTCTGAGGACACACTTCAGCTCAGCCACTTGTGACTGAAAAGGATGTTTTTCCAATTAAGAAATCTCTTTTTAAGGGCTTCTCCTAAATGACATCTGTTTTACAGAGGGATGAGGGCTAGCATAGAATTTGTTTCCCTGACTGCACAATCTCATAGTTCAGCAGATAGCCCTTTCAAATCTTTTTATTATGACATTTCAACCTTAATACCACAATGAGTTTGTAGTGTCCAACACACACACACACATACACAAAAATATTATTAACAGTTAGTTGTAGCCAATCCATGCAAATTTCTTTCAAATGCATCAGGACAAATCCTAAAGAAATCCATGGAAAATTTATAGACATACTGGATTCATTAAGCAGTGTATCTGATACTTCAAAATATTCCATGTAGTAAGTGCAGTGCTGCTCGGTGACAGTTAGAGTTTTCTTTCATTCTGTCTTTATTCTACAAATTGTATGTGGAGACCCTTACATGGATTTGGACTTCATTTTGTTAGATACTGCCCAGACAGAAGAGAAAAGACAGGAACTAGGCCAGGTGGCCTACAAATAAATAGACATCAAAACTGTGTATGAATACAGCCAAATGAGGGAGTGAAAAAAAAAAAAAGTGATGTAAAGAGCTGTTTCTGAAGAACAGCCATGAGCAGATTGGAAGCTTATGGGTAAGAATTACAGACTGAGGCAACAAAGGGAACCTTGTGGTTGGTGTCCACTACAGGCCACCCTATTGACAAAGTCTTCTCACTCCAGTTACAGAAGGCATCACGCTCGCAGGCTATTGTCTTGCTGAGGGACTCCAACCACCCTGATATCTGTTGGAAAAGTGACACGGTGAGCTGTAGGCAATCCAGGCGATTCCTGGAGAGCATTGAGGATAACTTCTTAAGCCAGGAAATAGCCCTACCAGAGAGGATGTGATACTGGACCTGTTGGTCACCAACGCAAGCGAGCTAATTGGTGACATCAATATTGGAGGTAGCCTGGACTGCAGTGATTGTGCACTGGTGGAATTCACAGGCAAAGAGTAAAGTCAGTACCCTGAATTTTAGGAAAGCACAATTGTAACTCTTCAAGGAGTTAGTCAATTGGACCCCCTGGAAAACTGCCCTCAGGGATAAGGGAGCAGAACAGAGCTGGCAGATCTTTTAGAATGCTTTCCAGAGAGCGCAAGAGCTCTTGATCCCCGGGTATAAGAAATCAGGAAACAAAGACAAGAAATTAGCATGACTGGGTTGCGACCTGCTGGTCAAACGGAAGGGCAAGAAGGACAGTTGTGTAGGGATGGAGTCAGGAAGGCCAAGGCGCAACTGGAGCCAAACTTTGCAAGGCATGTAAAGAATAATAAGAAGGGCTTCTCCAGGTATGTCAGCCAGAAAAGGAAGGTCGAAAAAAGTGTACCTCCATGATGAACAAGACTGGCAAACTGGTAACAATGGACATGGAGAAGGCTGAGGTACTCAACAACATTTTTGCCTTAGTTTTCACTAGCAATCTCCCCACACCTCATGCGCACAGGGACAGGGGCTGGGGGAGCAAAGTCTCTCCCACTGTAAGAGAAGGTCAGGTTCACGACCACCTGAGGAATCCAAATACACATAAATATCTGCCACCTGATGAGATGCATCCCAGAGTCCTGAGGGAGTGGACTCATGTAGTTGACAAGCCACTCTCCATGACATCTGAAAAGTCATGGCAGTCAGATGAAGTCCCTGGTGACTGGGAAAAGGGAAACCATTTTTTTAAAAGGTAGAAAGGAGGACCCTGCGGACTACTGGCCTGTCAGGCTCACTTCTATGACTGAGATCTGATCATGGAACATATCCTACTGGAAGGTGTGCTAAAGTACATAGAGGACAGAGAGGTGATTCAAGACAGCCAGCATGACTTCACCAAGGGCAAGACATGCCGGACCAGCCTAGTTGCCTTCTGTGATGGACTGATTACATCAGAGGAGAAGGAAAGAGCCTTGAATGTCATCTATCTGGAATTCTGTAAAGCCTTTGACATTGTCCCCCACAATATCCTTCTATCTAAATTGGGGAGACATTGATTTGATGGGTGGACTGTTTGGTGGATGAGAACTTGGTTGAATGGTCACATCCAGAGGGTAGTGATCAACAACTCAATATCCAGATGGAGACTGGTGACAAGTGGTATCCCTCAGGGGTCCATGTTGAGACGACTATGGTTTATTACGTTCATCAATGCCATAGACAGTGGAACACAGTTCACCCTCAGAAGATTTGCAGATGACACCAAGCTGAGTGGTACAGTTGACATGCTTGAGGGACAGGATGCCATCCAGAGGGATCTGGACAAGCTTGAGAAGTGGGCCCATGTGAATCTCAGAAGGTTCAACAAGGCCAAATGCAAGGTCCTGCACCTGTGTCGAAGCAATCCCTGGTATCAATAGAGGCTTGGAGATGAAGGGATTGAGAGCAGCCCTGTGGAGAAAGACTTGGGATACTGGTGGATGAAAAGCTGGACATGAGCCAACACTTGCAGCCCAGAAAGCCAACCACATCCTGGGCTGCATCACAAGAAGTGTGGCCAGCAGGTCGAGGGAGGTGATTCTCCGGCTCTACTCTGCTCTGGTGAGACCCCACCTGGAATACTGCATCCAGCTCTAGACCCCCCAACATAAGAAGGACATGAACCTGTCGGAGTGGGTCCAGAGGAGGGCCACAAAGATGATAAGAGGGCTGGAGCACCTCTCTTATGACGACACACTGAGAGAGTTGGGGCTGTTCAGCCTGGAGAAGGGAAGGCTCTGAGGAGACCTTATTGTGGCCTAAGTACCTAAAGGGGGCTTATAAGAAAGATGGGGAGAAACTTTTTAGAAGGACTTGTTGTGATAGACAACGGGTAATGGTTTTAAACTAAAACATGGTAGGTTCAAACTGGATATAGGGAAGAAATTTTTTACACTGGTGGTGAAACACTGGAACAGGTTGCCCAGAGAGGTGGTAGATGCCCCATTCCTGGAAACATTCAAGGCCAGGTTGGACTACATGACCTTTAAAGGTCCCTTCCAACACAAACCATTCTATGATTCTATGATCATATGATTTTTGTCTCATTCCAGTTCACAGCAAAAGTAAATATCAACTAATGACTTTGGTTCCCTGTACAACAAAAATACCAGCCATATATTTAGATAAGAAACTCCTCTCAGGACAGCGTCTTATCCTAGGACTAGCAAAAGGCTTTCCTATCTAAAATGGTACTCCAGAACAGACCTGTAACGCACTGCTAGACAGCATGGAGTGCTTGGACTGTCACTGCTAATATTGTATACCTATCACTTGAGAACTCTTCATAGAATCATAGAGTCATAGAATCGTTAGGGTTGGAAGGACCTTTAAAGGTCATCTAGTCCAACCCCCCTGCAATGAGCAGGGACATCTCCAACTAGATCATGATCACTGCCTTTGATAGGAAAAACACAAATGACTCAAATAATTTACATTAAGTACCCTACCTTAACAATAAACCACAATATGACTTTTAAGAACCTTTTGTTTGTTTAACCAAGCTTAAGGAGAATGGATATTGTATTTACATGAGTTTGTCTTACATTTTAAAAGGTTTAAAATACAAATTGTTCCATATTGAAATATTCCATGACACTACTGTACATTGAAAGGAAATGTTTTGAGAGACATTAACTAGTATCAGGAACCACAAACCAGGTGAAAATTTTATTTAATTTTGTGATGCGTGTGATTTGTTTTTGTACTATTGCTCAGACTGTGTTTCAGCAGAAAGGGAAGAGGAAGAAGGAACTCTTTGGCATGACATTGAAGAAAGAAATGCTGTCCAAAAGTCTCTATTAACCTAAAAATTATAAAATAATCAGAATCATGAGATGCTTGTTAGCTGACTTTGCAATCAGCAGTGCCTGGATCTGATTATTTCTGGCTCTGTCAGAAGGTCAAGCTGTAGTGAACTGAGTTACTGTAGATGGTTTCAAGGGATAAGGAAAGATAAATGAGGCAAACAAAAAAGGCCTACAGAAAATTAAATGAAAACACAGGCTATGTATTCTAATACAAGATCACTGCTGGAACTGACAAAGGAAATAATTAATTCCGTAGAACAAATACAGGGACACTAAATATTATTGCATCCAAATAATGTTTACATAATTTTATTCTATAGAATAAAAAAAGATGGTGACATCATACATATAAACTATGTTCCTGTTTCAACTTTGAAGGGTATTTAATCTTTTGTTCTGCTAATCACGCAAGATTTAAGCAATTGCATATATCAGACTCCAAAGACAGTCATGCAATGATCTCTGAATTAGGTAGCTGTTTACTGCTTTTTGCAATAAGGGATGTTAATTTGCTTTCCTGTTTTTTGCTAATGAACAGAAAATCTCTAAGTACATATTCCTGTAAAGGATGGAAGTAATTTTGCTGAAAACACTGACAACAAGTGGCAGAAATTGCAAATCTAAGACAACACATTTATGACAAGAATACTAGGAATAAAAGACTCACAAGCTCAAAGGAAATTGTTAAAATGGTAAAGAGCACATGAGCCAGGGCATGTAAAACACATTATCTAACCATCTGGTATAAAATTCATATAAAAGAGTTGGAGGTCAAAATACATAATGTAACGAGGCCTTCTGCAACCTGGCAGTATGAGATGAATGGTGAGAAGAGCTTGGTGACACTCTGGTCTTTTTATTTAAAGTAATGGTTTTGCTCATTTATTTTCAGATATGACAGACAGTACATTATGATCTCCTTTTGGAGCTCATTATTTAGTCTAGCAGGCGTTTAGACACTCCGAACTTTATAATATACTCATTAACTCGCTTACCAATGGGTCAGCTTTTATTGACAATAAAAAAAACCCCAACATATTTATGAACTTTGCACTCTTCTTACTCAGTCCTCCATGCAGTGGTCCCCAGCGACTAAAGGGAAAAGGGAGGATTTCACAGGTAGCAATAAGGTGATAGGAATACAATAACAAACAGATCTGTTGTGCCAAGTGTGCTTTATTTTTTTTTTTCTCTCCTGCTTCGTTGGCTTAAAGCATCAAGAAATGTGGGGATCCACTCCAGGACTTTGGACAAGATGGCCCCCCGAGGTCCTCTACAACCCCAGCCATTCTGGAACTCTGTGACTTTCTTGAGCAGGGAGGAATGGCAGCTTTGTGTTATGGCAGAGGGAAAGAAGAGAGAGAAAATGGTGTGAGTGGGTGTCATGTCTGGTGTGCCAATTCTGATTTACCTCAGGAGCTGGTGGTACAGAAGTGTTCCAGGCCTGGGAGCTATATAGCATTCATCTGCACCTACTCTACATCTCTTGCCATCTGGATACAGCTGCACTAGATTGAGGAGAGAGCAGTTAATCTCATGTAATAAATATATGATGAGAAATATATCCAGTGTCAGAAAGGATTTTAGAATTCTGGAGATGTGTGTGTAGGGAAGGAAAAGACAAATACAGAGAATAAATAAAGTATTTTTCCCTCAGAGTTTCTGCACCTACAAAAGTGCCTTTTCAGTTTCTTTCAAAAACTGTGCCTTTACACTGCTGCGATTTAAAAGGTAAAATAGGCATAATTTTTTTTTCTTATGCTAAGCCTAAGGGCAAGTAAAATAAATTGTCCAAATCTGCCACAGGCACCCTATGTCTTCTACCCAGCAGAAAGTAGCCTCTTGCATTCAACACTTAAACATACCATTCTTTTGCTGTGAGTAATTGAGGGAAGGAGTGATTAGGATCTCTTGGTGAAATTGTGATGGTGATAAATGATGATCACTAATTATGATGGGGCTTTCCATGAACAGATCTATTAATGCTAATATGACTTCCCTCTATTTCCAGCAAAAGAAATCCATCTTCTTCTATCAAAAAGTCATCTGCTAATTTCCTATATTAGGAGCCTAACAGGAGCCTCCCATTTCTCCCTTTAGTGTATGAGGGAGTTATTCTGACCCTTACCATTGCTCAGCTGATTAACTGGAAAATAAAACAAAGGGATGGACTCCTAAATGTCTTATTAGCTTATCCTCCTCAGCAATTTTGGACAACTCTATTCACAGCAGATTTAGCTTAAAACAGCTGCGGTTCAATGATGTTTATTTGAATGTGTCAAGTATAAACCTATACATTATTTACTTGTTTTGTGAGATCTTTTTCATGTAAGTTTTACCAGGATCTTTCAGCATTTGCATGATTCCCATTGTGGTATTGAGGGTTATAGAAATCTCTCAGATAAAGACTCTTCTAATTTTTTTTTGTGGGCTGATTCTCCTGTATTATTTTCCTTTTTTTTCCCTCAAACTACTGTTTAAATTGAAGTAAATGAAGTAGCTGGAGGTGTTTGGAATGGCTGTATTCAGAAATAAAATTGTTCCTTTTCTCCAAATAAACAGTAACTAAAGACACAAACACCTAAATGCAATAGACAGCTTTCAATTAGTTAAATTCCATCCAAAATCACATTTCTTTAAATTTAGGAATTATTTCAGTTGAAGAAAAATTATTGAGGATTTTACTTTCAGAAAAGCTGAGCATTTCCAGACCCAGAAGGACAGTGAATGGGATTTAGCAATACTGAGGTTGCCTGTAGCACTGAGCAGTTCTGTTAACCAGCCTCTGATTGCCTAAAAAGCTGGCTTTTTTGCACAGAGTGGCTGTCTTAAGACATTACATTGTTGAAACTCCCTGATTCTCCACTCCCTGATTCTCCACTGCTCTTATGGGGAGTGAGGAAAGAACCACTGCCATGGCTTAGTTCCAGTTACTGCTTTCTGTTGGGACTGGTGGCAGACTGGATCTGTTGTAGTCAGAGTCAAATTAGATTTTCCTCAGTCAGTTCAGGAGTGCTTTGCTGAACCCCAGGCTCTGTGTACTCTCAGCTCTGTGACTCCAGAGTGGGTCACATCTGGCACCTTTGGCCACCTCTGCAGCCAGCACAAAACCACAGCCCTTTTAGGGATGCGGGGCAAATGTCCTTAAATTCTCTTTGCTAGAGATTTAGTTCCCTGCTGTGTCAGAACAGCTGCACCTTCCCCATTTTGAGAAAGCCGGTGCAAAGAGTCTTCAAAAGCAGCCAGCTGGTGTGAATCCTGAAGGGAACAGTGGCTGAAGTCCCTGCACAGGCCTTCCTGACTGGACCTCACTGGTATGAGAAGAGAGTGTCAGCAGCTGGGGACGCTTGAGGCTGTGAGGGAGGCTCAGTAAGGGAGCTCGACCAAACAGTTTCATAGAATCATAGAATCATAGAATCACATAATTGGATGGAACCTATAAGATCATCTAGTCCAACCGTCTTCCCACTACCGTTGCTGCCAGAGCTACTAAACCATATCTTGTAGCTCCTCATCAAGCCGCCTCTTGAACACTGCCAGGGACGGCGACTCCACCACCTCCCTGGGCAGGCCATTCCAGTGCCTGACCACTCTTTGGGAGAAAAAGTTTTTCCTCATGTCCAACCTAAACCTCCTCTGTTACAACTTGTGGCCATTACCTCGGGTCCTGCTTGTTGCCTGGGAGAAGAGGCCAAACCCTTGCTCATCACAACCTCCCTTCAGGAAGCTATAGAGTGCAATGAGATCTCCCCTGAGCCTCCTCTTCTCCAGACTAAACAATCCCAGCTCTCTCAGCCGCTCCTCATAAGACTTGTGCTCCAGACCCCTCACCAGCTTTGTTGCCCTTCTCTGGACATGTTCCAGGGCTTCAATGCCTTTCTTGTAGTGAGGGGCCCAAAACTGAATACAATACTCGAGGTGCGGCCTCACCAGCGCCGAATACAGGGGGATGATTACCTCCCTGCTCCTGCTGGCCACACTATTTCTAATGCAGGCCAGGATGCTGTTGGCCCTCTTGGCCACCTGGGCACACTGTCGGCTCATGTTCATCAACCAACACCCCCAGGTCCCTTTCCTCTTCACAGTCCTCCAGCCACTCAGCTCCAAGCCAATAGCGCTGCTTGGGGTTATTGTGGCCAAAGTGCAGGACCCAACACTTGGCCTTGTTGAACCACATCCCATTCAGCTCAGCCCAGCGATCCAGCCTATCCAGATCCCTCTGAAGGGCCTCCCTACCCTCAGGCAGATCAACACCACCACCCAACTTGGTGTCATCTGCAAACTTACTGAGGGCAATCCCCTCGTCTAGGTCATCAATAAAGATATTGAACAAGATGGGCCCAAGTACCGACCCCTGGGGGACACCACTTGTAACAGGCAGCCAGCTGGACTTGACTCCATTTATCACTACCTGCTGGGCACGGCTCCCTAGCCAGTTCTTTATCCAAAGAAGGGTATACCTACCCAGTCCACGGGCAGCCAGTTTCCCTAGGAGAATACTGTGAGAGACCGTGTCAAAGGCTTTGCTGAAGTCCAGGTAGACCACATCAACAGCCTTTTCCTCATCCACCAGTCTGGTCACCCAGTCGTAAAAGGAAATGAGGTTGGTCAAGCATGACCTGCCTTTTGTGAACCCGTGCTGGCTGGGCCTGATCCCCTGGATGCCACGCATATGCCGAGTGATCTCACCCAAGATGATTTGCTCCATAACTTTCCTGGGTACTGAGGTGAGGCTGACAGGCCTGTAGTTCCCCAGATCCTCCTTACGGCCCCTCTTGTAGATGGGAGTCACATCGGCAAGCCTCCAATCCTCCGGGACCTCCCCAGATAACCAAGTTTGGTACTGGCCTTGGGATTTCCTTCAAAGGCAGTGTAGACATACCCTGTCTTCCTGGAGACCTGTACTGAATTCTTGAGGACAAATGTCCTCAAAGGCCATTTCATTGTTTGTTGCCGTTTTAAAGTGTTGCAGAGAAGTATATGTGTCATCCCTACAATTTAACAAGGTCATAAAAGTGCTGTAATCTCATGGGATTTCCAAAACTGAAAGGAATGAAAACATGCTTATTAGATTTGCTAATGACACTAATCTGCAAGGGATTGTGACTATGTTGGAGGACAGGATTAGAATTTAAAGTGATCTTGACAAATTGAAGGTATGGTCTGAAATAAATAAGATACTATTCACTGGGGACAGATACAAGGAACTGCATTTAGGCAGGAATAATCAGCTGCACAAATAAAAATGGAGAACAACTATTTAAGTAGCAGATCTGTATTTGTAGGGTTCATGACTCACAAACTGACTGCAAGTCAACAACACTGTGCCCTGCCTTTCCTCCTCTGCCAAACAAATCCAAGAACAGATATCTTGCAGTGAATAATGTAAACTTCAGCCTGTGGGCATGTGCAAAATTATACTCCTTCTTTCCTTGGGGCCAGCAATGCCTCAGCCGGACTGCTGTATCCAACTGAACTGTTGCCTCAGCCTAATAAAATGTTTGGAGTGAGGGTACAGAAGATTCAAAAGGATTCAAATGTTGGATGGTCTAGAAAATGTTATTTAAGAGGAAATAGGTTAAATTAATTGGTTTTAGTCTTCACATATGTCAAAAGTTACTATGTGGATTGCCTTAAAACGATTTGTGACAAGTAATTAAGAAAAGCAAGCTGTGGTGCACGGTTGCATTTGACTAGATCCTGCAGTTGGAAATGTCTAAAGGTATGTTTGCAAGGAATAGGCTTAAAACTACTGAGTTAGAGACTAGAAATTGTTTGTAATGGTTTGGAGCAGGCTGCCTGGGAACAACGTGCAGTCTCTATCTGGGGACACCTTCAAGGGCAGTTAGATGAACATCTCCCAGGAGTGACACAGACACAGATGTAGGTGATCTTTGTCTTGGTAGAAGGGTGATGTGAATGGTTTCCTGAAGTCTCTTCCAGCCTCAGCATGAGCAATGCCTTTGGGAGATGAAGGCAGGAGAAGAACTCTGAGACAGTAAAGAGCAACTAAGCTGCTGGTTCTTGACATGTCTTGAAAGTATATTGCTTTCCCACTTTTCTTACAGTTTCTTCTGCACCTTCCCTCTTTCTGTAAGTCTTTTTTCACTGCCTTTTTTTAGCAGTTCCACCTATGCCTTCTTTCTTGCCTTTTTCTCTCCTCCCTCGATACTTCCCCTCCCCAGAAGTAAATGAGGTTGTCCCTCAGCTGAGAATAAATTCAAAACGATGACTTCACTGCTGCTGTAGCAGGTATTGTATTGACCCTCACCTTGACCCTTCTCTAACTACTGCCTCTTCAGGGATGTTTCCCTATGCTGCTCAGTGTGTTCTCATCTCAGTGTTTGAGGAGATATGCAAATCCCTTGGCTGTACAGGCAAATCAATTGGAGATTGATTGTAGATAAACCATTTTGACCTTACGCAGAATTTATCTGAATATTCAATTACAAAATACTGTCACTGTTAATAAAGCACTACATACAGTTCAGGAAGACACAGGCTGAAGAACAAGAGTGTGCAGCTGCACACATGCAGCTCTTTTTGCCAGAGATTGAATTTTGCACAGAAAAAATTAGAGTGGAGTTGCACACTAAATCAGGAGTGCAGGCAAGAGCAAACCCCCATTAAAAAAATTCAGGGATTAGCACCTGGTGCAGGATCATGGCATTTCTCCAAAAGAGACACCTTCCCCTACACTGTCACGGAAACAGAAGGCACGTCACTGAGCTAGGCCAGGGATCTTGAGTCGACTTGGAGCTTTAACACTTAATTGATGTATGGCCTTGGGCAAATTGCTTCTTTGCTTTGACCTTTGCAAACTTCTGTTTCTCTTATTTATGCTGCAGCTGCTTTGATTTCATAAGGTCCCATATTATATGCTTACACTGCATCTATTGGAATGGAATCTCATCAATGTCAGCCCTGCCATACATAACTCTAATTGTACTTATGGGAAGAAAATTTGAGGTTTAATACCTTTTGCCAGCTCACTAATTATGGGGGAAAATTGTGTGTTTCAAAGGCAATAAATGTTTGTACAGAACATTTCTCATAGAACAGTTCTCTCAGTTGCTATTTTGGTGTGATATTTAGGACCCAGGAATTTTAGTGAGCTCACTGAAAGACCAAATCATTCTTTTAGGAATATATCTGATATATAGATCAAATATGTTACACATACTCGTGTAACATGTGCTTAATATTATTTATGTATGTATTTTTTTTTTTTTTTAAGAAAAACACCATTTGACACAGCTTTAATTAAGATGATTCAAATCTCTGGTTTTGTTAGCAATACTACTGCAAGCTGTATTAGCAGAAAATGCCACCTACAGCACTGGGGATTGTAGCCAGAAACAATATACTCCATCTTCATTTTCTCTTTCAGCACTGAGCCCTTTTTAAATTATTCAGCTGTGCAAACTGTAGGCAAGAAAAGGAAAACCAACACCCTCCCTCCTGAGAAGTAAACCCCAAACCTTCTAGATAGGGATATAGCTGACATTTACCCAGATGGTTCATGGTAGCTCAAGATATTTATTTTATTTATCTGCTTATGAAAAAACAAAGCAAGAGTATTCCAGTTGGGAAGATTGATTTAATACACAAAAATAATTTTAATAGACATTAATTTATACTAAAGTGTGTCATTTCAGCACATATAAACATGTAGGTGCCCTAAATGTATCCTCCCTTGAACATGAAGAATAGATAGAAAATTCTGAGACAGCAGCCATGGTAGACAAACAGAAGTGGGATGCATTATTTAAACATACCTGTTGTGAGTATGATTTGTATAGTGAACTAGTTAGATTTCAGTGTGGAGCAATACTTTGGAGCTCTTTTTCAGAAACTTCCCACTCCGCCAACTACAGTGAAGGAAAATAAATGCCCATTAATTGCAGATTAGCCTAAAAAATAGTCTATAATTTTTTTAAAAAATTAATCTAAAAATTGCAGATTAATTTGATACTGTGCAGAAAATGAGGAAAACCTGTACTTGAAGGGCTGGTGAACCTAGCTGGTCACTTAGAGCACTCTTCCCTCCAACATGCAATTTTCCTCTGCATAGCTATCTAGGACAGATGCTAACTGAGAATGAATAAAAGAGTTTATTTGCTAACACACAGGAATTTCTTTCCAGTACATTTATGCTTGGAGTTCAGCCCCAGGTCTTTTTATGTAATGTCCTTTGTTGCTGGCATAGATATCAACATGTTTATACCACTTTAATGATGTGTCTGTCAGGTTTTGATCTGCTGTCTTTCTTAAAGCCTCTCAATAGGTAGACTGGAAGCATGGCTTGGACAGAGTCTGAAAAAATAATGCAAAAATAGACCAAAATTGTGGGAGGAGGGGGGGGGTTATACAAATATTTAGCAAGCTACCCAGAGCTTCTTGCACGCATACTTAAGAAATGAGGATATGAGTACATTCACATGTCTTTTGTGCACTCTGCTTTTAAGCTTTTTGCCAAGAAGAAATTTTTTTGCTAGTGAAGTGCAGTGTGCAGGTGTTTGCAGAAATGAACTCTGGTAGTGACCTACATAATAAAGAGCTCTTTTCACTGATAGCTGACTCAGGTTATCATCAGCACTGTGTCTCAACTGATGCATAGCCTTTGATGAAGATGGAGCAGTCTAGTCTGCAGTGTTATTAGTGCTACAGGTGACAAAGATGATAATGCTATACCTCTTGACATTTACAAGTGAAACAAAGTATTGTGTCCTTCATTTATGACTGTGAGGACAATGAGACTCAAAATAGGATATGGAATGGAGCCAAAAACGGTTCAGATGTCAGTGCAGAGGAATTAGAGTTGATCTTGTACAAAGAGCTGCAAAATGCATAAATGTTGATCCACCTTGACTTAAAACTGCAATCTTTGCAACTAATAGACCTATTTATGCAGGTGTCTAGAGATTCTTGCTGTGGTTAGTAAACAAGTGCTTAAAGCTTTGGGATGTGGGAAAGGTATATGGGTACTAGTATACTGACCTAAACTTCAGACTTTAAAATAATAAACTGATATTGTGAGAAAAGTCCTTGGAAATAGAACTAGAAAACTAATCGTGTGTGTGAGATTGTTAGAGATCAGGAAATGAAATCACATAGGCTATTTCTACTTTGTGATAGCATAAGTTTTGGACTTTTCTCTCCTACCTTTAGATATCCACAATGAAGACACTGACATCTGGTGGGCCACCTATTTCTATTTATAGAAAAGGGAGAGAAATAGGGGGCTTATGCCTTGATTCATCTGACCTAGTTTAGATGCCTACTTTAGGACTAGATGAATCATGCCCTAGAAATGCCTCTGGGGTGAGATGAATTGCAGTATCAGTATTCTGTTCAGTTCTCTAAGGATGCATTTTTGTAAAACTATAAGAAGCTAGATGATTGTGACATTGGCTTTGAGGGATGGAACAGCTAGCTTCAAGGGATGTAATCTATGGATTAATAAATAAATAAGTAAAAATCTCTTTAAAAAACCCCACATTTTGAGGGCAAGTAAAGATATCTCCCACACTAAATCCACAGAAACCCTCATCTAAGACCTTTGGGCTGAATGCTCAATAGCTAGCTTTGAGTTTCTGACTTGTTTTGTTTTGTTTCTGTAAGTAATTCATGTTGGGCTTGGCTTTAACTCCTGATGTCTATTATTGTCCTGTTTTCAGCTGAATTCAAAGGTTAGCCAGCTGAGTGTCTTAGAGTGTCAAAGCTGATGAGCAAATTTTCGGGAAAGATCAGTTTTGATGTTTTTGATGGGACTGACTTTTAGAGAACACAAGTCTCCTCCCTGCCCCACTATCAGCTCTTGTCATACAAATTAGTTAGGTATAGATAAGATCAGGCTTTTCTGAGAACTAGAGAAATCTTAAATTTGCATATCTCAGTAAAGGTAGGAGCACAAGTCTGATGATAATACAAAATGAATGCTATGAGGAGCAGATTATGTTGAAGGCAGCTACTGAATGATGGTGTTCACAAAAACATAAACATGAGAATGCAATACGTTATCAAACACAGATCAGCAGGAGGATATGCATTTTCTCTAATTTGCTGAAGTATTGTAACTGCTGCCAATTACATCCTGACTCATCCTGGTCTGCACCTCATATAACTGATGGAGCTGTAACAAATTGTTTGGTATGAATAATTGTTTACCAGAGAATATGTCAGACAGCTCAATTACTTTTTTTTTGTTTTACCTCATTTTGAGCCTCCTTCAAAACTTGAAGCTGGTGTCTGGAAACACTGCAGTGCCTGCCATCTGTTTTAACTGGGCAAAAATTCAGATTTTTCTATATTTTTAAAGTAATTTTGATAAATCTATTGCAAATTTGTTACACTATAAAATTTTATCTCTTAAAACCATATGTTGCCTCTCCAGTAGATCTTCCTCTCCTGTATTTATCCTGCTCATCCCACTTGCCTCCTTGGACTCTTGGCATGACATAGTCATTCTTTCAATCTTCTGGAACTTCCTGGGTAGCCCAGGATTTAATAAATATTAAGATAAATGAGCCAGAGAGTTCCTCAAACGGTGCTTTTAGCAATTAGATACAAGTTTTCCCAGCCTGTTTATTTAAAATTATTAAATGTGGTAGTAATTTAATGTCCTTTGTCACAAATAGCCTAGAAAGTACTTCATCATGCAAGAATCATCTTTCTATGATCTCTCTTCATTTCAAATACAGCATGGAAATGTTTCATAAACACTTATACTTCTGCATTATTATGAATAAATCTACCACCTCTGTCGAGCAATGAGCCTATACCATTGTTAGAATTTCACTTGTTCAAAATAGACTTCAAAGACAACTTGTTATTGGACTCCTGCCATCCACAGATGTTCTGTCATCTTGAGATTCTCTTATGGGTTATTTACATTGCAAAACTTCTATATATTGTTTGCTATCTTTATTTCTTTTCTCTCCCAATTTGCAGTATTTTTTTAATTCAAAAGGAGTTAAAGCCTTTGCAGCTCAAACACCCCTGCCACTTATAGATGTATGCCAAGTGCTCCAGATTCCCAAGATGCTGTGGAGTCTAGAGAAAAGAAAAACTCTGAGGCTAGGCAACTCCTCTGTGGGAACAGAATTGTAATCTGGGAATCACAATCTATTGGAACGATTCTACCCTGTCAGGCTTTGCATTTTGTTTTGCACCAGTTGTAAAGGATATAGTTTATCTGAATTTCCTTCTATGACAGGAAAACAGTCTTTGTGGACCAAGAGCATGCACACACTGTACCTCAATTTTACAATGACTTTTAGCATTCTCCAATGATGAAATTATATGCTAGTTAAAGAAATGTCGTGACCTGTGTGAATCTAGGTCCACGGTTGGTTTGACAACAATACTGAGGGAGTACTTATCAATGAATCGCTGCCAAAATAGAAGGATGCATAGAGTAGCATCTGTTTCTCATCCATATGCTATTCAATTGTTTCATTAATAATTGGGATGATGGAGTACAGAGTATGGTTATTAAACTCACAGATGGAGCCAAGCTGGGGATGAATATACTGAGAATGGTACAACAATTTAAAGTGATCTTGACAAATTGGAGGTATGATCTGAAAATAATCAGATAATATTCAATGGAGACACATAGATGAGGCAGGAGCTGTCCATTTCGTAGACAGGATGAATAAAAGTAATTTAAAGAGCAGTTCTGCAGGAAAGAACATAAGAGTTAAAGCTGGCCATACAGTGGACTAGCTCAACATGATTCAACAATGTCATATTGATGGAAAAAAAAAACAGAGCTCTTTGGGATCAAATGGAATTTATAAGCCCAAGTGTAGCCTGCAAGACATGAAGGAATTATTCTATTGATTCAGGATTTAAAGGCTTCACTCAGAGCAATTTTCCAATTATACATGGACCACTCAGAGAGAATTCAGTAGAGAAAAAATGAGAATGTTCAGGAATCTAACAATGTGACCTATGAAAAATGATTGAACAAATTGGGTTATTTAGCCTGGAAAGGAGAAGACTGCAGAAACAAAACAGTCTTCAAATACATAAAAGGTGGTTGCAAAGAGAGGGAATAATCCATTCTTCATTTTCTGCCTAGAAATAATAGGTATAAACTGCAGCTTAATTGGAAGGAGAGTGACGCAGTGGAATAAATCGCCTAGAGAACTGGTGGAATCTCCATTTTTAAAGTCCTCAAGAACCAGCTAGCAAAATATCTCTCAGAAATGACACTGGCATAATTGTTCGTTCTGGAGCAAAACAATAACAGACTAAATGACATCTTGAGGTTCCCTCCAGTCCTGTGCCTCCAGAGAGTTATTGGATGTAAAGTACATATTGATGGAGGGATGTGAAAAATGCTACAGTTTGATTTCAGTACAGAAGTAACTGAAGACACAAGAACTAGAAGATGAAAGCTACTAACTCTAATTGTGAGAGGTGAATTTACACCAAACTTCCTGGTCCTTATTCTTAAGCTTTTATTAACCTTTATGGATTGTGGTTTATCCATTCCTAATATGAACTATGGAGGTAGTACTTAACACCATAGCAAAACTCCAGTTGTAATATTAATAAAAGTAAGAGCCCTGTCATTTGTTGCTAAATATCTAAATACAGCATATGGGCATAATATTTTAACAACTTTCTAATTAATCCACAAACATAGTGTGAATTTGCTTAAATTAAGCAAAAATGAGTAGTGCTTTTTTTGTGATTCAGTGATTGCCATGATTATTCCCCCCTCCCCTGCCCCCCCAAGAATAAGTAACAACAAAAAAAAAACAAAGCACAGGCCTTATGAGGAGCGGCTGAGGGAGCTGGGATTGTTCAGTCTGGAGAAGAGGAGGCTCAGGGGAGACCTTATAGCTCTCTATAACTTCCTGAAGGGAGGTTGTGGTGAGCTAGGGGTTGGCCTTTTCTCTCGTGTAGACAGTGACAGAACTAGAGGCAATGGTTTCAAGCTGCGCCAGGGGAGATTCAGGCTGGACATTAGGAAATATTACTTCTCGGAAAGGGTAGTCAGGCACTGGAATGCACTGCCCAGGGAGGTGGTGGAGTCACCGACCATGGGGGTGTTCAAGCAACGTTTGGATGTTGTGTTGAGGGATATGATTTAGCTGAGAAGTATTGGTGATGGTTGGACTGGATGATCTTTTAGGTCTTTTCCAATCATGATAATTCTGTGATTCTGTAATATGTTTAATCAAATTGACCTAAAGAGTATCCAGCTTTGTATAAGCTGTTGAAGCAGTAAAATGAAAAAAGTGAGGTCTTGACTATGAGGGAACATAGTCATGGAATTAACAAAGTTTTCTTAAATAAAATGATGGTAAAGTTTGAAGCATTAGGTATCTTGTGCATCATGTTTACAAGAATAAATGCAAATAAACCAGAAAATAATTTGTAAGTGGTACAGATTGTTCTGAAAGAAGTCTGCTCCATACTTGGGCAGTCATGAGATAAAAAAGTCAATCAATCTGACTGAATGAAGAATAGATCATTCAAAGTGAGCAGAAGCACAAGGACAAGTTTCATCAAAATCAAGGTAGTGGAGCAGGGAAACAAAGCCTGGTGGAATGGATACAGAGCACAGTTGTCCACAATGGACTTGCGCTTTCTGGTAAGGAGAAATGACAGTTTTCTCAGCTACCGGTGAGCTACTCTGTAGGAACAGAAACATTTTCATTCAGGAAAAAAAATCAAACAAACAAACCAGACCTCTAAATTTAAAGCATCTGCAGATCATATTCTCCACCAAACATTAAGATTCAGCAGCAGAAATACAGCTACATTTTTAGTGATATGTTACAAGTTTTGGAATTTCCACACAGAAAAAAAAAATTATTTTTCCTGTTTACTGAGACTAAAGGCATGTTTATGTTTTAGAGGCTTAGGTTATCAAACTACAATGCATCAATCTGTGCCTATTTAGCTTGAGTTCTACAGCACAGACTGTATAACTAGATAAACAAATTCTTGTTTAACTACAGTGCCTCTCCCAGAAAAACATTGAGGCTTTAATTAAAAGTTGCCAGTGATAGGTCATATCACAACACAATCTTTGCAATCATTCCTTAATTAATAATTAATCATTTAAAAAAAAATAATAACATCTCATTACCAGTTTGAACTGCCTGACTTCAGCTTGCAGCCTTTTGATCTTGTCATATATTTGTCTGATGGACTGACAAGCTCTTTATTATCTCTATGATTCTATCCTACTGCTGTTGTGCATGCGAGTACTTACACAGTACAATCAAGTTGCCTGTGAGCCTTGTCTGTCTTTAGTTAAAAGATATAGACAGGTTATAATCTATCAAAATAGGCCAAGTTTTCCGATGTTTAATCCTTCTCATTGGCTTTTCTAACTCTCACTCAGTTATTGTTACCCAAACCATATCTCTCTAGATAATGCAGACGTATGGTCTTTGGTTTTAGATGTATTATTGCATGCTTCCCAGGAGGAGTAGGAATATTCTCTATTACCATACTGCAAGGAAAAGCTCAATGGTAAATTATGTCACTAGAAGACTTTTCTTTTTATACAGATCCCTTTTAAAATGTGAAAATGCATATCCTTGCATTGCTAACTCTTGAATAAAGTCTTAAAGCTAGATCGAAATACTGGAGCTGTGTTTTATGGTGTCAAGCACTGTATCACAATCTGAGAAACTGAATGTCTGAGCAGATACCATAGAAAGGCCCTTAGCTCCGGCCATGCTAAGGCAAGAGCAAATTCAAATATTCATTTATCAAATCTCTGATAGGTGATTCAGTTACAGGCAATGGAAATGGAACAGACATACAATCTCTGCTTATTCTGAGGCCAAGTCTAAAATTGTTCTTTCCTACTTTGTGTCTGGCAAACAGTGCGACCTGACCACATGATAAGGAACTCATATTTTGTATATGCCCAACATCAACAGGTTAAGGAGATTAAAACTATAGGGAAACTACACACGATCACCCATGCTTTGAATAATTGATCATTTGACATCCTAACTCATTAGGCAGGCACTGATGTTTGCCCACACGGCCTTAGTGTGGCTTGTTAATGACTGCCCCCAAATGAATTGCTGCTTGAGCTCTTTGTAGCTGAGTAGCCTTGTATTCCGTTTCTGCAAAAAGCCTTTTCATGCTGAATCTATAGGACTTATAAAACCTATCTTCTGCCAGTCAAACCTTCCATAACCATACAAATGCCTATAGCTCAATGCTGACTGTTGTTTGCAGACCAGAAATTATAGTTGCTAATGGGCACAGAGGAGACCAATCTTCAATCATCACTTGGACACTGTGTGACTTTATGTTTAGCTTTCTTAAATGCACTGTCTACGCCTAGCTTCCAGGCATTAAAACTATATGGGGTTAAAGATCTGTTCTCTTATTTGTCCTTCTATCAGTCTTTGTGGCCATTGGAAGTGTTACGTGTAAAGACTTTGTTTTTTTCCAAGTCATTTATTTTAAAATGTGACCTTTCTAGGGTCATCATTTCCCCGGAGAATGGCATTAGTAACTTGTCTATTTGGTGATGGTTCCCCAGCCACATGCTGAGAGACAGTTGAAAACTCCATGCCTGTTGATGAATATGGTCTGGACCTGGATAGCCCAGCACACATGTTACACCTTTGCTAAGGTTAAACTGTTGTTACAGTCTTGCGGGGCTGATGGGCTTTGAAGCTAATGTGCCTTAATGGCTCCAAACTTCTGGGGAATTGCTGCTCAGTCAACAATCCCCTCTGCTAATAATTTACCAGGAAACAACAATACTTCAGTTACAGATATTGACACACTGCCACGTCAATCCTCCTGTGTCTCACCAGCCATCATGATTTATGTGTGATTGATGAAGCAGTGAAAGAAGAAGCTAGAGCAATACTGTCAAAAGTTTGCTGAATTTGATTAATTTCAACACATAACTTATTTACTTTCCTGCATGATGGCAGTGAAAAAAATGTGAAGAAGTCAAGCCTACAACAATATTTCTTCTAACTGAAAATCACTTGAGGTATTTTTGAAGCCCAGTATATGGAGATAAGGTAACTACTTTTGAAAATGGTGGGAAAATGAAATATGTCTCCATAGTTTTCAACAGAACTATGGTAAGGGAGGATGAAATGTGACATGCTGGGGTTTATCCTGAAAATTAAGTAAGGTGAAAATTAAGTAAGGTGAGTAATTCAGCAGTGTACATAATGACTTTTTTGTTTCAGTCTTCACAGACGAGAGTTCTAGCCACACCACCCAACTCACAGAAGGCAAAGGTAGGGGCTGAGAGAATAAAGAACTGCTCAGTGTAGCAGAGGAGCAGGTTTGAGACCATCTAAGGAACCTGAAGGTGCACAAGTCCATGGGACCTGATGAGATGCATCTGGGAGTTGTGAGGGAACTGGCAGATGAAGTTGCCAAGACACTGTCCATCATATTTGAAAAGTCATGGCAGTTTCGTGAGGTTCCCACTGACTGGCAAAGGGGAAACATAATCCCCATGTTTAAACAGGGAAACAAGGAAGAGCTGGGGAACTACAGGCCAGTCAGTCTCACCTCTGTGGCTGGCAAGGTCATGCAGCAGAAACCATGCTACGGCACATGGAAAATAAGGACATGATTGGTGATCGCCAACATAGCTTCACTAAGGGCAAATTGTGCCTAACAAATTTGGTGGCCTTCTATTATGGTGTTACAGTATTGGTGGATAAGAGATGTCATGTACTGGGACTTGTGCAAAGCATTTGACACTGTCCCACACAACATCCTTGCCTTGAAACTGGAGAGACGTGGATTTGACAGACAGACCACTCAGTGGATAAGGAATTGGCTAGATGGCCTCACTCAGAGAGTGGTGGTCAATAGCTCAGTGTCCAAGTGGAGACTAGTAATGAGTGGTGTTCCTTAGGGGTCAGTATGGGGACTGGCGCTGTTTAACATCTTTGTCAGTGAGAGGGACAGTGGGATAGAGTGCACCCTCAGCAAGTTCGCCAACAACACCAAGCTGTGTGGTGCAGTCGACACACTGGAGTGAGGGGATACCATCCAGAGGGAACTTGACAGGATGGAGAGATGGGCCTGTGCGAACCTCATGAAGTTCAAAAAGACCAAGCGCAAGTTCCTCCACATGGGTCGGGCAAGCCCAAGCACAAATACAGGCTGGGCAGAGAATGGATCAAGAGCAGCCGTTAAGAGAAGATCTTGGGGTTACTGGTGGACAAGAATCTCAACGTGAATCAGCAACGTGCACTTGCAGCCCAGAAAGCCAACCACATCCTGGGCTGCATCAAAAGAAGCATGATGTGCTGCCCCTCTACTGCCCCTCTACTGCCCCTGGTCAGACCCCATCTGGAGTACCACATCCAGCTCTGGAGCCCCCAACAGAAAAAGGCCATAGACTCGTTGGAGTGAGTCCAGAGGAGGGCACAAAGATGGTCAGAGGGCTGGAGCATCTTTCATGTGAGAACAGGCTGAGAGAGCTGGGGCTGTTCAGCCTGGAGAAGAGAAGGCTCCAGGGAGACCTTATAGTGGCCTTCCAGTACCTAAAGGAGGCCTACAGGAAAGATGGGGAGAAACTCCATGTGGTTGGCTTTCTGAGCTGTAAGCACACATTGCTGGTTCATGCTGAGCTTCTCATTCACCAAAACCCTCAAGTCCTTCTCCTCAGGGCTGCTCACAATCCGTTCTCCACCCAGCCTGTATTTGTACTTGAGATTGCCTCGACCCATGTAAAGGACCTTGCACTTGGCCTAGTTGAACTTCATGAGTTTTTCACAGGCCCACCTCTCCAGCCTGTCTATGTCCCCCGGGATGGCATCCCTTCCCTCCAGCATGTCAACTGCACTACATAACTTTGTCTCATCAGCGAACTTGCTGAGGGTGCACTGTATCCCACTGTCCATGTTGCTGACAAAGATGTTAAAAAGATATTCCGTACCATACAATGTCATGCTCAGTATATAAAGCTGGGGCGAAGGTTGGGCAGGGAGCTGCTGCTTTAAGGCTGGCTGAGCATTGCTCAGTTAGTGGTGAGAAATTGCTTTCATTTGCATTACTTGTCTTTCTTGGGATTTATTTCTGTCTCATTATTATTTTCTTTTTCAGTACAATCTATTATTATTATTATCATTATTTTTATTTTCTTTTATTTTAAATATTACGCTGTTCTTATCTCAATCCATGAGTTTTCTCATTTTTGCTGTTGCAAGTCTCTTCCCCCATCCCACTGAAGGTGGGAGTGAGTCAGAAGCTATATGGTGCTTAGTTGTTGGCTAGAGTTAAGCCATGTCAAGCTGAAGGCATACTGACATTTTAAAGCTGTCACACTGCTATTTATATGTCCAACCATGTATTTAGGTATCTTTTCTGGCAGCAAACCTTAAAGAAGTATTAAGATCTCATTTTAAATGACCAGGTTATATGAATAACAGAACCAAACAACTTTTTAATTGAAAGAATGGAGGATCAAGAAAGACCTTTCCTATGTTTATTCAGTTGTTTACACACAGACATGTACATGGCATAACCTCAGCAATACTGCAGCTGGAGTTATTGGACTAATGATGGTGGTGAAAAGGCATAAGACAGCTTTATAAATCCTTTCAAGCTCCCTACCCATGTGATTTTAAAACCAAGCAGCCAACATGTTGTTATTTACAATCTGAAAGCACACTGTGCTTTAGATCATTTATTTAACCTGCATTATTTTGTGTTGTGCAGGCTATTCCTGTGTTTTATATATTTACATCATAAACTTATTAAGATTGCTATCAGTGTTGACAACTCATACTCAATGGATAGAAAAGCCAGGATTAAGATATCTATCAGAAAACATGATGTGTGATTGGATAATTGAAGAGTACATATGCCTTAGGAGACAAAATAATTTTGAATAAACAGCCATAATTCTGGAATTTCCTTGCTTTTTTAACTTCTGTGTTAAACCATATTTGCTTGGTTTTTTTAGTAGTTTCATCAACAGTTTCTGAAAATGTACCATTCTGTCTAGAGGATGATTGATTGAGCCTAAAATGCTTATTTTAGTGGTAAATGTGCTCTGCAGAACATGTAATTTTGTTCATATATATGACAGATACATCAAATGCTTTTTGAAATAACCATGAAAAGACCTAATAAAAATATCTTTATTAGTCAGACTCAGTTTTTGAATAAAATTTAATGTCAGATTTCATTGAAATCTGTAATAGAGATTTAGGAAAAGCATGCCTTATCCCTGTTGCAAGGATACTGTCCCTCTCAGCTCACTGAAACAGTATTCTATGCTTCTGTCTCTAAACTCAGCTGTTGTCCCTAACCAGGGCTTCATTTATTTTTTTGTAAGAGTGGTGGAGTTTTCTGATACAAAGTACTTACCTGTCAATATTCACACTTCAGACCATTAAAGGTGTCATTCCCTTTTCTTCCCATAGTACCTTAGAAATTATCTTTCCTTTCCATAATCAAATAACACTGAGTTGAAGCAGGTATTCAGTTTTCATCACCAGATACTGGTTATATACTTTGATTTTATGGCACTGCTGGTGATGGTTAGCTGCTGTGTTTAAAGTAAAAACAGCAAAACTGTTTTCATGAAAGGATTAGTTCCCAGCCAGCTGTATAGTAACGTCACCTTGGGTAGAGGAAAGGAGAAAAAGTCTTCAAAGAAAAAAGTCTGAAGTCTTAAAAATATGCTTCTAGACATCTTGAAATTTCATTCCTCTAGATATATCTGACAAAAACACCAGAAAGAATACTACAGTTCTTTCATCTGTCACATTAGTCATAGTGCTTTTGATTTATTGAGCTTGGGGATTTATCTGATATTTAATGTTGTGTTTATCCAAACCAGTGAACAATGAACTCCAGATGGGTTTTTGTACACTCAATTTACATCTCCACACTTTAAATCTCATCTTGGTAATTAGCCATGGATACTCAGCTCTAAGGTGCTTAAATTGTTCTACTCTATCTAAATGGCTTTGTGCATGTTTGAGTGTTTTATTACTCAGGATCTAAGGGAGCCAGCACCTAATTTTGATCTTAGCTCCAGCAAAAATGTACTGTTGTTAGTGGTATTTGTAGCACCAAGTCATAGAGTAGTGGCTCCTGTACCAATATAATCAGTTCCTTGCTGAGCTTGCAGTCCAAAAAGATAGAGTAAGAAGAGCTATAAGGATACAGAATGGTAGGATGGCTTATTGGGTCTTTTTTGGAGTGGGAGAATTAGTTAAATTTTCAAAGAACAGTACAAAAAAAAAAGTAGCAAGACAAGACTATGCACAGAAGGGAATGAAGGGAAAGGGTTTATTGGCAAACAGTACGAAGGCTGAGATAGGGAGGATGTTGCCGGCACCACTATTTGACACAAACAGCTAGTCAGAAAAAAAACTTGGTGAAATTTATCACCACAGAGAGTTAACCTAGTTTTTGCAAGTCTGTTAAGTATGATCTTGAATCAGAAACATAACCAAACCAAGTTCCTAAGGAAAAAAAAAGAAAGCTAATCTGCAAATCAAGCAAACTAAGTTTTTATGCAACTTTCCTGTTTGAATGGAACATGTCTGAATACTCCAAAATTTGGTCTACAATGAAATTACATGAGTTTATGTGTCGGTGCACAAGTAGGGGTACTTCAGTACCTCCAGATGCATGTGTGCATACATTACATCAGTTTAAAAAGTGGTTTGTTTCAGTTGCTCCTCCTGCAGACTATAAATTTTCCCACTTGTGTATCCACTTCCAATTCAATTAAGCTAAAATGGTGTTTGTGGAGTTAGGTGACTTTTATCATCAATTTTGTTTGGAGTTCAGTCTATATTGCAGTCCCATCTTTTGCAGGGATGACAGCAAAGCTACAGGCTGCTTTTGCGATTTTATTGCTCCCAAAATGAGATTGCCAAAACTTGGATTTGTTGTTCCAAATTTTTATCAGTTAGGACGTTTACACAGTTGGAAGAATGAATTGTTTGTCTCTAGAGTTTTCCTATAACTTCCTGAAAATTAAAATCTTTATTTTTCTGGAAAAAAAATGCTAAAATTGTCTGATAATAAATATTATGAACAGGCAGAAACATCTGACTCCTGATGAAATAACAAAAACTTATGAGCACATGGTGCTGATTCATGTTCATGCCTCTGTAATTTCACCTGATTAAAATTACTGAGAGTCTTATTAATCAGCCTGCCCTTTCTGCAATAAATTAAACCTGAGTAAAATGTATGTAAAATGCTATTATCCAGATTTGACAATGTTTTATCCCTGTTTTGCTACTGTTTAAAAGATTATACCTAGTACAGGACCATGTTTGGTCCCTGTGTGTTTAGGAGAAGAGATCTCAGAGGATCATTTCAGGGTGACCAACACTACAGGGAAACGAGAGCTGTCTTGTTTCCTGATATCTCCAGGCAGGAACAATATTTAACATCTTCATGTCAGTCTGTTTTTTGGAGAAGTAGTAGATGTGCATTCATATTCTATGTCCATCCATTACAAAATGATAAATACATTTTACATTCAGAGAGGGGAAGCACATACTTTCAACATGGTTTTTATTAAAAATTTAAAGACAGCACTGAGGGAGATGCTCGGTGAAAGAGCACAGTGCATGTCTCCTATGTAAGCTACATTGCAGCTGCATTCAAAAACTGCACAGCTTGCTTTTCAGACAGCTCTTTCTTGTTCTTAGAAAATGACTGGAGCTAGTGAGGAAGAGGGAAAAGCAGTTTCTTTGAAGTAAGATGCTTTGTTTTGGATATATACTTAGTGTAACCCTGTAAGTTGCTTGTCATGATTTGGGGCATTGCGCAGCACGCGTAGAGTGCCACAGCCTGCTGGGCTACACTGCTTTTGCCTAATGAACCTTGGAAGCTTTCATTAATGTTACATAGAACAGCGGATGTGAAGCTGCTGTGAAGGGTCTCTCAGAGCTGGTACATGTCTTGGGGGGGAAGTGATATGCAAAACAAACTTTGTATAAGGGAACCTCGTTTGGGGTATCTTTCCAGACTCTTCAAATGCACTATGGAAAGTGAGTGTGTTTAAGGTATTAGCTGTTTCAGTGCTAGAGTCTTGGTGTGTCAGAGGCCAAATAGGAGGTCATGGTCTGTCTGTACGGGAGACTTTTTATGTAAGCTCTTGTGTCTGTGTAGGATTTTTAAAATAGAAGACAGTAGGTATGGCTTTATAAAAATGCTTGGCTGCAGGAGAAGTGAAAGGCCTCCAAATGGGTGTTCAACAGCAACGAAAATCTTTCTTTCCTAATGGTATGGAAGCGTGACTTTGCAAATACTGGGCAAACAGCATAAAACAGAAAAAGTGTAGTGCTTTGAATAAATGGCGAGGGAGGTTTATACCCAAAGCCTTTTGCTCTTGGTTCGGTACAAACAAGTGCACAGTTGCTTTTTGCATCAGTCTTGCTCTTGGTGGCTCCATGGAAATTTTGGGGTTTTGAATGGCAGTGGCCTGTGTTTGCACATGAAGCATCAAAGGCATCCACAGTCCACTGTATCTGCTGCTGTGTGGGAGGGATCTGCGGCTGGCCATTCTTGCATATGTCCCACAGCTCTCAACATAGCGAGCCTCTCTAGTCTCTTTATACTTGAGGGACCCAACATCTGAGGCAGATGAGATCTCAGAGGAATGCAATGGTAAGGAAAGAGAGTCTAAGATTAAGAGAATACATTTTTACATTATAATATTTGCCTATTTTCTCCATTTGCCAACTCTGAACGTTCCTGTCATCCTCAGGCTACATCAAGGCTAAGCTCTGCCACAGCCTTCTCTTTGGGCATCTGACTTCATTTCCATACTTCCCAGTTTCAATTGCAGGCCAATCAGGTTCATACTATATTTTGGCAGGAGCATGACTGAGCTGGTAAGTTATCACACTTGCCTCTGCACTCCTTTATACCAAGCATTTCTTGCAAACACGTCTACTCCAAGTCATACACCACGTACAACCTATGATTTTCCAGGACGAGATATCAACAGAAAAGGCTTACCGTTCTTAAGTCAATCAGCACACAGCACACTGAACTTGCTGGACAGCTGTATTGCTTCATTCTCACTGCTGCTGAGATGCACAGTGTGAGCAGGCCCAAGAAAACAGTTTTAGATCTTCCTGTGCAAACTGTCCCAGGTTGGGTACTCTGGAGGACAGACGGTCAAGTGGTTCTTCCATTCCCCAATTCGATCTTTGACACCAGAAGTGCTGCTTAGAGATGTGACTCCAAACATACTGCATATTACATATATCATGGTGGTTGCATCTGACTGTGGCTACAGCCACGTTCCTCCTGTCTTTCAGGGATTTTCAGGACTGGTGAAGAGAGATCAGCAGTGCCTCATGTGACTTCACCATCTCCAGCAGTGTGTTTCCCTGCAAAGGCGAGTCTAGCTGCTCTGGAAGGTCAGGGGAAAAGACAGGTCCCAGGATTTTCAGTCTCCATGTCCCAATACTAGAGGAAGGACCAGGAAGTGCAGAGGGATGAAGCTGAGGAATCTTAGATCATGTCCTGTAGGCATAAGCACACCTGTGGCCATGTGTAGCTACTTTTAAGTGACGCTGACAATGTGACTTAACCAATACAATCCTTCACAGTGCCAGAGAGCCCTTAATCTTTCTTGGTATTACAGTCTGACGCACTGCCACCTGTATTATTTTGTTTAGACTGCTGTTATATGGGTTTGCAAACACAGTTGCCAGAGAAAAGCATTTAAAGATAGGTATAGACAAGATTTAATGTCAAGATCCCTCCTAGTTGCACCAGTTACTTAGTTTAGGAAACTGTCAGCTTAGTCCTCAGCTGTTAGGGCTGACCTCCTCTAAATCAGCTTCAGTGTACATGTCTCCTCTGTCCCTTCCTTTGCAACGGGACTCTTTAGGGCTGTTGAGGTTTGCCTATTCTCTCTTGTCTCTCCTCATTAAACTTTCCTTCCTATTTTTTCTTAGATTAATAACTCTTTGGCCTAAACCTCCTTTCCTGCCCTGCTTTCCAGAGCTGGATTTAAAAAATGCAAGTGTCTGTAAGCAGCTTTAATTTCTCTCTTCCCTCATTTACCATTCCCTCTAGCTTCTTTTGGTGTCCACTTCCACCCTATTTTTTTCAGTTAATACTGGTTGGCCTGTATTTTTTGTGTTTTATAACAGTAAAATATGATGAAACAATGAGGCACATAGAATTCATTGTACTCAGCTATTTTAAACTGTGTGTACAGACTAAATATCTCTATTACCAATCCAAATTTGAACTTGGGCTCTGTTGTGGTTTAACTTCAGCTGGCAACTAAGGCCCACACAGCCGCTCACTCACTCCCCCTCAGTGGGATGGGGGAGAGAAACACAAGGGTAAAAGTGAGAAAACTCATGGGTTGAGATAAAGACAGTTTAATAGGTAAAGCAAAAGCCACACACGCAAGTAAAGAAAACAAGGAATTCATTCACTCCTTCCCATTGGCAGGCACGTGTTCAGCCATCTCCAGGAAAGCAAAGCTTCACCAGGCTTTAAAAGCCTGTTGTGCTTCTCCTCTATTTGCAAGAACTTAGCAAATTTGCACTGTGGATGAGTAAAAAGAGTAGATTCCTCTATAATTATGTATAATATTGAATAAGGAAGAGTTGTATCTGTCTTGAGAGTACCCTCTACGCTCCGTGATATAGCTGGAGCTGAGGGCCCCATATATTTCCCTCCTTCCGTGCTGAGCCCCAAGGGCATCCTCAGCGCTCTCTAGAACACGGAATTTACAGCCCTTCTCACAAGGGTTATTATTTAAAATCAGGTGCGCAACAGGAGTTAGTAAATCAGCCCTATCTTTATCTAAAAAGTCTCTTGCTATGAGAATTGATCAGCTGTCTTGGACAGTGATGAGTTTCCAACTACTGTCAAAGCTAGCAGGGCCCCCTCAGGGCTAGTAAGGCTTTTTGAGTACTGAGTCTTTTTGCTTGGAATAGCTGGTCCTGTAGTATATACATCCAAACTTCCCTCCGGCTATTTAAGGAGGAGATCAATAGTTCTTAAAAACAGCTTTTTTTACTTCAAAATATACTTTTAAAAAGTTACCATTGGCTGTACTGTCTCTCCTTGCTCCTGGATACTGACACTTCAATATTTATTTTGTCTCTCTACTTTGGAACTAAATAAGTACTACTAATTCATGTTGATAGAAAAACAGAACAAAAAAAACCTCAAGCAAAAGAAATCAAATTTATTTTGGTTTTAAATAAGTTGATGGTCAAGTTCCTAAGCACCAGACCATCTGGCGTTATTTCAAGCACTGAAATGAATGCCTGTCATCTGAACATAGAGGTAATATGTTCTCTTTAATAATATCCAGATACTGGGACCTCACAATAGTGCCTATCAAAGATTTCACAATGCAAAAAGAAAAGCAGAATATATTCTTAGTTATGAGATAGGTGAATTAAAATAAAATCAATTTCAGTGCATCAATGTATATAATTCATTTTCCTTATGAAAATCAAATGGCTTATCAAATGGCATTTAGTCTGAATAAGTCTAGTAAGGCCAAGTACTCAGCTGTGACATACTCTAGTAATGAATTGCAGTAGGTGCTTGAGATCCTATTTTCAAGAGAAAAATGGCCTGGCTAAAAGGATAATTACTATGCTAAATATTACTTCTCCTCCTGCTCTCTGCAAACAAAGCTGGCTAGCAAAGTGATTAGTGTCTAAAATGTGTCCACATATGAGAAGACAGAACTGAAACGTAGGTGATAGGTAAGCTTCACCTTCAGTATGTAGTTTGAAAAGACAAAAATATTGCAAATCAAAATGCTCAGCTAAGACTCTGTCTTTCTTTTTACAAAGAGCCATAGTACATTAGTCAGCTTTGCAAGGAATTACAAATGTAATTTAAACGTTACATACTTCATCAGTACATAACAAGGTTTAAAGACAAAATATAACTTCCTTTTTTTTTTTCCTCCCCATTTTACCGTGAACTCCTTACATTGGCAGTTGTCCTTCCCAAAACTTACCAGTTGACCTTCTTTAAGGGTAAACATTCTCCAGCATTTTTATGTGGGCTAGGAGCAATCTAAATTCTTTAAACTCTGAGGAGTTTAAAAAATTTCCATCATTGTTGTTGCTTTGTTTCAGATCAGCTGAGGTAGATGAAAACTATGTTGAAATTACTTGTGAAGATCCATTAAAATACAAAACAAAGCCTGAAGAGAAGTCAGTGATCACTGGTAAGTCAGGCATGCACAGATGTAGATGTCTAGTTCATCTGCCCAGGCTCATTAAGCCTCACAATAGTTGTGGATAGTTAGCGGGTTGTAGTATGATATTCCGAGCACCTGTCCTAGGACAGAAGAGAGTCTGCATTCAACTAAACTACCTGGCTGTGACATACAACTAAGGTGGGTGTCACTGCAGGGGTAATCAGAATCTCCATCCTCATGGAACAGAACAGGCCTGATCCCTGTAAATGCGATTAACTTCGAGATTTTCTGGAGTCAGAACTGCATTCAGCAATCAAGCCCCATATGACACATATTTTATTTACTGGAGCAATATGTTAACATTTTTATTATTTATTGAAGCTCACCTGTAACTAAGCATGTCTGCCTAACAAACCCTCCTGCAATATGTTGTTAACATGAAGGAACAAGCCTTTCAATATGTTATAGGTAACCTTTACTGCTTCATGCTGTTGCAAATAACAGCTGGAACACGGATTAAATCACGCAAAAAAATGACCTATGTGTCTTACAATTATTAATGAACCATTTATGATACCGGTGAGAAAAAGATCACTAAATACTAGAAGTCTAGTTTTGGGTAAGTGTGTTCCACTAGGAGAAAGACTGTACAGCTGCTTAGATTTTTCATGCTTATCTGTAACTTCTATGCCTTTCTCTCTGCCACACTGCTTTAGATGTTACTGACCAGATTCTGGCTGCTTATGCTCAATAATGAGACAAGGGCACAGGGGACAGCTGAATTCTTGATGCTCGTATTGTCCCAAAACACTTCCAAACAGCAAATATTTGGGTAAGAAGTAGAGAAGTCACATTTTAGCCTGTTGATTTGAGGGTCAAAAGACCCTTCTGCTGGTCTTTCCTCCGCCATGCTTCCACTCCCTGCTACCAGGGAAGTGCTTTTTTTGGGCGTATTGTCTCCAGAGAGCTGCAGTGTAAAAACTACCCCTTCACGCACCTGACCAGTAATCTGATCTCCATAGTTTTGTTGGGGTTGATGACTACTGATCTCTGGGAGTTGTTAAACAAAAAAGTTGGGCTACATTTACTAGAAAAAAATCCACACAACTTCCAACATGGTTGAGTTTGATAAGCATCAGTAACCCTACCCTGCCTTAAATTGCTGCAGGATGGCTCATTTGTCTTTGATAATCTAGAGTTTCTGAGATACTTCCTTCCTTCTTTGCTTAATGTTTCATTTGGGCTATATGCTTAATCAATGTTTGCTGATGTTTATGGTCTAATGTGTACTGACAGCAGGTGCAGAAAAAGTAAATCCCCATCTGCATAAAAATCTTGCTGAAATTCAAAAGCATGCTGTTTCACTGTAATTTTTGCAGACAGGTGATTTTTCATGGTACCTCCAGAAAGTTCCTCCCAACTCCCTGCTGTTGCCTCTATTTTCCTACTTGCTGCTATCTACAAGGTATGTCTTTGTTTGTAACCCTACATGAGGTGCCATTTTTAAAGTATATCTATTTATTTTGTTTGATGGACTTTCCTTTGGATTAAGTTCAGGTACGTGCTTAGGTTTCATGATTTTCACCATGACTTTGAGTATTCTGCTAAACAGGTGGTCTCCTTGGAAATGCTTTTGCTATTCACAGGGACAAGAGGATGTCATGACTAAGCTTTAAAGCAGAGGTGGATATCCTGCATCCTGGGGAACAGACCCTCTGACTGCTTCATCTGGTTTCTGGAAAGATAAGGTGATTAGTGTCAGCTTTTAGAGATTTTTTTTTTTTCATTGCTATTGTGTAGCAGTATATAAATGAGATATGGTTAGGCAAACTTCTCAATGCTACTGCCAAAAGCTTTTGTTCTAAAACCTGGGTCAGTGGTTTGAAGATTAGGGACAAGCAAAAATTATAACAACTTGTTTCTAAAAATGAGTAAGTCTATGTAGTTCCTTACTTTACCGGGTTTTAAGGTTCAGCCTTACTCTCTTGTCACTTTTAATATACCTTCAGGAGGTGGGATGGCTTCCTTGCTGTGCTTTGCCTTGCTTTTTGTCTGAGGAAACAGGAAATTACATGGTTTGTATGAGCTAATTTATGGTCACAGGCTGCTAGAACATGTCTTCATCTTCCTGCTAAATTATTTAGAATAATTTGTGTTAGTTTGCTTAGAGGTTGCCCAAGATGTGAGGCCCATTATACAATTGCATTACCTTCCCTCAAAAATTTTAACCTAGGGGAAAAAGAAAAGGGAAAACAAAAAGCACAGTCTTATCCACTGTGATAAAGCACTACTGGAATCAGCAATAGAGAACTTGATTCCTAGCCAGGTACAATACACTGGACCATGTCATCACTTAGAAGTCTATTCCTTAAAATTAAATAATATAATACCCTTCAAGAAGGACATGAAAAAGCAAAGTATAAGGAGATATTTAAAAAATGGCTTAACAGGAAAGCTACATAAGGTCACATGTACAGATTCATTAAACAAAGTAATGTGATACTACACTGAATGAGATATGGGTGAAAACATCTGCATAGAGCAAGAAAGCTCCAAATTTCATGTTAAAAAAAACCAACTAACCAAATAAAAAACCCCACCAAAACACAAACCAAAAACAATGACAAAATTGTACATTTCAGAACTAGATAGAATATAAGAAAGAACAATTACTGATCAGGGGATTTTTTTTTTATTTGGTTGGTTGAAGGGTTGGTTTTCTTAAATAATGTATCTGTATAATTCTATATACAGTTTTTAAAAGCTTGAGCTATTTAATCTGATTTTCAGATAAAAAAAAAGCTAGGGAAAATTAGATAAGTTGAGGTACTAGTTCAAAGACTTAAAATTAAAATCAGAAAATAATTAAACTAAGCCATGTGAGAATAATCTCAAAGCAAGCTGAAGCTAAGCCAATAGTAACTCAGGCTCAGCTGTGCCTATACAATAAAGGTAAAATGCAATACAGAGGGGAAAAGCTGTGGGAAGAAATGCGTTAGAACGTTATCCATTACAGCGTGCCAGAGAAAAATGAGGCCCTGTGCTACTAGGTTTCTCAGAAAAGCTTTTGGGTAAAAATCAGCAACTAGCAAAAGCAAATGCCTTGCTATCATTATTCTGCAACGGTTTCAAAGACATTGGTAACGAGAAGATGTCCATGAGAAATGTGGGACTGAATTTCAGCTGTAACTGAGGCTTCCCTTGTAAATTAACAGTCTTTGTCAGAACTCCAGTTAAAGAAATGGAAAGGTTATATAGCTAAGTGAGCTGGAGAGAAGACATTGAATAGCTGGGATTCTTTGAATGTTAAAAGAGTTGTCTCAGAGCACTCATAAAATACTGGATGGTGTACACAGAAACTGAAGGAAATGTGAATACAAAATGTTTTCAGTTCTTTTGCACAAGCAGAGAGAAAATTGTCGCACTTAGCAAGAACGCAAAGGGCTACAGAGGGTGAAGACAATCACTAAGCTGACCAAAATTAAAATGAGATGTATATCTAAAAAATAAATATGAAAGACATTAGGAGAAAGAGATAGGAGAAAAAAAACAACCTGTTAATAATTGATCAGTCTGTTGATTATACCTCAAAAAGTGGAGGACTTTTTGACAGCAAAATAAACAAGACTATCTGTTACACTACAGACAGAATGGAAGCCAGAATTTGTTTCAAAGAATATTAGCCTGGGAGTTCTACACAAGGCTTCATTTCTCTCATTTAACTTGCGAGGGAATTAAGTATTTTTTTTAATGGTGAAAGCTTATTCTATTCTAAACATCAGGGTCAGAAAATTTTACTAATTATATGACACAGGTCAGAATTTCCTGACTCTATTTGCCGCTATTAAGGTAGCATAAACGTATCCATAAAGCTCTGTAAAAATAAGAAAATTAGAAATCAGAGGCATTCAGTACAGTTCTCTCCTTCAGTTTGTTTTCATACAAGTAAATTTTAAGGAAAGCAGTCTTGCACAACTGAAAACATTATCTACATCTGTTATATCTAAACATACAGCCTAAATATGTCATAAGTGGCATCTCTCTCAACATCTCCTATTATTAGCCTTGTTGGTTACTCCTTTTATTATTACTGTCATTTTGTTGATGTTAAAAGTGTTCTTGGTCCCTTTCTCATTATTTTGGAATCATTAAATATTATGCTTGCGAGATAATGGACTTTTCCACAGTAATCAACTGTGATGTCATAAAGCAAAAATATTATTATTTTGAATAAAGAATAAATTCTAGGAAAATGAAAATTCAGATTCCCCAAATAATGTAAGCTAACAATATTTTTAAAAATTAACTTTTTATCTGTGAAATTTTTGCTTTTTTAAGTAATTTCCATTAAACTAAATGCCAATAGCGGTGGCATATTTTTCACAGAGTCATTTGGGAAAAAATGTGGCACAGCAGTGGGGGAGTACAGATCAGAAGAATTTCTGTTAAGTTGTATGTAACTAAAAGCACAAAATGTACTAGTACAGATAAAGAGCTGTTATTTTGTTATTTGATTCTTATTAAGCAAAAAGTCTGATGAAGTCAACACTTTTGATAGACAACATCCATTCTTAGAATTTAGAGAATTTAGAAATTCTCAAAAGACCTGGCTCCAATACAGCAGCACACAAGGAATCCTCTCTAGTACAACTCTTGTAAGCTACAAGTTTTGAGATGTCATACTTGCGAAGGCATGCCTCTGAATGCAAACTGAAAATGGGTGCCCTTCACCACGGCGCAAGGCAGCCTGCACCTTGACCTTTCTCTGCAATCTGTTCTAATCCTCTGGATTGCTCTGATTTACAGAACACTAAGGATCAACCACACACTCCCTAGCAGATCTAGCTCCTCCAGGTACGTGCATTTCTTCCTTTTAGAGTCTTGTAATTATTCGCAAGGGACCCACAAACAACTATCTCTGTTCAAAATACGACTTAATTTTAAAAAGAAAAGAAGCTAACAGAAAATGAGCTTCTTGAGTTAATTTAATAATTTTTCCTTTTATTGCAAGTCAGTGTTAATCTTTCACTCTAGCTGGAAACTTTGTGTGTCTTCCATTTTATTTGTCTTGCCTCTCTGCTCAGTTAGCCTTCTAACTGAAGGTGCTGAAATCTGGTTCTGCTGTAGGTTTCTGAAGCTGGCTTAAACCGGTTTTGGTAGTTTATCAGAATCAACATGTATTACACCAAAGTCAATGGTCCCGAATGTTTGCTGATAGCCTGATACTTCTGCAATTGTTCCCTCCTGTCTTCATTTCCTGACAAATCAGCAGCTGAAGTAATTTGAATGCACAGAGTAACCATCTTAGTAAAAATAAAACAGAATACATATTATCTAGTTATAATAAATATTTATAGATCAAGCCTTTCTCTCTCATACAGTTGTACATATTGTCTTCTGTCACCTTCCCAAGAAACACTGGTAGAGTGAATTAACAGGATATGGTTCATTTTGCTGCTGCATTTAATTGCTTCCTAGAAAAAGCAATCAAAATGAGGAGCTGGAACCAACTTTACAAAGCTGCTGCTTCATTAGTCGGTACCACTGGCTTGTTTGTGTGCATGTGTTACAGAGGGGAATTGTGCATTTGGGAATTCATCCTTTTGATAATCATGGTCTGGTACTGAAAACGCCAGAGGCTGAGAAGTGGCAGAAAGTAGAACTTTTCAGGAGGAATTGACTCTGACTTTGGCCATACCTTTTTGACCTCCCCAATATTTTTAACATGTTTCTCTAATTACCACTGCTCTGTAACTGGTAACATACTCAAGGCTTGTTTAGGGGTTCCTCACCTGTGTAGAGATAATGACTGCACTCACTCCAACCTGTTTGAATTGGATAGATTACATTTGTATATGAAAGATCTGCATGACTGGTATTCTGGTTGTGGCTATTTATGCATAAAAATTCAGTTCATCTCACACTTGAGACTGAAGTGTAAATAACTAATAAAACTTTGTCTACAGAAGGATCTTGCTGTAAAGCAGATGCTGCTTGTGATCTGAATAAGGCAACTAACATGAATTTTCTTCCTCTTGGCTGCAAACCTAGTAACAGAATATATAATATGCTTACGTTTCCTCAGTCCACAAAACCCCAGAATTTTCTTGTTCAAGATTGTGGCATGAATTCTTTTCTAGCCCACAGTTATTTAACTGTTACCAGAAAACTACTGATACCAGGTAACAGTGGTCTATTATCAATAACACATAATGTTGAAGTATCCACAAAAGGTCTTATCCCTTTTGTGTTAAACATTATGTACAAACATAGCATATCAACTGCATTTTAAATGCAAGGCTAAGGCTTTACATAAATCTAATCTCGTTCTGTTTCCAAAGGGCTATAAATCCTGTTAAGGTGACTTTCAGAGAAGGCCATGGAGAAAATGTAGTCCCTGACTATCCCTTAGCATGCACCAGAGCAGTAATGTACTGGCAAGTACCATCAAGGATCCCACCTGTCCTTGATGGCATAGCTCCTCAACCTTCCATAAGGGTAGATTGGATTTGTTGATGGCCTGATCTCAAGGTGACTTTATAGTAGATGAATGCTGGTAACTAAGCCAGCAGGCACCTTATAGCAGCAATAGGCACATGTGTGTCCATGTGTGTATACTTACAGAGCCACACTGGCAAGGGATCAGGTTTTAGCCTGTTTCCTCAAGATACTGTGTAAATATAACATGATCTAGTGAGGTTTCAGTCCAACTTCTTGATGACAGATGTCAAACAGACCAGGCACGCAGTGCTGAGATAACTTCTGAGTGTGCGAGAGGGCCACGTGTTCTTTTTTTTTTAGTGTATAGAAAACATGACAGAGATGGATTTTAATGTCTACGTTAAACAAAATGGTGATCTCAGGTTAATTCCTTGTGGCCAAAGCTATCAATCAGAACCAGCACTTTTGTTTGTAATTCCAGAAGTGAAATGGAGATCTAAAATGAAATGATACTTTGGGGATTAGCATTAAATAACATGCATTCATCAGCTTGCACTTATGCTATATGTCTTGTGGATAGTGGCTATGTACTTTTTTTTATAAAGTCAATATAATGCAGCTAGCAAACATTCATTGAATCTTTGAACAATGTTGTTAAAGAATAAGGATCGCTTATTTAGCCTGGACTAGTGCCAAAGATGCTGAGAGTTGAAAGTTTGGTATTAGAGAGCCCTGCATCTCAGTCTTAGTAAATGCTTTACTATACTGCATGAGTTTCAAAAGGAGACGATGAAATGCTACTGGCCAGTCTGGTGGTGATAGAAAAACACATATCTGAAATATTGTGTACTGAAGTGCAAACTGTGTTGCACCAATTCCACTAACCTCTGCTGATTTAGATGTGTCCCATACAGTGCCTAGTAAAGTAAGGTACTTCCCATAAAGACCTCCTAGGTGCAAAGGAAACTCAGGAAAGGCAGCCAGTAACTCGCTGACAATCTGGCATGTTTTCATCCTATCTCTTCCCCAGATGATGAGGTAGTAAGCAGGAACTATTACCATTTGAGATCTACAGCCCAAAGCTGCCCTCAAGAAGTGGCCAGAGAACATGGGCTTGCTTTCCTCTTTCTAACTTGCTTTTACCTGAAGCTGATCTGTTTCTGTCACTCTTGTCTTGAAAGTATCCCTCTATACAACAAAGCTAATGTCTAGGGCATGTTCCATAAAAGGGAAAAAAAAATTGTATGCTAACTCTTGATCTGTGCCTAATTTGTGCCTGAGGAAAGTTTAAAGCAAAATAGCCTGTGGAGTGACCAAAAGCTATGTCTTACGTGTCTCAGCAGGGTGCCTGAAATACCCGGCTGTAGAGCCAGGCTGCTTTTTTCTCTTCCTCACTCTCCTCATGAGTCTTGAGCTCCTCGTGGGTTAACAGCACAGCTTCAGCCATGGAGATGAGGTATGCTTCACTGGCAGCAGGCAGAAGGAGACATTGTTGGGACAGGTACATTTTTCTCCCATCTGATTGAGGTGGTAATCTTGCTTTCTTGATTCCTGGATGAATCCTTTAGCCTTCCAACTGTTTTATCAAAGAATCAGAGGTGAGGAGAAGTACTGCTGCTGCATTCGGAAAGAAAGCTGCAATAACTGTGCTCTGTGGGAGCCTGAGCCTACCTGCACATTAAATAAGCTGAGAAAACATCTGCCAAATTTGGCTCTCCAGGAGACACAAGCTAGTTTTTAAATTTCAGTCAGGTTCATTTCAGAGAGGTGGAGGAACCAGGACTTGGGTAGATACACTACATCCAAAAGCAAGATGCTTTGTTCACCTAAGCTCTTTACCCACTGCCCTTCTCAGCTCAGTGCCAAGCTCCCCATTCTGTAACACATGATTAAAACTTATTGTGCAAAAGCTGCCTGCCACTTACTAAAGCTGCAGATTAATAAAAAACTGTAATTCATTGTCCATAGTTGTTGCTGTGTGCCACTTTATCTTGCAGAAAACTGAGATTGTTCTTGCACACTATGGGACATGGATAATCTCTAAGCTGGAACTGTAGCGACTGCCCACTGCAGGTATAATTCAGCCTGCCATGCATAAAGCAAGGAAGTTGAATAGTTATTGATCACACTTTATTTAAGAATTCAAATATGCGGTGTAGGAACTATACATCACAGTGTTTCATTTCTACTAAAAACTGTATACTGTACCAGAATTTCTAGTGCTGTGTGATTCAATAGTCAAATGTAAGTGCATATTTCAAGATAAATACCTAGCACAATTTCTGATTACAGAAGTATACATGTATTATAGATGTGCATGTGGTGGCTGATCCTTCATTTTCCACAGTGAAGATGTTATTTTGCCTAGCTGGGCTTTGACTTCAGAGGAAATGAAACACTGCACGGAGAGGTAATGTACCTGGAAAAGACAGGTCCACATACATCTCTCCATCTCGGGCAGCTGGACTAGGAAAGTGCTTACCCACCTCTGCAGTTCTACACAGTCTCACACAGAGTAAAATTTCACAATTTTTAGTGATGGCATTGAATCAGCTTGCTGCAGTTATGTTTTGGTCTAAGTGTCAAACTATGAGAGAAGCAAAAAAGCTCTACATTTGTCACAGTTCTTTGGAGTTAACTACGAACAATTAGTTACTCCCCACAGGTCTTTAAGTACTCCCAGTGACTGTGGTTTCTGAAAGTGGTTTCTGTAAATTCTTTGCATTTTTCTTTGTGAAGAGACTGAATAACTTAGGATTTTGACTGTTGCTTTTTATTTTTGAGAGTTTAAATGCTCCTTGCGGAAGAAGAGTTTACCTCCTGCAGTAGGTATGCCAAATACCATGTTTCTGCTGAGCCTCCTGTGAATCAAACTAAACTCTGTGCACCTCGTAGTCTGAACTAGTAACCTTCATTGCTTAATATTCATGAGTTCCTTCAATTCTTTTTGGCACAGAGGTTATTAATGTGCAGGACTACAAGTATTTTGCCCCTTTGCATGATGATAATGGACTCGATGATCTTAAAGGTCTTTTCCAACCTAAATGATTCTATGATTCTATGACAAGTGTAAACATCCAGTACAGTCTATGTCATGAAATGGATGGATATTAATTTTCCATCTAGAGAAGCATGTGGGTTTATTGTAACAAATTTTGAAATATGTTGCAGAAGAGAGACACTTTTTCTCACTGGCACTGGCAAAACACACAAATGACTTATCAGAGCTAAAAATTACTTTGTAAATATAAAGTGAGATAGAAAAACATGTCCACTACAACAACCTGACCAAATAACTCAAAACTTTTTAGCATTAAACTTGCTCCAGCTCTCTTGTCTGCCTTTTAAGCTTCTGGTAACTGTACTGCATTGTGCAGGATCCACATCATAGTACAATAAAAGCACCAGTAAAGCTGGTGAAATGAATTACAGTAATAGAAATAAATTGTAAAAAGCCATTAAATTATGTTTAAAAATATACTTTTGAACAACGATTTTTAGCCAAGGGTTTGTCCATAAACCAGCCTACTCCTCTGCCCTTCTATACAGTCTCCTTTATGCACAGCACTTACTTCTAAATGGTTGAAAACAAAAGTAGCAGGAAAAAGCCCTCAAATTCTTCCTGCAGACCCAGATATAAAGATACAAAAATAAAATCTTACCATGGTACCAAGCACTGAGATGGCCAGAATTCCTCTCTCTTAGAAGTCAATCATGTTCATACATCACAAAATTCTGCAAACTCAAAGTATTTGTCAAAACATTTTTATTGGTTACATCTGCTCGTGTTGAAGAAAAAGAACATAAAATTCTATGAACTTCATTAGAAAAAGGGGTCATTTCTAAAGTAACAACATTGAGCAAAGTGTCTGATTTGCGTTTGGATGTAATTAGGTTTGACACAGAAGCCCTTGCCTGCAAAACTGTTACTACCGAAAGAGAGAATAGAAACTTAATATTTGGGTGATAATTCTGGGTTCCTGTGGATGCAACTGTAGGACATATTTGGAACAGACAGATAATTCAGCACTATATGGTTCTCAAAACAGAAAAGACAACATGCTGAAAGTAGTCAATTTTTTCCCCGTCTCTGTACTTGCTGCATGCAAAGAAGAGGAAAGGTGATGCCCCTGGTTAGAAATGCTGTTTTGCAGAGAAATGTTTTCTGAGCTCCATGCCCTAGAGAAATCCTACTTGTTAAAAAACAAACATTGCTGAAAAATAGGTAAACTTCTTTCTCTGGATTCACTACTGTTCATTTTAGCTAGGCTGGATATGCAACTGCCTTTCACTTGAGGAGGAGTTGGTTGTAAATATCAGGTGGCAAGGTTCCTATGCTAAGATCACACTTTAAAATGGAGATGTTGCTATGCAATTTTCAGTATGAAATAACATGACAACTGTGAGACTTCACTCTTTGTTTTCTCTTAGACATTAATAGTGTTAAAGTTAGGAGTGTTAAAAATACTGCTTTGATATCACTACAACTCCCAGCCTTTTGCTGAGGGTTGCTTGGGGGGTTATGCTATAATTTAGAGGGTTATGCACTGTCTGTTACCACTTGACTGGCTGGCAGAGATCTGCCTCTAGGGTACCTTGGGGTTGTGAAGTGCCAGCAGGAATCGCTTGTGTTCTTGCAGAGCAGCCTGCTAAAATAAGAAGCTGCCTGATTCTGTGATGTTCGGCTTTTATAACTTGTTATTTGTTCTCAGCCCTTCCATGACTCAAGCAGACATAGGTATCAAGATATCCCTGTTCTTCTTTTCTGGGGTATGCCTAAAGTTAACTCTGTGGTTCACTGTAGTTCTGCCCAAGTTTGATTAGCCACAAGGAATGATAGACCAAAAGCAAATATTCCCAGGAAGTAAATGCCTTTACATCTACTTGAACGGATTAAAAAAAATAAGTTGATACTTGAGAAGCCTGAGTCTTTGAAACTAAGGGAGTTCATAGCTGTGTTGCTTTCCAATGGGCTATGTGGATAGTCTGTATGCAGTTTTGACCTGGTAGCCAAAAAAAAAAAAAGAAAAAAGAAAAAAGCAACGAGGCAACAACAAGGAAATATTCAATACATGTGGGAATTTCAGAAGATTCTTTTTATTTAAATTTTTTCCCCCTTTTTCTTCCTTGTTCTTTCTCTTTTCTTTTTCTTGACTCTTGTCTTATCTGCACTTTCTTGGTACAAATGCAAACCCAGATGTTTTCCAAGCATAATGTATCAAAATTCTTTCTACAAATATATATGTATCTGTAACATTTCTGACACCCATTTGGCTTCCTAACATGGAAAAAATGACAAAACATGCTTTTTTAAACATGAGTAAGGTGGACATGAAAAACTCAATCTGAAATATGATCTGGCTAGAGGCACTCTATCTCTCTCTGCAAATTTGTACCAAAATGGCATGAGGAGATCTAGCTTCCACATATATAACATAACACTTAACCTCCAGGTTTCTTTCCAGTTTCTGAGGAGAGCCACATCTAAGCCTTGAACTTTTTTTCTAGGATATCAGAAATGACTGATTACCTCACCTGCTGCTTTGCAACACTGAGATGTGCACAGAAGCCAGCAAGAAATAAATGAAGAAAGTTTGCAAACTTTATAAAGATTTATGTTATATATGCATACTTTAATGTCATTATACATATTATATACAACATACTTACAATTCTAGTTTTTATAGTTTTCCTAAATAACTTAATATTGCAGGAAAGTTGAACTGTCCACTCTTTTCAGTGGCTATGCCAGCACCTCTTCTACCTTTCTAAAGGGGGCCTACAGGAAAGATGGGGAGAGACTCTTCAGTAGGGCCTGTTGTGACAGTACTAGGGGTAACAGTTTCAAAATAGAGGGAGGTAGATTCAGATTAGATATTAGGAAAAATTTTTTTTACATTGAGGGTTGTAGAGCACTGGAACAGGTTGCCCAGAGAGGTGGTGGATGCCCCATCCCTGGAAACGTTCAAGGCCGGGCTGGATGAGGCTCTGAGCAACCTGATCTGGTTGAAGATGTCCCTGCTCCTTGCAGGGGGGTTGGACTAGATGACCTTGAAGGTCCCTTCCAACCCTAACCATTCTATGATTCTATGAGATTGCATGGAAATGGAGCCTATACCCATGGTAGTCCTTAAGTGTAATTGTGATATTATGGCTACTGTGGGACCTGATAGCAGTTCCTGGTTCCCAGGTCCAGGTAAGTGCCCTGGCTCTGTCCCATCTGCACATTTGGATGAGATCACTGTGTACACCCTTGTTCCTCCACAGCCCAGAAACCTGTCACGGTTTCTGCTGGAAGGAATCCTAAGCATCTGCTCCAAAAAGAAGCTGGAGTGCAGTCATCCAAGTTCATAGGCTGGATAGTTGGAGAACTGAGACCCTGCACCTAGCACTCAGTTAGATGTAGCTGTTTAGAAATGCAGATAATAAATCCTGCTCTTCTCTGAGGCCTTGGGACCTAACAGCCAGCCAAAGCAAGGTGTGCTTGTTTCCACAGGGTTGACTGCCTTCCAGTCCTCTCCTATAGGCACTTTAACCTTTCACTTTAAATTTTGTTTCTTTTTTAATAACTCCTTAGTTAACTTGGGTTCTGCAGCAGAGTAGTTTGTTTGAGATTTTGTTTTTAAGTCATGCTATTTAGTAATGTGATATGACATTCCTTACTTAAAAGTCACTGATCTAATACATACATTTTACAGTATTAGAACTGAATGTTGTCCCAAAAATATGTGTTAATATTTAAACGTATATATTTGCCATGAAACATAAAGACAAACTACAAACTTAGTGCACATTCAGGCCATTTGAGCATATTTATGGGTTTTAAATATCACACCGTCTCATTTACACAGCCAGAACAGCTTGGCAAATCAAAATTAAACAATTATTTCAAGTTAGACAATGGTAATTATGTACATTTTAGTGTATTTAGTGTATGCCTAAGTACAGATCCAGATAAATACTGTGACTGTGAAAAGAACATTCATCATCTAAAAAATTATTGTTCCACTAGAAGCAGTTACTTTGTAGGTAAAACACTGATTATGCACTGAGAGTTTTTTGGTTTGGCTTTTTTTTTTTTTTTTTACAGACATGCATAAATATTTCTATGAGCCTTCAGTAGTTTATGTTACTACGAACTGCGAAGTCTGTCGCAGCAGCCACACCTACGTATGTATCTCACTTCCTCACACTTGCAGGGAGAGTTGTAATGGGGGCAGAGGTGCAGTATCACAGCTGGCCAGCCTGAGCTTCTGCTGAAATCTTCCCAGGGTACCAGATTTCTGCAGGCTCAGTGAAGGACTGAAACACTCCACTTCTACCGACCCTCTGGTCCTCAGGAAACTTTCTGACAGGTTTTCTACATGTTAGAAAAGTTAAAGGATTACTTCACATTACTTGTCTTACTTTAAATTTGTATTCATTTAATGAATTATGCTTTAGTCATACAACACTATAGGGTGTTTGCATTAATTGTGCTACATAAAATATAATGGTGGGTTAATAGCAGGATAATTTCCCTATGGAAAATAATTATAGCTTTGACCCTCCTGGAGTCAGAATAAAATGCTGCAGGGATAAGAGAACTTATTATTGTTAACTCCCTAAATCCTACCATAATAGCTGAACTGAAAAATAGCTTATGTGCTTTGGATAAATTTTTCATTCAACAAATTATCATGACACAGAGTTGAGAGATACATATATATTATCCTTTCCAAGATTTCCTTAGCTTTCATGGCATTGACTTTTTTTTTTTTTTTTGACTGGATCAAGCATTTAATCGTTTGATTTGTCTGGAATCTCATTTTAGAAGTCATTACTAAATCCATTAGGACCTAGAACTGTGTTAGATTGATTTAATATCCTTATAAAGTTTCCCTATATTTGCTAGCAGTTATAATTACCACATTAAATACACTGCAATGACAGAAAAAATGTCATACATCAAAATGATTATAAATGGTTTTGAAATCTTGAAAACATTTTTTTCTGAAAGGAGAAAGCATGGCTGTGGAAAGAGCCTTTTAAACTGTTATTTAAGAAGTCGTAGAATCTCTTTTTGTTCAATTGTTGATTGCATCATTGGAAATAATTGCTTATTTTCATTTTAAAGACATGGCTGAGACAGTTTACTCACCTCAGCATCTCATGACTTCACTTCAGAATGCTATGTATTGCATACTACAGTGTTAAAAGGACTTGAAAATCACTAAATAAGCTAATTAATTTTGAATAGGTCAGAATCAAAGTTTCCTGGGTAGTTGCACACAATCAGATGCATTACTATAGTATTAAAAAACAGGTTTGTGTTAGGTTACATGTCAAGTATTCAACGAGGGGCTATGTTTTTAATATTTCTTTAGATTCCCTTGCCTCATGGGTGACCTCAGGCCTGAAATACCTTATAAACCCCAGTCATTACGACGAACATAGACATATTAATTTTTGCCTGGCTTTTTCTGTGGCATTTATTGCTGTAACACAAGACTGTTTCATAATAAATTAATTTCTTATTGCAACAGTTCCGTGAGTGAAACAGATTTTATCTTTTTTTTCAGGGTGAACAGGAGTTTCAGCTGGTAGAGACACACTGGTTGGGTGAGCTTGGCTGAGGATGCAACAGGACAATTTTTCAAAGTGCTCAGTAAGGCTTATTTTAAAATTTCCAGTGGATTTTTCCCGTTCAATCTTTTTTAAACAGTATTGATTTAAATCAAACCTTGTCTTTTGGAGAGAAATAAAAAGAAAGCATATCCTTACATTTCTCCAGGATACTGTGATGCACTCTTTAATTTTGCAATTATTTTGTTTCCAGGTAAGTTGCACCTGAATGGGTTTGAACCCCCTTCACGTGGTACAGCACAGCAATAAAGCAAAGTGTAGATTTGCATTGTTTCAGCCACCCAAAGCAGTAAAGGAGCACAAAGCACGGCTGCAGGGGAATTTCTACCCCATTTCTATCTACTGCTACCCTATTTTTACCTATCCTATCCTATCCTATTTCTATCTATTTCTTCCCCCGGTTGCCCGGCTCTCGCGGTTTTGCCGACAGACCCTCGACCCCCGCCCGCTTTCCCTCCTCCTAAATCCGAGGTAGCCTTCCCACGCGGCCGCAGGCCTGGCGCCTACAGCCCGCCGTACCGGGAGCCAGCCCACCTCACCGGCCCCGCGGC
>WHYT01017846.1:67920-83565 GCA_009806455.1 Tetrax tetrax
CCCCCCCGGGGCGGGAGGCGGAGGTGCCAGCCGCAGCGGGGAGCGGCTCCGGGCCCACCGGGGTGCAGCCCCCGGGCTGAACCCGGGGCGTTCTTGTTTCTGCTCTCGCTCCTCTGGCAGCCGATGTTGAGGATTTTGTATGGAGGGGATATTTTTTGTTTTAAGAAACCTCGTCTTTTCTGGCATGTCACTTCGGAGAGGCTGCTCTGAAGCGAACTCCTCAGTGTCAGACAGAAGTGATGGGCAAGCCCCTAAACTACACTGATCCTCTTGGGAGAGCTAATGACAGGCTGTGGATTATGGAGGAGCTTTGTGGGTGATAGATCTGTAGCGTGATACGCGGATATGCGTGTCCCCTTCCCTCCCCTCCTGATGTAGCTGCAGGACCTTCTAACGGCACTTTTTAAAAAAAACAAAACAAAACCCCTTCGATGCTACAGGAAAGTGACCCTTTTGTGTCTGAGACAGATATTTTTTTTTTTTTCCTTCTTGCATGGTTCGCACTCCTTAAAGGTATTTCTTAGCGTGACCTCCAAACCAAGTGCATTGTTCTGTCTGGCTGATGCTTTACTTCACCTCTGTACATAATCTCTTGTTGAGTGGCTGGCCTGCCTTTTGTTGTGGTCAACTTTTTAATTTGCTCTTCAGTGGTGTTTTCTTTATTCTGTGCCTTTCTGTGGCTGTATGTGCAAGTGTTGGGTTGTTTTTGTTGTTTTTTTTTAATTATTATTTTTCTCTTTGGAAATCCTGGCATTTTTAAAGGAATGTCTACAAAGCACTGACTGAAGTTATTTGCAACTAGTTAACCTGTGGTTTTCATCCAGAGTAGTGGCCGTTTATATAGCTCATGTTTACCCCTTTATTCCTTGATGTCTCCTCTGTTGAATTGTTAGAACTGTAGGACAGCACGGTGAATTTAATCTAAATATAACTTTCTCTGTCCCTTTTTCCTTTAAATCCTCAAAAGTGGACCAGGTTCCTGGTCTGTTTCAACTGTGTGAGACCACAAAGGGTGGAATGTATTTACAGTTACGTGCATTTATGATAGTAGTAGAATGAATGTGGATATATCCACATAATTTATTTTTTTTTCGTAGAGGTGTGAACTTGCTTTATTCACTGAACTGAGTAGGAGCTCTGTAGCTGCTGTTAGCATGGTGCTTGCTGGTAGGTAATTTATATATCCTGCTTCTCAGCAGGTCTTGTCTGTGTAGGCAGGGGCTGTGCTTAGTACAACTATGTGGTGTCTAGTTGGTTTGGTGCTCAGTTTGTAAGCCTGGAAAATACTGTGTAGAAATACATAAAGGCTGTCTGTTCAGTTAGCTGAATTCACAGCCACTGGCAGATCAGATAACTTCTGGTTAAGGCTGGTTATTTCTGTGTGTGCTTTGGAGATGAATTCGAGGCATCTTTTGAGTGAAAGTATAGGGAAGGTAAACCCAAAAAGAAGTTAACATTGCATTCATTGGAATTTGGAAATTCTCCATGGACAATCTGATACCTCATCTGCAGTTAGAAATGCTAGAAGATACCAGCATAACCTCATTTCAATGTAGTGGGAAAGGTTGCTTAGAATAAGCAGCCTTCTTGTCTCCCCTTTTATTCCCCTCCACTAGATTCCTTCATTATCTGAAACCAGTCTTTTTTTTTTGTCTGTGTTTTTTGTGCTTTGGTTTTGCCCATCCTTCCATTTTGGAATTTCCAAAGAATTCAGTGCTTGCAGCTGAATTCCTGCCTACTTGCAGAGCCACCTGACAAATCCACCTGTGTAATCATAATTTTTTTTTTTTTTTGTGCAAGGACACCACAATGCATTAGAGTGGAGAAATAGATGAACGCATGTTAATTTAAAATTCGGGGAGGTTATATGTTACTTGCACACTGAAGCCTTTAAGGGTGGTGGAAAAAGGCAAAACAAAGGTCTGAGAGGAATGTGCAGATGATTTCAGGCTTTCTTTATGTGCTGCCTGCCAAAAAGTGTAAGTAACATTGAGAGAAGTGCTTGAAGATGCCATTTTCACATTGACATTCCATCTAATTACTGTCAAATAATGAAAACTTTGGTGTCTCTGCAGTGTGTTCTGTTTCTGAGTTATTTTGGTTTTATGGATCCCCAGTGCCTGACCCTGGTCTTCCAGGTTTAATTTCTCCTCTTGCCCTGTCCTTGTTCCTCATGCCAGCATCACAGAATTGAATCTGTTTTCATGACTGTTCACTATCCGTTAGAGAGCAATGAAACAGGTTGTCCTGATGTTTCTCTTGCAGCTACTTCAGATATCAGTAAATTCTTCAAAGCCATAACATAAAAAATATTTTCAAACTAAATCTATAAATTGGTAATTAGAAAACATACATATTTTCCCATAGGCATTACAATCTCATGTGGTATTCCAGTATAACTATTTGTTCTCCTGTGACATTGTATATGACATACTTGACAACTCTGATCTTGTCTCCTCCTAGATCTCTTCTTTAGACTAAACAACCCCAGTGGCTTTAATCTTCTCTTACAGAATGTGTTTCCAGACATCTGATTGTTCTCATTGCTGTCATGTGGACTCTTTCCAGCTGGTCACATCTATATTGAAGCATGACATCAAAAAACAGTATGCCATACTCACATTTAGGCCTTGCTAGAGCTGACTAGAACAGAAAGATTATTTCAGAGGTCTCTTAAGCGGTGTTATTGTTTACACAGCCCAGACTGGTCATCTGCAGTTTGTGGTCAGTTAGAGTTTTAGGTAATTTTCTGAAGAACATTTCTACTCTACCAAAAAGAACGGTTCATCCACACAGCTTGGTGAAGGAAACTTAATGCTGTCACTTAGAATAGGGCTGCTTCTTTTATGTCCAGAAATTAAGTAGTAGAACTGAAAGCTTGAAACTCATTTTCTGAGTTTCATATCTAAAAGAGTTAATTCCTGGAGGTGAATGGGGAAGTGTGCATCAAGGTGAGAAGAGAAGGTATGTCACTCTGCCCGCTTCCCTGCCTGCCCCCTCCCCGTTATCATTACTTCATCCTACTGTTCCATAAACTTCACCTTAAAAACCCCAAACAAAATAAAGAAAGAAAAGCAGTCTCATTTCATGTTAGCAAGAACAAATGATAATTTACAAGGTTGTAGCTGTCAATAACTACAGAGTTTTTGATATCTTACTCTGAGATCTGAGACACGTGAGAATTAAACATGGCTTTGACTTCATGTAGGAAGTACATGAACATTAGGGCAGCGAAGTGCTGTCGACAGTGTACACCTGAAACTCAGATGAATTCAAGCGGATTATTTGCCTATGCTCGTGTGAGGTGAGTGGCTAACTGCTGACAGAAGCAGGCAGGATGGGCTTGCATGGTGAAGGGCACTCAAGGCAAACACTATGTAGAAGGTGGCTCACTGCTTTCCTAGCGCGGCATGGTTGTTTAGTTTTTTAAGGATTAATCTGTATTCTCTTAAGAACTCTTCTTACTGGAAAGAACGTCTTCCAGACTGTCAAGGGAGCAGTTGAGGCTGGACAACAGCACATTTTCTGTTGTAATCTAACTGCTTCTACAGTCGGTGGGTAGTCGATACCAGACCAGGATTGTGGGGAAAGGGATAATTTTCTCATTTTCACTGTTGCGTTTGTGTCTTCTCTACACTAGTCTTCCATTTGGCAAAAAAGTAACTGTGAACAGGAAACATGTTTTACAAGGTTTATTGAGGCAAATGATGCCAAATGTCATTGGCTGCATTAGTTTCTCTCATTCAAAATCTTTTACAGTTTTTCAGTCCAGCATGGGATATGCTTTTTTCTTTGATGGTGGCTTCCGAATCTTAGTCAGTGTTTTACAGGACAGATGAGAGCTCACTTGGATTAATCTTGTTTCTTATAAGAGGATGAAGGCAAGCTACAGATTTCTTGCCTACATCAGTAATCTCAAGGATCTGAAGGTTAAATTTGTGTGCCTTGGAGTTCTCTATCTTTTCCACCTCTGCCAGCTGACCTACTGAAAGAGCTTATCTTTCTACAAACCTTGTCACAGTAACTAGGAATATGCATTGCTTACCAGAGCAGAGTAGCAAGCCAGGAAGGATCAGCAGTCTTTCAGAGAGGAGTAATACTTTGTCATATAGTACAGCTGCTTTGTCTGAAATGAATCCAAAAGCTTCTGAACCTGCCAGTGTCTTCTGAATTACCATAGTGAGTTCTCTTCATTATTTTAGATGCTTAAAAAAACCCAAACCCTCGAACAACACCACCCACCAAAAAAGGGTGGGGGGGAATATGGTATTTTCTTCTCAACTAATTTCAGTTCTTGCTTTGTAAATGTTTGGCACTGAAGCAGCTATCAGAGTTGATAAGAGTTGATCCTATGTTGAAAAGATGATGAACAACATGAAAAGACGGGATTTCTCATGAAAAATGTCCACTGACCTTTGAAGTTGATTATTCTACATTTTCTCCTACTCTCTAGTTGATCTGTATCATGTATTAGACACTTCACTGCACAGTGAGAAGCACAAAAGGATTTTATGTTGCTGCTAACTCTTTGCCTGAATCTGCCTTCTTGCTGCTTATGTTGCAATCTGTTGTGGCTTCAGGAGGACTGTGTGGTGAGAATTAATTACTGGGAAGCTAAGATTCTGTCATGAAAGTACTCGTAGCAAGGTGAAGAGGGTGGGAAAGAAAGTATTACTCCGAAAGCTGCTCTTTCACACATTTGTCCTTCAGCATATGTCTGCTAGAGAGCTGCAGTACCTCTAGCATTACAGATTGTCTGCCAGATCTTGATCTCAACACAACTGTAGTGTAATTTAGGGGAGAGGTGGAAATCGAAATACTTTGGGATAAAGTAAGCAAAGTGTGTGAAGTGATGGCAGTGTTTACATGTGCATCCATGTATAATGGAGATGGTGATAGTTCTGTCAAAATGTTACTGTGACCTAACTGCTAGTAGTGGTTTTTTTTGCCCTCCTACTTGTCCTGCTGACGTACTAACCATGGGACATGCTTAGACTGTGTGGGAGATAACTGTAGATTTTTCTCTTAATTGTTTCATACTTTCTTGTCTTTGACAGTGATGGATCATTTTCTTGTTGAAGCACACCCTGCATGTTACAGCTACCTGAAGATGAATTGCCTAATTGCTAGAGTGTGATCCTTGGATTGTACTAAGAAATAATAATGCAGTCATAAAATGTATACTTCTCAGGGTTAAAATGGTTGCAGTGCGATTAAAGAAACACTTGTCTAGCCCAGAGCAGCCACAAAACTGTTCTGTCAACATGAGCTGGAGAAACAGCATTGGTTTTGGTTGTAAATGTGTTTGTGATAGGCGACCTATAAAGTTAAATACTTTACACTTTAAATGTGTAGGACTGTCTCAACAGTTATGTAAAAGCAAATCAAGAAAGTGTTTTAGTATGAAAAATTGCGTTTGTTTCCTACTTTAAACTTTCTGCGTGCAGGATAGGCCTTTAAAGTGCGTGCTGATAGGCACCCTTATTATCTCAGAAATACACTGGAAGGAGGAGAGACACGTGGTTGAGGGCTTTATCTAATACAGCTGTGTTCTGTTGCCTTAGGTTTTATATTATCTGTACAATAGTAATGTTTGCAGCTCTCTGGAGCTTCCTTTCAAGATATTTGGTGGGTATAAATAAGCCTGTAACTAGAGCATCTCACTTGGAATAAATGAGAGCTGAAGAAGCATATTTGTACATAGAGTTGCCTATATGTTTTCATATGCCAGAACTATTTAGATACTTAAAATCCTTCTGGAAGGAGGTGGATGAGGACCTGATAATTACAGTCTTTAAATGAAAATTTGAATGCACTTGCAAAAATGACTGAGTGGGTCTTTTTCACCCTTCAAATTTTGCAGGCAGGAGGATGTTGTCCTGAGACTAATTTTCAGGATCCTCGAGTATCTGTAGGTTCAATTGTGAAATCAAATGCAGAGAAACATCTTTTCTGAAAAGCTGCAGCTCTGTAGGAGGACAGCCTAAGTCCAGCATAGTCCGCTGCCTTTGACAGTGTTTTGGCTAGATGTAAGCTGCTTTGAAGTGAATGTCATTAAAGACAACAATGTGGTGCCACTCTTGTACTATGAGGAAGCTCCATATGATGGGACTGCTCTGCTAGCAGTAACAGCTTGTGTAAAGTTCAGTTTACACAAAGGGATAAGAGAGTCCTGAGTCTTGAGGCATAAAATATGAGCACTGTCAAGTGCAGTGCAAATGAAAAGATCCTGGAGCTAGCAAGCTGAGCAGCTAAATAGCCTCTTCCTGTAGCAATCCATATAGTAGGGTAACTTTCCTCTTGGTTTTCTTGCGTATTATGAGCTCTCTCCCCCTACCCTCAAAGCACAACTGTGATCTCAAAGGTTGCTGTGCTGAAGCATGAATACATATCAATTATTTGGTTTCTGATCTTGCTATTTGAGTTACGTGAAGCTGGCAAATATTAACCAGCAGTACTCTTCTGTGCAAGGTATAAGAAGAAGATACTTACTCTTATTTTAGGGGCAAAAATCTGAAATGCAGAATTTGGGGAATTATGAAAATAGGCATAAGGAATCTTAGAAGATTAGTAATATGAACAAAGTCCTTAAAGTTTTCTGTTAAAGCTTCCTTAGGCAGAATTGCTCTGACACCAGGCTGGTGATTTTCTCTTATACCCAGTACGGGGAAGCAGATGCCTGTTGTTAAGAACTTCAGTGAGGCAAGCTCTACTTGTTCTGCTGCTGATTGGGAAATGACCTGTTCAGATTCTGACTCATGAGAAATACCAGTCTTTTTAATAGCTTGATAACTGAAAGAAGAAAGGATGCAGAACAAGTATTTTTGGGTTATTAGTTTTGTTTCTGATTTTGTTTGTTTTGTACAGTATCATGCATACTAGCATTCTAGGTTGTGTCGGGAGCTTCTCAGTGTTATGGTATCACAAGCAGTACTGTGCATGCTGTTGCTAACACCCTTTAAAAAGTGATGTGGGCTTCAAATACGCTGCAGTCCAGAGTGGTGTGTCCCCCCCTCCTTTTTCTCATTTGTTACCTCAGCCTTCAGATTTGTGTTTTTTTTCAGCTCTTCCTTTGCAGCTGTGGAGTTTACAGGTTTTTTTTTGGAACAAGGTTTTAATACTTGGGTGGTATTGGGTTTTAAGATGTGTGACTGATGAGAGACTTCTGCTTAAAATGGTGAAATGCTGGTAGCTCTTTGTGCAGTGGTGGAAGGGAAGGAAAAAAGATGGAGGTACTTGAGGACAAGCTACTGGAAAAGGTGAAAAATGTGGGGGAGTGGTGGCAAACAAATTCTGCTTTGAAATCAAGCCAGAAACCTGCCTTAGCTTTTGGTTTACTGAGGCAAGCGAAGTTTTACTTTTCCCTAGCTGAAAGGGATGCTGTCATCAGATTTGCCAGCTGAAGGACTGCCCTGCTCCAGCCAGGGAGCAGTAGGATGAATACCTTGCCCTCTTGTACAAATGTAATGAAGTGGATGAATTTGCATCGTTCAGAGGTGAATTACAAGTATGTCAAGGGTTAAGGCTCAAGTGTTCTGCTGTGTAAATAGCCTGATAGCATTGTCACAGGTTTCTTTGCTGAGTGCTTCTACATTTCAAGTGGGAACTAGGGATAAATGCAATACTTTTTTTTTTTTTTTTCTTTTTTTAACTGATATCACTTACAGTCTTGAACTAGAAAAAGATAATTTTTTTTTTGCTTTGCTGATCAAACAGCTCTGGAAGTGGCTTTCAGGAGAAGCAAAAAAAAAAAAGAAGCAGCCATGTGTAAGCTACAAAAACCTCTTCCAAAATTAAGTGTGGATGAAAATAACTTATTATAGGATGGCAACCAGTATAGCCAAGAAAAATGAATTCCCTGTTGCCTGGCAGAGAAACTTATGTATTGGGCACATTTTGCAGAGTTTTATTTTAACAACTGTGTATATCTCAAGATATCCTTTTTATTTATTTTTAATTTCTAGAGAGTGGTGCTTATGTACTAAGTGACAAACTTTCTTTGTGAGGCCATGCTGCCCTGCTAGTGAAACTGTGTAATTAATTGCACCTGGACTATTAATGATCCCATTATTTTTAATAGCCTTGCAATCCTGAGGAAGAAGAGAGCTGTGGATGAAGGGAGCAGATGAACTACTGCACTGAACTGCTAATTTTATTTCCATTGTTACCTTTACTAGGCTGTAATAATGCTGTAACTGTGTTTCAGTGGATGCTTTCATTGTAAAGCTGTTATTCAGGCCATATAAAAAAATGTCTCAGATGTCTTTCATGCTATGTTTCAGGTTTTGTGCGTAGTACATGACAGGGAAGGGCAGGGCGAGTTGTGCTTGATATGTTTTGTTCTGAGCTAGCGAACAGATTGTTTACAAAAAGTCACGGCGGAAACCTTTAACTCAATTGGGTCTTTATAGTTTTGCTAAGTAAATGGGCTAATGTAGACCTTGCACATGTGTTTTAACCTGTTATCAGTGGTTCCTTCCCCTTCTCATTTGTTCAAATGGTGGTGGTGTTAACACATTATGGCACTGGAGGATGTGTTCCAAAGTTAAAGGTGCCATAGATTTCCTTGGAGCAGCTCTTCAGCAGGCAGAGTACTGCGTATTGAATTGGCTGTATGTACTTTTAGAAAGTGTGGGTCTAAACTACAGACTGATTAGCTTAAACAGCAAGGAGGTAAATTTGGGCATATCACTTATTGGTCATTGCGGAGTGGTGACAGTTGCTGACTTTCTTGAGTTTCATCGAGTTCTTCAGTTTGCTGGACCACACACCGTGTATTGGAATTAGGATTCCAATGTGGGTTTAGGATTGCACTGAATTCTGCTGGGAGAGCATAGATATACTCACACTGAGTGTGTGTTAAGGTAGTTAGTTGCTTGGCTTCTCAGAAAGAAGACACGAGCTAAAGAAGTTTTAAATTCTCATCAGAGATAATAGCTAGTGGCTGAAAACGGAAGCAACTGAAACTTTAAGGATTACATTCAGACAGCAGTTGTCCTACAGTTAAAGTAGCAGAGTTAAGGTAGGGTAAGGGTGTGAAAGGAGGAGGAAAGAGGTTCAGTTAAAGTATAAGGGAAAACCTTGTCCATAGTGTTCAATAACCTTTATGCTTGTAAGTATGTTACTATTAGCATTGTGTTAACAGGGCCATTAGACACAAAACGAAGGAAGAAGTATGTTAAAAAATATGTAAAAACTTAAAGCTGCACCATTAGGCTCTTAAGGTGTAAGCTTGTTTGAGGGTGTGAAAAAGTACATCTGAACTTTGGTATTTCAGTAGCCACTCAAACAGCTGGGAGGTGCAAGCCCTGTTGTTACAGCCCTGCGTTGCATCACCTGCGTGGAACCTAAGAGAGCAGCTGTGCCAGGAACGGTGGTGTTCTACCTTGTGCACAACAGAGGAACAGCCTCACAGCTGTATGCGCCCTGGTGACTTGCAAGCAGGTAGAGACAGGTTTTATAGCTGTAGCTGCTAAAGCACTTTCATTCCAGGTCTGCTTTCCCAGTAGGACGGTCATAAGTAGTGTTTTTTGGCATGGTAATTAAATTAAGAAAAAAGTAAATTGCAGAAACTGCAGATGACAAATGTAGATATATTAAGTCATAAATCTGTCACTGGAAAACAAAGACAGAATTGGAATTAGCAAACTAAACATCTATGAGGACCTGGGCTCTAATCCAGGACAATTTGGGAATATTTTTCAAAGTGTGTGCTAGTGTCTTGCCTATAGCCAGCTGCAGTTACTGGAATCTTGTGTGCTTTTTGAATTTCTTTAAAACAAGCCCCTCTGCTGGTGTAATAAACAAATTACTTTAATACTAGTGATCTGCCCATAATTACATTAATGCCTTTCCTTTAATTCTTTCCATATGGGACCTTTAATAGATTGTGTTGCAGAAAAGGTAGTTTGACACAAACTTCTTGTGTGCAGCTTCTGGAAAAAGGATCCTACAGTTGTCTGATGATGAGACTGATATGAGGAAAGACTTTTCACAGAAATCTTATTCCTGCAAAATGAACAAGGCAGCAGAAAGAGTCTTGCCTACATAAGCAGGTAGCACAATGCAAGAGGAATGAATTTGCAAGGTGAAATGGCTGGTGTTGAGGACAGTGTTCACATTGTCTGTGTTTTGGGGGAATTTATTTCAAACCAGCTCTAGTCAAATCCCAAGGGGTGATGACCTGGTCCACTTGCCAGTTTTATAGGAGCTCTCTATGCTTCAGGGCTTGTCAGAAGTGCTGGAGGAGCCTTGCTGGCTTGGGCACTGATTGTGTTGCCCTCAGATCAGCCCAGTTTAGCCACCTGCAGTTCTTGATTGTTGCCCGGCCAGGTTTTTCTAGTATGTGTTGAGCTTTGTGCAGCTGTTGATTCATGAACTGCTTTTTCTGGATAAGCTTCGGTTGAGTGTGTCTGCAAGAGCTGCTGTTGCAGTTTTGGTTATACTGTAAACATAAAATAATTTCAGTTGAAATTTCTAGCTGGGTGTGGTGTTTTTTATTAGTCATTAATCCCTCTGTCTTCATTGATTATTGTTGAGGTAATGTGCTTTCATGAGGGAATTAATGGGTGATTGGTGTGTTAATCCTTTCTTGTTTAGATTTGAGTTTGGTAATCCGCCTCCTAGATGTCTTGCCTGTCTAAAGCTGTGATTTCTGTGTGCCTTAATTTTTTTTAATAGGAACTTTCTTCCTACACGCGGTTACTCCTTGGCAGCTTCTTCCCTATGTTTAGGTTTAGTCACTTCTAAACAGATTTTCCTGTCTCCTAGGAGACAAAGCAATACCATTGCGCATGCTATTAATCCTTAAAGATGTTATACATACATAAATAAACATGGGAAAAACACATAGTCTTCCCTATACTTTAGGGGGTGTGGACAAGTAGAATGGCTTGGGCTGTTCTTGTCTCTGATAGTACTGCTGATAGATGCCTCCAGCAGTTTGGTATTGGTAACTGTGCAGTGTCTGTACTTGTTCAGATAGCACCCAAATAGCACCCAGTTAAGCTGCTTAAATAAACCTGTGGGCAAAAGACATTCCTGTAACAATATATATTTGTTTACTCTACATATAAAGCTAGGTCCCAAGGTTTAAGGACTCCACGGAAAGGATGCAGTTTTAGTGCATGCATGTAAGACATACTTGGTCTTCAGTGGGTTAGTGATACTTATGAAGCCGTCAGAAGAAGCTTCTTTAATTTGTTTTTGCTATTGCAGAGCATATATTGATACAAGTTGTACATAAAAATGTATAGCTGCATTCATTTCCTTTAGTGTTAGGACAATTATGACTCTTCACTTTCTGCAAGATTTTTATAAGCATAAGCAAACACTTTTTTTTTGGTAAAAGATTCAAATAATGTAAGTGAAAATGTGGGGGAATTAACTTTGAAGACTTTTTTTTTTCTGCAGACATAGCACTTAAAATAGTTCTGGTGGCTGCATTTGCAGCCGATCCGGTAGAAGGCCATCTGAAGTCTCCAAGATGTGTCCTATACAGTCACTTCAGTGAAGCTTCTGGGTGTTTGGAGTTGTAGTACAGCACCACACAACTGGCCACTAAAGGGCCAAACTTTATCAAAACTATCACTGTCCATTTTGTTATATTGTGCTCATCATGCATTGCTTGAGTGCTCTTACCCAGTGGTGATTATCCTTTAAGTGTTGTTATGTGAATGTGCAGACATGAAATGTAAACATATGTAAAATGTCATGAAGCAAAACCACTGTTGGATGTAGATAACACAGCTGAGTCAAGCCTTCATTACTTGGTTCTTGATTACACATAGATGTAATGCTGGTGTTTCTGAGGCTTTGTTGAATGTGGCAGAAGTTGTCAAAAGAAATCAAGTTCTGTTTTTCCTCTCTTCTTCCCCAGGCCTGCGCCATTAGTGACTGAAGGGTGGCTTTACAGGGTCTGGTCTCAACGGCTGCAGGCCCAGTTTACTGAGAGTGTCTGTAAACAAAGCCAAACATCTGTCTTGTCTTGCAAAATGGTGAGCTGCCTTCCTTGGCTCTCTAAGGCTGGAATCCAGGCTTGGAGCTCATGAATACCTGTGTAACTCCATAGTATGGTGCAGTTCAGTAAGCGTGTCTTTTCTGAGAGAAGTCTTTCTCATGTGTTCTGGTTTCCCTTCAGCAAGTACAGTTTTACGGGTGCAGGTGGCTAGGCGCTGGCAGTGATGGGCCGCAAGGATGTCCTCCCTCTGTGAGAAGAGGCTGGGGGTGCCCTATGGCAGACACAGCCCTATGGCAGACACAGCCACTTCCAATGGAACTGCTGCAGGAGACAGCTGAGCTCCTCAGCCAAGACAGTGGCTCCTCAGCCAAGAAAGGGCAAAATGTTGGATGTCAGTGAGACTTGTATTTAAGAAAGGGCAAAATGCTGGATGTCTGTGAGACTTGTATTTAAGAAAGGGCAAAATGCTGGATGTCAGTGAGAAATCTGGAGGAAGAAAGTGTGAGAAACAGCCTTGTGAACAGCAAGATGGGAGGAGGGGCAGAAGGTGCTCCAGGCACTCTAGAAGAGATTTTCTTGAAGGAGACCAAACTGTAGCAGATATTCACCCTGCAGCTGGTGGAGGACCCCATGCTGAAGCAGGTGGATATTTCCAGAAGGAAGCTGCAGTCCATGGAGAGCCCATGCCAGAGCAGGTTTATCCTGAAGGACTGCAGCGTGTGGAGGGGACTCATGCTGGCACAGTTTGTAATGGACTCAGCTCTGTGGGAAGGGCCCACACTGGAGCAGGGGGAAAATATGAGGAGGAAGGAGTGGCAGAGAGGAGCTGTTATGGACTGACTCCTACCTCCACTCCCCACCCCCCTGCGCTGTTTAGGGTGGAAGAGATAGAGGAGTTGGGAATGAAAGAGTGAAGTTGAGCTTGTGGTAAAGGGGAGGGGTGGTTTTAATTAGTCTTTGTTTCTCACTAGCCAACTCTATTTTAACTGGCAATAAATGAAATTAATTTTCCCCAAGCTGAGCCTGTTTTGCCCATGATGGTGATTGGTAAGGGATCTCCCTGTCTTTATCTTGACCCAGGAGCTTTTCCAACTTATTTTGTCCCCTATCCTGTTGAAGAGGGGGAGTGAGAGAGTTGCTGGGTGGGTGGCCGGCAGCTGGCCAAGGCCACCACAGTCCTTAATTTATGTATATAATGCATTTCAAAAACTTTCTAAAAGGAAATTATCTGAAAAAGGGTTGTTACATGCATTTAGGTAAATTTGGCTCCATGTGCTTTTAGCTGACACAGGTTGGCAGCTGGAACTCTGCTCAGTTTGCAAGTTGTTTTTTTTTCTTTTTCTTTCCCGAGTGCAGCCCTTGTAAGCTCATGTTGAGTTTACAGTTAAGTGCATTTAACACTTCAAATGTGACCTCTGGTAACTGATGCTGGGCTCTTGGCTTCTCAGGGATAACCTTACTCTGAATGCACCTAGTGGTCTTGCCATGTAAAAATGCCTAGAAGTTGATTTAAACTTGTGGTAATACCTGAATACCTTAGGAAAAGGAAAGTGGAAATGAGGCATTGTCTTGTCTGCAGAGCTGTTAGTAGTGGCTGTTGATGTTATTTTTCAAATGAACCCATCTCTTCCATTGGAATATGGAGAGAGTCCGTAAGTGTGTGGTTATTTGTGATAGGTATGCAGTCATGTCGCTGGTCCTTTGGGCAAGAGCTGTACATGATTTCTTTATGCAACAATATTTTTACAAGGTCATTTAAGTTATTTTCTAGCTTTTTTTTTCCCCCCTCAAATCCCTGAATGCATATAGGGAAGTGGGTGCTGCTGCTGAGGTCTACAGAGCTGAACGTAAGTGGGTTCAGGTATGGAGATTTAACAGCCATCCTGTAGTGCTGCAGGATATGTATATGTCAGTTGCCATCTCACGAGAAGAAAAATCGTAATTTGAAAATTGTAATTTGAAAATCAGTAAGTAAACAGTAACACTGATACTGATTTCAAAGTATAAAGAGTTAACATCTGAACTGTGCCCATCTTCAAAGTGGGCTTACTCTGTCGAAATGTAAGACTAATTGTATTTAGGGAAAAGATAAAATAAGGCTATGGATAGGATGGAATACTTAATCCAATTATTCCAAACTCTTTTTTTAATTTATCTGGCACAATCTGCTCTCCCAGTTACTACTGCAGCCTAACTGCTGCTTGTTTGTTCATCTAGGTAGAGGTGTAACTTCTTTTTCTCTTACAAGGGGACAAGATTAGGTTAGTAAATCGAGTCAGTTGAGAAGTCTTTAAAAATCAAATTAGTATTTATAGTGTACCCTTTTATTTGAAAATATTTTTGTAAAAATATGTGGAATTTGTCAAAGGTAGATAAGTATCTTAAGAGTGGGAGTATGTGGCAGCGGAACATAACATTAATTAAAACTTTTTTTTTTTTACTGTATTTTTAGCTTTCTGAAGAAAGATTGCCAAGAAAAAGCCTTTAATAAGGTAAAAGTTGAGAATTTGTCTGTTCTGACGCTGGATTTACTGGTCTTCTAATTGCCAAGGTTTTAAAACCTTTTGCTTATCTTAAACACAAACACATCTGTTAATTAAAGATACTGATTGATTTAAGACTTCTGTTGCATGTGGGCTGGAGTCATACTGTTATTTCATATGAAAGACTGAAAATCATGAGACTAATTGGATTAAGGTATTTTTTTCCCCAACAGGTGTGATGTTAGGTGGAAGAAGCCCATCTCTTTTTTCCATTGTTCTGTTGATTATAAAATGGGCTGCCTGCACAAGAGCAGAGGCAGATTTGGAAGAATATGGCACTGGTAAGCTAAGGGACCTGCAGTGCGGGACTGCTGTTGAGGTTGTCTGTGGTGGTGTGCAGAACGCTGGCCTGAGGTTGCCCAGTTTGATGGCTCAATTCCATGTTCACATGGCATGACAAATATATGCGGCCATGCACCTGGAGTTGTGATTTGCTGACTTCATTTTGTTATGCTGTGTGCCTGGCTTCAGCCTCGAGCACTTACTAGCATGGCTATTTATCTGCTGTTTATGGCCCTGGTATAGGTTTAAGACTGTACAGAACTGTTTTTTTAGAGATGGCTTTTTTCCTCCCTTGTATTTTCCGTTTATTTTCCCCAAACTAGTTGTTACTGCTTTTCTCTTCTATGGGTGGCGGTTGTTGCCCCGGTGGTTCTCCTGGGTGGTGGTGATTCAGCCACCATTGCGTGTTGCTTTAGAAGAATCATGCAGGGTCGTTTCTCAGCAATAGAATTGTTGTAATGAGGCTTCTCTTCCAGACTTGTGTGTTCAGTTGGATGTCTTTGTTTGGAAGATGTTGTGCAGGTGAAGAGATCTTGCAAGTAAACTAAGAGGTAGCCCAGTGGCTTAAAGACTGAATGGAAGAAGAACAGTTGGCTTATTTGCGTTGGCCTAATTTAATTATTTCCATGGAACACTGCTGCTGCAGTGTCAGTAGCAAGTTCTTACATACCCATAAAATAGATCTTTGAGGAGGTGAAATGCTGTAGCTAGCAGATGTTTTGCTTTCAAACTGTGTGTCTATGTGAATGTATGAGTGACCTGAAAAAAAATGAAGTAATGGGAGTCTGTAAGGGGTTGTGGGTTTTGCTTGGTTTTTTGAGTTTGTTTTTTTTTTTTTTTTTTTTTTTTATTTTTGGAATT
>WHYT01017846.1:87348-101345 GCA_009806455.1 Tetrax tetrax
TTTTTTTTTTTTTTTTTTTTTTTTTGTTAATTTTTGGAATTATCATGTGCACTGTGTAATTACTTTCCAGGATGTGGATTAGCATGACACCTTGGTACGAGTAATTTCATCTGCTAAAGAGCTGCTATGCATACAAGTCTTGTCATAGTGGCATTACACTTCTATGGAGACCTTGTTTGTTCTCCTCTAGTGTCATAGTCTGTATCAAAACACTTTCACTTTTCTGTCTCGCAGTGGTTTTGTGGTGTGTAGACCATGGAGGAATGCATTAGTTACCTATATTCACTGTGCTACAAGAGGATGATGGATTTTGAATGCAAGTCAGTAATGTTGTAGCACCTGGTAACAATACAGATATTGAAATCTGTGCTACTATTTTTTTTGAAATCTGTGCTACTATTTTTTTCCTCTGACAAGTGAAAATAGGTCATAGGAAAGCATAGGAAACTAATGATAAAAAACTGTTGACAGCTGATAACTGTTTTTCTTTAATTAATGTGGTGGAGGAACGCTCCTGAGGAAGAGCCAGTTGATACTAACATCTCATGCAAAATCCAAATTTTTTAACATACCAGAGGGAATAACCATTTTGTTACTATATGGTCATAGTGTTATAAGAGTAAGAATGACGTATGGCAAAAAAGAATGTGTGCTAAAAGTCCACTTTATGAATGATGATGTGCTTACCTCAAATAGTGACATTAGTGGGCTGCTACTACAAGAACCTACTGAAGTAACCTTTGCTACCGATGAATACTAGTACTCTGGTACTGCTGCTATTCTGGGTTTCTGTTACTTCAAGATTATTTACTAATGTCACTGTTTTTTGACTGCAAGAGTTAAAAATGGAAGAAGGAAAAATCTGTCCATTTTATGTGACCTAATCGCAGGAATTCCCAGAATTCACTTGCAAGGATTGTTGGTTGGACATCTGCGTAGTGGCCTCAAGACTATCACAGGAAAGGCAAAGTAGTTTGATGCACAATTTAATCTGTTCAAGCTGTTTGTAGTTGAGGAGACACTTTGTTACTTGAGACATTGGGTGTCTCTCAAACCAACAGCTGAACCGAAGATTTTTCCAGGAACTTCTTTTTTGCACTGCAAAGAGAATACCTGTAAAAGAAGAAGATGAAGAAAAAAAAAGGCAGCTTAAAAAATTTCTGAGTTCTCAGTGTGATTACTTTGCCAAATTTAGTCTCATCATTTGAGAAGATGTATAGATGCCCACTGACTGACTTGGAGCTTTTGCTTTTCTTCCTTGTATGTCTGTCCTCGACCTGCCCAAATACATTAGTTGTTTTCTTTTTTGATTGTCTTTATTCAGTATCCTCAGATTAAGACTCGCCCAGTATGTATGTCGCCTGAGGTTTAGGATGGTGCTACTTGTCTCCTTATATGCACACTGAGAGGCAGTGTACGGCTTTGTGTGGAATGCATGTTTCAGCATCACTATATTACTAAATGTTAAGTGTGCAAACTTCACAGTGGGGCCAAACTGCTGTTTGTGCAAGTGACCATCTGTCCACCTAGAGCCGACCTCTCTTCATAAAGCACTTAGTGATGCACCTAAGCGGGTAGAACAGATTCTTATGTGTTCATACGCACGGCAGGCTAGTGGAACAGTGGTATTCCTGGAATAAAACTCTCTCATCTGTCTACTTGTGGTGAAATGTGCAAAGTTGTCTCTTGCCTCATCACAGATGAAAATTATTAATATAAATGAACATCTAAAGTGAAACAGCCTTGGGACAGGTTCCTGCCCTATCATTATCTAAGTGACAACTGAGTCAAATTGCAGTGTTGTGATTTGTCTTAATAATCAGGCCACTTTTTCTGTCATGTTGTGGTTCAGATTGTCTGCCCCTTGGTGAAATACTGACTGACAAGGAAATTGAAGATGGTACTATGTTTCCAGGGTGGACAGGATAGCTATATTCAGACAAGTGATAGAAAAAAAAGGATTTTTTTAATCTCTCCTCTCTTTATAATAAGCGTGTTGTGAAGGCTGCTTGGAAATTCAAGTTTCAGTTTTGAAGGGCTCATGAATGCGTGTGAAGATCCTGGAAGCTAGAAACATGATGAATCTCTGCATAGCATCGCACTCTCTCATTTTAAGAATTTGCAGTGTGTATCCTGCTAGACCGAACCACTGTAGCGCAGCATCGCCTGTTCAGAGGAAGTCGAACTATGGACAGTGTGTCATTAGCGTACCCCCTGGCAGTAATGGTGATAACCCAGTATATCCAGGGTGTGACGAGTAATTACAGCCTTAGAGGTAATAAAGTCTCTACTGAATATTCAGTTTCCTCGCATGTGTGTGTTGGAGAGGTGTGTGATAAATTTACGGGAATACAGACTAGCTTTCCACTGACTTCCAGGGTAGCTTTCCAAATAAAGGCAGGAAATACATTACGTGTCGTCTCCTACTGATGTTGTTCATCACAACCTGGTACAAATACAGGCTTAGATTTCTGTTCACCTTTCAGGCTTCTAGCTGATTAGAGGTGCCATGACTAGAAACTTCATTCAGACTTGGTAACATCTAAGTTGAGATGCAAGCATTTCAAGTCTGGATGGGAGGATCTTGACTCCATGCTTTAGATAAGGTACAGACAGATTATGCAAGTACCGGCATTAGGTTGGTATTGGATCAGTGAAGGAGAAACTGTTTTAAGTGCTGTAAGGGCTTTAAATTGGAAGACTGTAAATGTGCGTAGATGTGGTTGCTGAAAAGACTCGCTCTCATATGCTGACAAGATTTTAAAGCCATAATTTCTTTCCTTTTATGTTGGGGGACAGCAAGGTCAAGAAAGCATAGTCAGAATCCAGTAATCTAGATTTTTCTAGACAAATACTAGTAAAATAACTTCTTTAGTATTTGTCTAGCTTGATTGGAATGCCATAGAAAATTGTGTGATTTACTCTTCTTAGATTTCTGTATCTGTTTTGATGATATACTACATTAGATTGCTATTAAATATTCTGAGCGATTGTACATGTTGTCGTATTGCATCTGCCTATGAGGAATTTGTTTGATCATTAAGTCACTAGGGGGGAAAGATACAGCTCTGTGCACATTTTTTTTTTTTTTTTTTGAAGTAAATAATTCTCAAGCTGAAGTGTTTTGAGATATCCTGCTAGTGGCAGGCTTCTCAAACATAGCAGTGACAGCATTAAAATATTCTTCTTTTAAAGCCTAAGAGCAGGCATCAGCAAGACTTCAGTCTTGCACCTTTAATTATCTGTTTAAACCTTGAATTTTCACAAAAACAAGAAACTCAGCATTTTTTTTTTTCTTTTTTCCCGTTGCAGTGTTATGCTCTTGCATATTGTATTAGTATGAAATTAAAACTTGATGGAAGGGCTGCTAGATATTTAACTCAAAGATAAGTAGTTTGGAAAAGATGATGTGTATTTTTGAGTAAGTTTTAGACACTGAGGAATGGTTTGGTCCAGAGTCTACCGTATATGTGGAATAATCCTTCAGACAGCATAACCAAATGGAAGTTAACTGGACTGCCTGCATGATGGATTACACCATATGAACAAAGGCAGGAGGTCTGGGAGTTCATGTTAAGAGCAAGTATTTAAACTATATTTTTAAGATGTGCAAATGTTGAGCTGCAGTAGTTGAAAATTGGCTTCTCTTGATCTGACATGTTGAAGTTCATGCTTTGTTGATCTCTCAGCTGCAGCATGTGACATCAGAAACGTCATGACCACTTTGTTAATACATTTATCTTCTTCAAGTAAAAAAAAAAAAGTGGGTAATTCTAGTGGTGCAGCCACACAAATGAGCTCCCCTTCTTGCTGATTAGTGTCAAAAGGTAAAATGGTTATCCTATTTCTCTTTGCATTGTATATGAACTCTTAATGATTTGTTAACTATTATAGTGTTAGAATGAATGCTTAAATATATGTTGCACACATGACTGATATTTGATGTTAGGAAATGCTTCGTGTGTGTTTTATATAAAAAACAAAGCCAAATCCACAAATAGGAAGCGTGCGTATTCAGTTAAATTAGGAGATTGTTTCCCTAATTAGAAGAACAACATTACTGTTAACAAAGAAACTTACTGAGACTTCAGTGTGGTAAGACTGAGTATTGAGAAACACGCAGATGAAACATCAAAACACCCAGGGTTTGTAAAGTAATGCGGCTTAGTTGTCTTAGTGACTTCTAGTTGATTTTCTTTGACCTGCACTGTTTCACAGACATCTCCATGCTTCACTGGCCTGGTTACTGCTCCAAAGCAGTTAAATTTATGTGCTGTCTTTCTATAACCTGTTTAAGAATGTACCGAAAGGTTAACCATTTAATTTTTAAGCAAGCTGCAGCTCTACCTTAACAAGCAGAGAGCTGTTTTAAATTGAGGCATCCCAATGCCATAAAAAATTACTGGTTAAAAATATAGTAGAAAACTCTCACTTTCTAATCTAGCAGTAGCTAAGAACAGGACCCTTTTTATTTAAATTATATCTTCTTGACTACTGTCTAGGAGAAAATTTGATCACAAAACAGAAATAGAGAAAATTACCGTGAATGCTTGTATGTTATCCTGTAAGGCCATGCTGGGTCGGAAACATTATAGAAAGAGATCCAAGCATAACATACCTAGGTAATACATAACATGGCTTTTCACTTACAGAATTGTATGTTATAAACAAGGTAAAGATGAATGCCAGTCAAAGAATTTTTTTTGAATCCTTTTTGTGCGCCATGTAAGAGTTTGGTTTGTGGGCTGGTTCTTTTCCTTCTAATTTTTGAAGAATCACATGTAAAAATATAGTAGCAGAAAGCAAAATTTTTACAGAAAGTTTTGACCTCCACCATCTTTGCTGCTGATCTGCCAGTGTCAGTGGTAAACAAGCTGAGACCTCTTGGCTTTTAATTTATGTAGTCCAGCTTGATTTGATTCTCCCTGTCCCCCTACATGAATTTATAACAGCAGATGTTTAACCTGTGCCTTCGTAATTGAGATATATTGTCCCACATGCCTGGCAAGTTGTTATTGTAAATATTTATTGATACTTCATTATTTGCACTAATGAAAGTCTTTGTAAGATCACTTGTTCTACTTTCACATTTACAAAAATTTGAGTTCTCACTTTGTGAAATATTTCAGTATAAATTACTAATTTTTCTATAATTTTTGCAAGACTTGCTGTCTGATCTGTATTAAATTCTGCATTTAAGACACTGCTTTTGGAATAGTGTATCAAAGTTGCTTTTTAGATACTTTTGGGATATTCCATTACCACACTTTGCATGAGTTGTTAAGTAATTAGGGGTATCTGAATCTCTTAGCGTAATACTCATGTGGTTCACACTGCTGCTTGCATTAATTATAGTTCGTATTGAACATGTACAGGGAACTATCTCACCTGTTATTTAACACCTGAAGCCCTTCCTTTAATGTGTATTTTGCTCCTGAACTTCATTTTGTCCTGTAGTGTTCCTCAAACTGGCCTGCACTTGATCCAGGCTGCCGTGACACTGCACTCTCGGTGCTTCAGGAGCTTGTTAATGACAATACATAACTATCTATCTCTTCCTTCCTTATTTTCAATAAAGACACGTGAAGAGATGAGCCAGAGTTGTAGAGCTATTAGATGGTTTCACTTTTCATCTGCTTGGTTGTGCTTGGGATTACATGGGTTGAATGGAACACTCCTCTCATGGAAAGATGTTGCTCTTAGAAGCAAGCCTGATGCTTCTTAGTGCATGTCATTTCTTGTCATAATGCTAAACCATAAATGACTTTATGAATGTATCTTCTTCTCTGTATGTATCTTTTTTCAAATGAATGCATACTAGTATCAAAATACGGTATGGCATTTAGTATTTCTTCTAACATATTGTAGTCCTTTTAAAAAGATGGTACTTTAAGCACTTTCTGTCTTGGTAGTGAACACTGAAAATAATATTTGTATGGATTAGATAAACTTCATATACCACTGTCCACTTTAAGTCACTCCACCTTGTTTAGAGAATCTAGATGAGAAAAAAAAACTATTCATGTGTGTGAGAACAGCATTGTCATACTTTGGGGAAATGAATTGCCATAGTGACAGGTCAGATGCAGAAATTGCATCAGCTGTGTTGTGCTAAGGCAGTGTAGTTGTCCTGAAGTTCTAACTCACTCTCTGAGGTGATACCGCACACTTACTGCTTAAGTAGAAAGTTGGGCTTGTGCTTTTTGACGTGAAAGAAAGTGATCCCTCTGTTTCTTTAATCATCTTTAGTAATAATAACACCCTGATCGAACCAGAAAAGAGCAGAAGACTTACAGTGTAACATCTGGTTATTGAATTGTCGTAACACTGGACCTCTGCTTAGATCAACAGTCCTGCTGTCTCACTTTTGAAAAGTCTAAATGTATAGTTGTTGGGATTAATGAAAGAATAAATACACAAAAAACCTCATTTTGATGGCAGGGGTAATTAGAGAGAGAATCAACTGCCATTTTAATATCTATTGCCTCCAGCTAAGACATTTGACAGTGTGATAATGGGATTTAAAGATTTCTTAAATACAAAATTTACACACATACAAAAAAGCCCACCCAAACTTGAAAATGTTGAAATACCAAGTTTTTGGTTGGCTGACTTTGCTAGAAATGCCTGCTGTAAGGAGCGCATACTGTGATCTTGCAGAGTTTCAATTAGGAATGTTGATACTGAATCTTGAACATCCTTAATGAAATAAATGCGTAATTATTTATTATTAATAAATAAATGAGTAATTACTCACTGAATTGGAGTGGACTAAAGGATAAATGAATTATGCTAACTTCTGGCTTTTATTTTGTGTAGGCCCTTTTGCACTGATGAAGGCTCCATTTTCTATTGTGAAATCTTTTCCCAAACTGGTCTTCTGTTAAGAAATGAAGCTTAGATGTTTGCAGCAGCAGACTCTTAACAATACTGTTAATGATTTTTTTTTTTTTTTCCTATTTGAGGAGAGAATCTCTTCTTCCAAAAAGCGCCCAGTACACCTCCATCCATGCAGTAGCAGAGCACTGTGGTTGTGTGTGATGGAGTCGTGGCAGGTCTTGTTCTGCATTGCTTTGCTTTGCTTGATTCAGACAAGAGACTGAAATCCTGGGTGTTCTGTTTGGTCCGTGGGCCTGCTTCCCTGTGCTGGGAGAAAGGATGGTAACTGTTTCTGTATGTGTTTGTAGCTGTGGTGTGAGCAACATCCAGTTGAGCGTTCACTAGGCCAGACAAAGAGGGACTTCACGTAATCTGGTATTCCGAAACATTTTGTGCAAGCCTTGAAGGCCTTTAAATATGAAGTTCACTTTTAGTATAGTTTTTAATGTGTAAACTATCAACTTAAATTATTCAGTGACTGGAAGTTTGTTGAAAAGATTGGACAGCCTGGCAGGGCTGAGGTCTTGGTTTCTGAGAGGAGTTTCTCTGCCACTAGAAGCAGAGTAGTCTTTGATCAAGCTGCAAGTGAGAAATGCCACGAGGGCATTTTCTGATAATACGAAGGGCAAAGAAATCCTCTTTCTGAAGAACCAGTGTAATTTGTGGCTGTAAGGGTGCAGCGTCATGTCAGAGCACAGAGCAATGTGCTCATTGCAGTGGGACTGAAGGCTGTGAATCCCCACTTTGTAATGCTGCTGCTGTGGCTTCATCATGCTATATCCAGGTATTAAACATTCAGAGGCTATATTCCCAAATCTGCACTGACTCAAAGCTGAGGTTTATAAGCTAGTAAGTATGTAGCTTACGTCTGCCGATACACGTGCTTGGATAAATTTTAATATTTTTAAATTTCGTACGTGCATGGGAAGCACCCATGGCTTTTGTGGCTTTTGGCCACATACAAGGGCTTAGGAATACTTCTACTCTTTTTTTTTTCATGCTGGAATATGGTTGCTTAGTATTAAATAATGGGGGTTGCTCAAAATGTTTCACCCATGCAATCAGCTAATGCCTCGTTTTGCAGGTAATTTGTATTTTATAAAAAAATCCCTCAACACTGAGTAACGTTCATAAATATATTCCTTCTAGCAAGCTGAATTGCTCTGTGAATGTGTCTCATACCTCTTGCACAACTGAATTGTGCATGCAGCTTAAAAGATTATAGATAAAATTAACAGGCAGAATTGTTTCACCTCATGGGTAATTATTTTTTCTGATAATTACAGTGTAGGGCTAAGCATATTATCATGGCGATGCTTTAATCATGAACTGCAGCTCTTACCTAAGCACCTGTAATTTCTAGTAACGCTGGAAATACTGAGTAACTTGGGAAAAGCCAAAGAAACTTTGTTTTTTAAATTATTTATTTTAAAAAGCTGGATGAAATGTAGGATCTTGTTTATGTAAACTTAAAAAAAAAAATCTTTTCCTAGCTAGGTTAACTTTCAGGCATCTTTAGTTCTCTCTTACACAATTCAATTCCCTTATCTTCCTTTTTAATCAAATGTTCTGCTTTCAGGGTGAGAATGAGATCAAGGGATTGTACCAGAATAGAACTGTAATCTAGTGATAAAACCTTGTTGGCGTTGTGAATGAAACTGAACTTCTAGACCCACTTCATACTGTAACTGTTTTCTTTTCTGTAACTCGTAATAATTTAGATGAAGGCATTCATGGGCAGAAAGTTGTTCATTTAATGTAACTCTTGAGGAAAAAAATAATCTTTCTTACTTAATTCCAAGAATTAAGCTAAGGCTGCAGAGGGGAGTAATTGGCAATTATTGTTACTGCCATCATGGGGTTTCTGGTGCTGTCACTTCCTTATGTTAGACAAATTAAAATTGTGTCAGGGAACCAAGCGTTTAGTTCAGTTTTGTCTATCTCTTCCTTCTGTGAAAAATCCATGTAGAAGCAAGTCTGATGGAGCTGGTTAGAAAACTGGTCTCTGGACATCCATTTGGGCATCCATCCGTTGCTGCAGACAACCTGTATAAGCAGTCTCCAATTAGCTTCCCTCGCCCATCATCAAGATTGGAGCACAATACATTTTGTGAACTAGCTTTTCAATTTTTTAATTATGTAGATTGTATACAAAATCTAAGTCTTAGTTGTAGAGATGTTGTATGTGAAGTTTCTCAAGGAAGCAGTAAAAGCTGCCTTAGTAAACTTTGTGCTGGTATTTAGAGCGTTTTCAGGGCACTCTCATCTGTAGGACTTAATTAACAAACCAAAACCTAGTATATTTTAATATTATTCTTACCTTCACCACAATGTGCTGAAGAAGTTGCCATTGTAAAATATGTATTACTTTTAAGTTCTTTCTTGCTAAGCAGTGTTTGCCTAGCGCATAGGAGATGGGGAATGGGAGAAAGAACAGATACCTTGCGGCACTGTGATGTTCTACCATTGTTCTTAAGGTGGAATAATACCAGAGACAATGATTCACATTAACAATGCAAATTATTTTCCTGCATTTAGGAGAAAATAAGCCCTGAAAATGTTTCATTTTTCCTTTTCAAATGAATTCTGTCTTACTGCTAATGAAATGAGAAAGATGATGAGAATGATTCTTTAAACAGATACTTATGATAAAACATTTCCCTAGAACTGGAGAAGATCCTGCTTCGATTGTTAAGTTCGTAATGTAAATTTCCCTGAAGTTGTCAGCTCAACTATACCTAGAAATTCTGGTCAAACTGTTTTGCCATGTTTATCTGTAGTGATAAAATGGTGGTTGCTTGCTCTAGTCATAAAGATGATTTCTTAATACTGTGAACGTGTAAAAAGGTAAGCAGCAAAGCCTAATGTATGTCCAGTGTCACTGAAGGGAGAGGCTGCTTTGAATGCCTCCAGTGGAAACAGAGTGCATATTTGCATGACTGCAAAATCCTCCATAGTCTTTTGTGGACCTGTACATGAGAAATGGCCATGTTTTCATGAGATGCTGCTATGCAAAAGAACCATGAAAGTGCTGCTACTGCTCAGGAGGTAGGTGTGGGCTGACCCTGTTAGCTTTGGCACCTGTAGCTTCAAGGATGTAAAACTTTAATTCAGTGACTTACGTTTGACTTAAATAATAATATAGGACATGAAAATGTTGGAGGTGCTTTGACCTTATCTTCCCAGCAACCTTGCCTGTTTCTGTTTCAGTCTATGTGTTTGGAAAGTGTACATAGATGAAAAGGAGTGGCACATGTCCAGTATTAAATTTGGGAAATGGAAAGTGTTTCTATAGGATGACTTCCATCAGGGTAATTTGTAAGGTGAAGGAGTTTGTTCTGTGTAAGGCTTTTAATGCTTTTCGGGGCTTCTCTGAATTTGAGTTATTCTGTGTTAAATATCTCAGTCTTTTATTTATTTTTATTTTTTTAACAGTTGCAGTGGCAGTCTTACTTTAGGTGAACGTGGAGTGTTGGTTCTTAGTTCTCTGCTCTTTCAGTGTTGTCTGATGTTTAGTGCTGTGTTGGTTACAGAACTGTTAAGTTAGATGTTGTTTGGTTATCAGCTGTGTAACATTTGAGTTGTTGCTGTGACGTTCTTTAAGTGTAGCATATAAAAGACTTGACATGTTTTGTTGTTCAGACAAGTAAAATGGAGAGGTTCCTGTGCTTTTTTGGGAGGAATATTACTAAAATGGTTAACATCAGTCTCCCGTGTATTTAGATGACTTAAGATGTATGAAGATTTGGCTGTATCTTCTCCTCTTGCCTTTTTTCTAATGTGAAAGATCCCTGAACCACAAAAGGATTATCTGTTGAATAACTGGATTGATCTTGTAAAAGAGGAGGGGAAGATAAACATACTCTTTTCTGAAACATCTTACATGGGAGCACAAACACAGGATTGGAGTGATCTGGAGAGCTGCTTACATGTGACTTAAGACTTGTCCGGTGGAGGGAGTCTGATTTAAGTGCATGCTTGCGTTGAATGTGGTCGCACCTGTAACCTGCCTCTGTCTTTATTCTTGAGGTTAAATTCTGCATCCGTGGGGCATGGAGCTAGTACTGACAGGTTGTTAAACTTTACAGAAACAGAATGAGGAGGTGGCCTGTCTGTGTGCAACTCTTGTGAAGTTGTTAGTGAAGATGAGCAGCCTTGTGGGTGTTTCTTGGGATGGTGAGCAAAGAAGATGATGGCAATGAAGAGAGGGGAGCTTTTACTGTGATGTTAGGTGGAGAAGGGAAGAGACCGAAGTTGAAAAGTGAAAACATCGAACTAGTGCTCTAATAGAAAAGGACAGAAGGAAGATGAGAGAGGCCTCAAGGCTCTTAAAGTCTAAATGCTGAAGAAAACTTTAGTAATGAGAGAGGCAGAGGCATGCAAATAGGGGTATTTCTATATATTCCTTATGCTGTCTGAACCGGAGAAAAGTGAGAACTTGCAAAAGAATTATAAACATATGTTTCATTGCCTGTTTAGTTGAAGGAGTAGATGGTAAATTAGATTGCTTTCTCCTTCAAATTCCAAATATACCAACCTGGTACACCCCCTGGGAGATATTGTGTCATACTGATTTGTTATACTTTTGGTTTAATTACTGTAAGAATTTCAGAAAAACTGGAAATCCTTTATAAAAGTCTTGATGATAGGACATTATTTTATGTAATGAAGACACCGCTATGGGTAATGGCCATATTTTAATGTTGAGAACTGTTGAAATGATGTAGTGGAAAGCAATTTTTTTCTTTTCCTGCCCCTGATCATCAGCCTCTTCTCTTAGACTATTTTTATTTAACAGAGCAAGTTTGGAATGTCTGTCTTTAGTCTGAACATGTTCAGATGTATTTAAGCAACTTGCATTTTGTGGCTCCTACCGCTGATTAATTTATTTTGTTACAGCCTCTTATTCCAGCAGTGGCTATACTTTTTTTTTTTTTCTTCAGTGACTGACTGAATAGATTTCTAAAACCATCGTGTTTTAATATAGCTAGTAAAAAAATTAGTCCAAGTTATAACTTCATATTGAATCAAGCAGGACTGTTTCTGTGATGCTTAGTTGGGCACAATAGGTGGTCACCTGCGAAAATACTGTTCAGTGCATACTGAGCAGCAGTTAAATGTAACCTTTTGAATTTTCAGCAGAGCTAAGGAACTTAAAAGAAGTGCTTGGAGTAAATAATGCAGGATACAGAGTTTCTGTAGGAAGATGAAATCACAGGATGATTATTGTGCTCAGTGAAAGTATTAATGTGGTTTTTACCTGGAAGGCACAATGCCTGCTAAATTACTGGAACAGAAAAAACCATGCAGCATGTATTTAGAGTTTTCTCCATGTATCCCTCAAGGCTTATAAAATTAAGACAAAAGGTGCTTGAATGACCAATATATAATCCATACATGATGATGGAGTTTCGGGAAAACATTTGGTTGCAATTTTGTAAAACAGTGATTCATGCTAGAAAATTGTACACTGATTCATGCATGTAGATGCCATTTTTTGGCTTTAAAGTGTATTATATACCCTAAAGGATAGTTACAAGGTTTCCTGGAGTTTTGCAGTTGAAGTGAAAATTGCAAAGACCTCTTTAGAAGTAGTATCCTACATGACCATTGTAAATAGTGAGAGTGGTACCTCCCCTGTCCATCCCTTCTAAATCTGGGATGTGATTGATGGTAGAAATTAGTCTGCATAAATTCCATTCTCAGTAAAATATTAGTGCTGATTATATCTGAATGCAAAGTAATTTCAAAAGCTTAGATTCAGGAGTTTGAAGAATTTGCCCTCAAAAGACATCCTTTTTTTTCCTGATCCTCAGAACTCCAGAAATCACTTTGTGGATTTCTGAATAGAAAAAGTGGGAGCAGTCTCCTGTGGAGCGACCATGCTTTCATTATATCTCCCTTCAAAACTCTCCAGCAGAGTGCCTTTTTACCATCAGACTTGATGTGATCTCTGTCTCTCTTGGTTTATAATCCACATATAATAGAGATTTTCTTCTGTGCAGGAGAATGCATCTAGTCTGAAAGTCAAATGATTCTTCTCTAATTGAAATGCCAAAATTGAGTTTGAAGTAGATGCAGTTCTAGAGCATGGCTCTCTTCTTAAGGGCACTGCGTTGACTCTGTTCTGTCCCTTCCCTCCCATCCCAGGTTCATAGGCTTTTGTGTTCTCCTGTGTCTGTACAGAAGACCTGTAAAAGGGATTGTAGTGGACAGTGAAACTTGCCATCTTTTTTTGGGGCAGGTAAACTGAGAACTGGCTGGTGGGTAAACCCCTTGAGGTGCTGTGCTTGTGAGATGTATGTTCAGCTGATTACTTTAAATATATGTGACAGAGATGAAACAGTTCTCTCTTTTTATAAGTAACATGGGAAAGGGATTTTTGTTCTGACCAGCAAGTGTTAGATGGGCATCTTGCATGCAGCTTTTTCAGAAAAGTTCATGAGTTTGTGAACTGCATTATTTATTTAAAAACTTTCAATTTAATTGCGAGATGAGGTAGCAATAGAAACCTCCACCTCCAAGACCCAACTGATAGGCCCTTAGGGGAAATCGGCAGTATTTTTCCAGAGCTGACCCACAGGTGTATTCTGTATTTCCTCTTCCTGTTGGACAGCTGAGGCCATCTCCTGAGGACTGCAGCACTAGATCCTTGACTTTTATTTGCATGGCTCTGTTTGACTGACAGTTGCAAATACTGCTCTGTGAATTCTCTGTAGAAGTTCACATGCACGTTATCTCGGTGTTTCTGCTCCTGAGCTCAGTAGCGCACACGTGTAGCTGAGTTGTAACCAAGGCAAAAGTAGTTTGGGCAATCTTTGTAAGACTTAGTGCACATGAATATATTGCAGAGTTATTTTGCTGTTATTTTAGTACTGCAAGCAAGCTTGCTGTTTCCCTTAATGGGAGACAGATGCTTTACTTGATAAATCTGTATGAAATTTTTATGAAGAAGTTTGGTTTGGCAACTTTTGTGGTATAGTTGCAGATTAAAGCACGAGAAAATGATACCACCTGACCTGTTATGTGATGGAGAATACAGGGCTTTCTTGAATGGTTTTCCTTTTGAGTAACAGCGCTTTTTTTTTTTTTTTTTTTTTTTTAAAAAAAAAAAAAAA
>WHYT01017846.1:101365-151875 GCA_009806455.1 Tetrax tetrax
ATTAAAATATTTGTGTTTTTTTTTTTTTTTTTTTTTTTAAAAAAAAAAAAAACAAGGACTTTTTCCAACTTGATTATGTGAAGAATTAAAATTCTAAAAGCTGCTGCTGGATTGGTGCGAAGTTATTTTTTTTTTCTTATTTTTTTTTTTTTCTTAAGGAACAACAACAAAAAAATCTTAAACAGGCCTATTTAAGATTACCAGCCTGGCAGTTTCTAGAAAATAAATTTCATCCAAATTGTGGAAGACTCAGGTTTGGATTCTTAATCAAATGAGTTGCTGTGTTTCTTCATTGACTACAAAGTGCGCTTCTAACACAACCTCCTTTTGTCAGTGCTGTCTGGGGGGACATCAGTAACTGCTGTGCTCCTGCAAATGCTGTCCAAGCTGAACTAAAAACATAATTTAAAAGATACATCTAAATATTCATCGATTTCCTGTTACTTTAAGTAGATAATGATGAATGTTTCTCAGAGGATGTAGGAGAGGAAGAGGAATCTCCTCACAGGATACAAGATGGGAAGCCAATTTAAAGTCTTGAACTTAGACATTCCAACATCTTATCTAATTAAAAATGTTTTCACTTGATATGCAGGAAGGTTATCCTTCCCTTTCTCTTTCTAATCAGGAGAAGTCTTTTTATGAAGTAGATATGAGCATGGAGGGCAATTGCTTCCGTGCCTGGGGTAGGTGTTAGTCAAGCATGATTTCATGCCATGCCTCCTACCCAGACACTGTCCAGTTGCTTCTGGCACTCTACAGTGGATGTTAGCTGGGACTGCTGGTGGATGCTTTGGTTGCCTCTGGTGCCTGGCTGGACCAGGCCTGTGTTTGGCTTCCCGTGTGGTAGACAACTCTCTTAGTGTGTCATGTTCATAATGCTTCAGCTTAACATGACCGCTCCCAAGTCTCCCTGGGAAACCAGGTAATTTTTCCATACTAGCTGTTCCATGCAAGGGATTAACTGTCTCTTCCTCCATAGAGCAATCCCTGCCTGCTTTGCCTCTGCTACTAGTGTTTTTACTACTGTTTTTCCTGTATTTTTTAATGAATAGCTAGGAAAAGGCATCTTTGTGCTCACATTATCATCTAGTACCAAATGGCATATCTTCTTCTGTGGTAGGGCATATGGCGTTAACCAAGTGAATTGCTGAGGAACCGTAGCAGCAGCAGCAGGAACCGATGGTGCTGCTGCTCAGGAAGGTAAGTTGATGGTCCGAGGATGTGTGGCTAGTGAGGAGATAAACACTAAGTTGATGCATATGCTAGGGTCTCAGATTTTCTTACCTTAAATTTTGGATGTGCATTTCTTTGCATGTGGGACTCTTTTCTTCCAAAGAGTAGGAGAAATTCATACCTTTCTGTCAATCAGGGGGAAAATTCTGAGTGTTGGGGGCTAGGATATCACGGGAGCTATGGAGCGGTCCTTTTGCCACTAACATAATTTTTTGAATGTTCTTCAGACTTGCATGATCTCAGCTGAGGTGATCCTCGCTTAGCAGAGCTGAGATGCCAGCTCCTCTTTTCCAGTGACTTTTAGTTTAAAAAACAGAAGTAAAAAAAAATTAAGTGGTACCAGGTGTACCTTCGTCATTTGGCATTTTAGAGTTCAGCTCTGCCACAAAGGTCGATGTATTTCTGAAACAATGACTGGCAGCTGCCAATATAGAATATCTTTTCATCAGCATTTTCAGATAAATGATGAATGGCCTAAGAATGGGAATAAAATTGAGAGCTTGTAACACTGACTGCAGTTAATGTCATCATGCTGGTGACTGGGGTAGTAACCTTGTTTAAGCACAGGAAAGCTGAAAGAACTGTAGGCATCTTAACATAACGTGCAAAAATGTAGGAAAATTGTTGTTGTTTGCTGTTCAAGGATGTGCTTGTGCAGGTGTACTACATGCTTCATGCGAGCGTTGCATGGTTGTGTTCATGACTGTGTGGCTTCTTCAGGTATCTCCGACTGTTTGTCTACTGGGTTAATGGAGAAGCAGTTCTCTGCTGCACAGTTACACACATAAGCAGAGGCACCTTTAAAAAGTTCTTGCTTACTCTTCAGCTTCTTTAGAAGTCACAGTACAAATTATTGTGCCTGTAGCCGTCCTAAAAATCTTTAACATTTCAGAGAAGGCAAGTCCCATAATACTGTCATCCTCAAGCTGATTTCTGTAGGCTCCTTAGAGGAAACCTTCCAGCAGAACTTCAGGTATCTAGTAATGAAAAATGCAGCTGGGGGTAGAATTCTACAGAGTGTCTTGAAAAATGTGAGTTTATCTTCCAGCTACATTGGAAGCCTTTTCTCTTTTTATTTTATATCCTGTTCTCAAGGATTGCTAGTTAATAATTCACATGTACTACAGTTACCAATTAAAGAAAAACTGAATTTGAAACAGCAGTAGGTTCAATTAAATGTATTTGGGAATCAGTTATTTCTTCTATTGCTCAGGAAGGTAGTTTAATTATTTAAAAGGTCCTTTCTTTATACATTTTTCTTTTACATGAGCAAAAAGTACCAATAGCTAATTACCATTCCTGAGAAATTAAACACTTTCAGGCTCTAAAACTTGGGACTTAAAACCAGAAAAAACCTAAGCCAATTCCAGATGAAATAAATGTTCCTTAGTTGGTTCGAATGTGTGCGGGAAGCTGATGACAATCCTTACAAAAGCAGAGTCAAACATTGTCAGAAATAAAATCTTTAGCTTGAATGTGTGGTGTAGAATGGCATAATAGATTGTGTGTACAGCAAAATGAAGTAATTAGATATAAATGGAGAGAGCTGGAATTCTTGCTCGGTCACAAAGAATGGAAGATGGATCTGTTCCTTCCGGAGTGCCTTGATTTCCCACACCTCTCCACCCCACAGCAAGCACTCTTTACACACAAGAAAGCATGCATGAAGATGGAAAGGTCCTTCATTACATGATACGCGTATTATTGAAGTGGCTTGGATTTACTTTTTCCTACTGATTTGTTTCCCATAATTGACTGTATTAGTATGTTATATTAGTCACATTATGGCTATTTGCCATGGACTGTAGGAAAAAAGATAACTTGTTTCTAAATGGAAGCTTGCAGAATTTCCTGTTTTGGTGAGAAGATACACGTTATTAACATGCATCCCTTTTTCTAATAGACTTCTCATATGACAATTCCTTCTTTTTCCAGAAAAGATATACTAAACAGGGAGTGAACAGTATTAAAAACACTTTATCTGTTTGCTTTTAAAAGGAAATGAGCTTCTCACCTATAGTAATATAATACAACAAACCCATAAAGCTGGCTCTGTTAAAACGACACAAGGAGAGATGTAAGTGAAACCATACTGATCCTTAGTGGGCTGTAACAAGGCTGAGATGATTGTTAGCTGCTTCATATAAGTCTGGCTTTACTACTAGTAGAGACCTTTGACCTCTGCTTTCATGAACACAGTTTGATGCTATCCTCATTGCAGGGTACCTTTTGCTGCAAGAGTGATACTCCGACGTGTTGCTGGTTGTACAGCCGTGCACGCTGTATAGCTGTCCAACAACAGAAGTCTGCTCATTAGTCATGACTTCCTTTATATTGTAAATAATCTTTGATGCTTCCAGTTGAATGTTTGCTAATTGATTCCATAGTCTGGTGCAAATAGCTTGATGGTGTGGATAAATCTATGTGTCTGGCATGTGCCCCTTTGCTACGGTTGGACTATTCTGCTTTGCATGTAGCCTTTTGAATACCAGTACTATGTGTATGGCTATCTAAATGTCCTGTTAAATTTTCAGCTGGACTGCAAGAGGCCTTCCCCTCCCATTCGCTTCCTCTGAGCTTATGGATGGTGTCAGTCTGGCTCAAGGTTGATTTGCATTCTTCAGCAAATAGCTTTGGAGAAGTCCCCCAGGGCAAGTTGAGATATTTGCTCTCAATATTTAGTGGTGTATAATAAACTTGCTTTTGAGGATCCAGAGTCTATGGAGACTATAGTTCCATAAAAGCTAACTGGGGAATACTTTTTTTTTTTTTTTTTTTTTTTTTTTTTTTTTTTTTTTTTTTGAGTAAAATTTTAGAAATATGTTACTCTTAGTCCTCCTGGTACAAAATAATAGTTTCAGGAGGGTGAGAAAAATCACATATGTAATTTTGAATATCTGAATTTCACTGCATTGGTGGAAAGGAATACCAAATAAATTATTAAAGTAATATTTACACTTACATTGCTGACAATTTTTTCATTTTAAAAAAAGTTGCCCTTCTGTGTTACAGAGTTGAGGGGGAGTTGCAAAAGGGATTAGGATATTACATCAGAGATATTGATAAAAAGCCTGAAACACTGCCCTGGAATACTGGCAGAGGACTTGTTCTTGAAACTAGTTTGACTCTCAAATGTTATGAGAGGACAAATTCATTTCCAAGATGGTGATACTTGCACTTCCATGCAGTTTTCAATGTAATTAAACTGTTTTGACACTTGAAAGTAAATTGTGAGGGGTTTTTTTTGTTTTTTTGTTTTATTTTTTTATTTTAAAGCAAGACTTTTACTTTCTCAGGTCATTTCAGGAAGAATGAATTTCCCTGGAATACTGTCCGCATCAAGCATTTAAGGGTAACTGCAAATGTGAAAACAAATTTATATCTGTTGTTTTCCCTGAAAATGAGCTAAATATCATTCCCATCTGAACACATTTAAGAAAGGCAATCTTCTCTACCTAGGATTCTTACAGTAATCTGAAAGTGTTTCTTCAGCCCAGCTACCTAATGAATTACCTCTGTGTGCTAAATCAAGAGTGAAGTCAATAGTTTCATCTTGATGCACTTTGTGTCCTTTGGACAACTGCAAAACAATGGCTGTATGTTCATATTCCCATGGTAGTTGTCAAATTGTGTACTTGATTAAAAGCAAGGATCAGTCGAATCACATAGTGTTGATTTTAGATCTCTAAATGTAACTTTTAAGTTCTGATTTTGGCACAGTTTGTTAACAAGTTAGAGGACAGAAACTGCTCTTTTATTGTGACTGGAGCTCAAGAGACTCAGGAAGCTGCATCTGATAAACTTGTATCATTCGAGTGACATTTTAGTAGTAAATTCAAGGAAAAGTGCAGATGCTGCTGCCCAAAAATGCGGACAAGCTAGATTTCTGGTACGTTAATGAAGTTATTTGTATGTTTCGTAGTGTGCACAAGCTGAGCTCTCAGTTGTTGAAATTTAACGTGGATTTTTTTAACATGATACACTCTGAATCTGTTAAGGAATAAACCAACCGACAAAAGCGCAACTGACTTCAGATTATTTTTATCACAGTAGGTATTTTTTGTCTTGACTGCAAACATGTCATGCTTTCTGCATGTGTTAGGCCTTGCTTTCCATTATAGGTAACCTTGGTAACTAATATTGTAGTTTTTCTGGAGAAAGCAGTTATTTGTCTTCAAATAACTGAAATTATCTGTCATTAAATGTGATTGTTGGTGATTGTCTTTATGGAAAACTTTTAAATATTGCGTGAAAGGAGAAAAATGAAAATATGGAACATAGCCTGTATTATCTTTGTACTAGCTTTGCTTAATTTTTAGTGCATTAGTGAGTAAAAGGGGGCTTGGAAAGTCTTTTTGAAGTCCTAATGATTCAATGTAGGCACACTGGGGACTTGAAAAATGTATTTTTTCTTGTCACTTATATTCTGCATCTCAGTGCTGTAAAATAAACATTAGCTAAGGGTATGCAGTGGGTCACTAGCTAACATCAAAAAGTAACATTCCTTATTAGCCTGAAGCAGCTTGTTTACAAGTAGGTGATACTTGAGTACGCAGTATGTAACCAAAGAGTCTTAAAAGCCTTTAGTTGGAAGGTCATGGTAGCTTTTAGTGCTTTCTTTGATCAAACTAGGGAGCTTATCCTGTACTGACATGCTGGCCTCTGCTTTGTGTGTTTCTTTATTCCACCTCATCCCCATGTGCCTTCTTAAAAAAACAAAACAAAGCAACAAAACGGGGCAGGGGGGTAGGAGGAAGAAAAGCTGAGGTTATTGCAGGTACCACTTGGTTGGCAGGAGCGTGCCGGGAGGGGTAAGTGACTTCAGATGTTGCCGTAGCTGCTTTAAAGGCCAACTTGGTAAGAAGTTGATAATCAGCAGTTATGAAGAAGGTGTGCTTTCAGTTTCTGATGTGAGGCAAATGTTGATGTTTTAGTGGTTAATTCAGATTTGCCATAACTGTGTAATTAGAACAGCTAATTTAAGTTCTCAAACTATCACCTAAACACAGTAAGAAATGGGGGAGCCTGCCTGGGAGGATATTTGTCCATGCTATCTCCTCTCAGCAAAGCTTCAAAACAAAGCATTCATTATGCTGCAGTTTCGTGGTCATCTGCAAACTTTACAGGATTTATTTGAACTCAGCCCAAGTCTCTGTCCCGAGTGATGCTTCCCTAGGAAGCAGAGTCTGTGACAGCTCTATGGACAGCGGGGTCCCTCAACGCTCCCGAGATCCCTGGGAAGGTGGGCAGTGGTTGGGGACTGAGGGACGGTGGAATGCCCCTCTTGGGCACGGAGCTTAACTCAGGGGGCACTGCATTGCACACCAGAGAAATTACCCTTGGGGAAATGGTTCCCAGGAGCTTAAAGAAATCTCTGTGCTTGTGGGGCCATTTACATGTGCAGTTACTGTGTCGACTGGAAAATGGGACAGGGGGTTTTGGTTAAGAGTCAGTCTTGGGTGGAGTCTTTGAGAGCTGCCTCTGCTGAGCCGTGGCAGAGTGATGGTGGAAACCCTGGGAGCAGGAGGCTTGGCTGGATGACCCAAGAGGTGCCTTCTGGCCTGGTGTATTTTTTTTTCTCTGTAATTTTCTGTTTTCCTTCTGCTCCCATTGCTGTACTGTCTTCAGGCTGCATCAGCGATGCTGCCTTACATTTCCTTGTCACAGTCAGGAAACACAGGTTTTATTGTGAGTAATAGGAAGAGGGGAGAGCTGTGGCAAAGGAATGATCCATGCAGAAAGATTTTGGTCATCCCTGCCCTCCCTTTCTGCTTCTGAAGGTGGGGCAGGAAAAGTGATACTTTCTAACAGACTTACTAATAACTAAAGTAGGACGGTCCTCACAATACGCAGAACTCCTAACATCCTGACCTGTAATACCTGATCACCATTCAGAAAATGGAAATAAATTCATTTGAAGTAATACAGCCATCATATGTAATGAAGTATATTAATATGAATATTAGCATGCAACAGTAAAACAGTTAATTTTAAAGCTTAATGGTAAATGTTATTCTTGTGAAACTGTGGGAAGAAAATGAACTTTGTCCAAAAGATGTTTACGATTGTGGTATACACAGACTTTAGAAAACTGAAACATTGTTAAGTACGTGTAAGAAAGACCTACGGTGTTCTTTGTGGCTGGCATTTAAAAAAATTGGATGTAATTGCCGTCCTGTTGATTAGTTAATGATGTAGGTAGTTGAAAATCAAACAACAGTTTGTATAAATGATCAAAACATAGGAAAAGCAGTGCGCTTAATACCAAACTGGGTGTGCCCGTGGGCCTGTAAGGTGTGCTCTACCACTCCTGGGATTCACTAAGTGCATATAGGCTTGCCGTGTTTTGGGACTCGTGTAGAGCAGGGTTGTGTTTCTAGAATTAAACTACAGAAACTTATTTAACATAACTCATTGTGGAATTTGCTTTGGCACCAGCTGTGTGTTTTTACACAGACTGACCCTCCTACTGCTTTTGGTACCCATTCAGCTGGATTCTCTATGCTGCCTTTAGGAGAGGTACCACCAGGCTTAGAATTCCTGGTTTTACAGAAGAGCAGGGTCTGTGATTTCTTCCGTGTTTGCTGCTCAACTCTTCAGCCTGGTCTGCAGAAACTGCAGTGATAACTTAAAATGAGCTTTCTTCTCCCACAAGATTGTCTAAAGCTATTTCCACAGTAGCACATAAAATCTCTAGTTTTGTTCTGGTAGATGCTAGAGAAGACAGACTCTATGCTGCTGCTCCATACAGCTGCTGTCCGGGGCATGAGAGGGGATGGGGAGCTGTGTGGGATTTTTTTTGTTGTTTTTTAAAGTAACTGTTGCTGTCTAAACAAAATATTTCTTGTCAACCCTTTGTGTTGCATTATGTGGCTTACGAATTGTGACCCTGTGCTGTTGAAAAGTCTCTGTTGTAACTGAGGATTGTCATGTGCCTTGTCAGTAGCATCTCTGGGAACTGGGAGGGCTGCTGCGACTGCATCTCCAACCCAGACCCCGACGTGTTCCTGTGCTGGCTTCGGGGCTCTAGCTGTGTTCCTGGAGTGCAGGCCCTGGGACAATATATTGAGATCCTTTGGGCAGCGATCTTTTGGTCTCATTCCCTTTTTTTCTTTCCTTGGGCAATGAGTAATTGAGATGATAGCTGGCAAATGGCTTCTAATGTGATTCCTTTTGGTAGAGGAAAGTAGAAAAGTACCTTATGTCAGCTGCTGTTCCTAGTGTCCTTTTTGGCTTTGACTGTTTTTCTGGTAATTTCAGGATCTGTTGGGACTCAGTTGCGGCTCCTTTGCCGTTTAATACCTCCCCAGTTAAGCCCTGCATTGGTCCAGGTTTTGGCTGTCTTTTGCTCAGGGAAGGTCTTTCTATGAGCCAGTGCTTTGGTTTCAAGCTGTCCCTTCGTGAGTCAACAGGGTTTATCTCTGGAAAGTTGTTTCAGTCCTTCATCTCCTTGTTCCTTCTTAGGAGGCTCCATTACTTCTGATCCAAATTCTTCATGGAGAAAACTAATTTATGAACAGTAAGCTTTTATCTGGGGAAAAGAAGGGATTTATTTATTTTGGGTAACAAAGTAGTGACCAGTTTATAAGAAAACAGTGAGTTCTGTTCCTTTCCTTAGCATGTGTGTGGGTGTCCAGATGATAAAATGGAAATCTTGCATCATATGTGGTGAACTTGTGTGTGGATTGATTATGTGGGCAGAAATATAAATTGGGTATAAATAGGCACAGACAACTTCATAACAATTTCTGTTGTTTTGGAGCTGTTTCTTGGTAGATGTTCGCAGTGGTTTCATACTCCCCTAGTTAACTGTAGAGTGACCAGTCCTGCCGGTGATACCGTTGCAGTTTTATCTTTCAGTGTAGAAATTATTTTTCTAAGCAAATCTGAAAAGAGCATTACTATGGTATTTGTGTTTTTTCTGCTTCCATGGTTACCAATTCAAGCACATCTGTTCCACTGGTGATTTTTTTCTCCCCCTCATTTTATGAACACAAGATTAAACAGTTTGATGCCAGGACTACTGCTTACTTATTTAAAAACTGGCATGGCAAGTCATTTTTTTGTTCTTCTCTTATTCTTCTGATTTCAAAGATTTTCCTCAAAAATGAAGAAATAAAGAATAACTTTCTGTCCAGACTTGTGGTCATCCAGTGAATTTTTTTTATATTTATCTTCTTAGGGAAACTTTATTAGCCAGAGTATATTTGTTAATTTTCAATCTGTCTTTCTCTGACATCTTACTTTCTAGACACTGTGATCAAATCTTAAGTAGAAATAATAAATCATACATAGATTACCCAAAAAGCAGTAAACAAAAAAAGAGCAGCTTTATAAGATCCGCTTCTGTATTTTGGCTCAGAGTCACAGTTTAAATCTTTCAAATTTATATTTCCCATTAAGGAAACTGAGTTCATAGTATATTATCTGCAAAGCAGTAGATCTACTTTGAAGTTAACTGTTCTAAAAAAGCTACACATTTATTAGCTTTAGGCACTTCCACTGTATTTATGCTTAGTTGTCATTTTAAGGACATTAACGAATGCCACTATCAAGAGCCACTGATTTTATTCAGAGCAAACAGTTCAGTCTTCGTTACCTAGTCTTAATTTGTTTGAGAAGGGGCAAAGTGGTCCTTACTAATTTGGTCAGTGCTCAGTGTCCTGCTTGCCAGCTGAATAAACATGAAAAGGAAAATATCTTTTATGTCCTAGTGGCTGTTCTTGGAATTTCAGAGGGGATGCTGCAGCACTCATTCCAGAGCAAAATAGGTCATCTTTCTTGAAGTATCCTATTCTTTCTCACAACTCCCATCCTACTAACAAATAACGTACCTGAAAATTGAATTAAGCACTGGATTTCCTATTAGTTGTGCAACAAGCTTAAGTCTGCAAAAATAAAATAAGCTCTACCTTCTGAATTGGTCTTGTAATCGGGTACCACTGTTCCAGTTAATGAAAAGTTAAAATACTTCAAAGTGGTAAATTCCTGTGGCTTTTAAAATCTGATCTCACTAGCAGAAATAAGTAAACCAAGAGATCAAAGAGAACTGTCATACATAGATCTTTCTGAGGCTCTGCTTTTATAAATCCATAATGTTATGGAATGGCAAATGCAAAGCAAAATGTGTCCCCTAGATGCACTTTAGCTTCAATTGTGCTAGTAACAGTGGTTCAAAACCTGCTCTCTCTCTCTCTGTGTTTCATTGTCTTACATGATCTGCAAAAGTGTGATTTTTTTTTTTTTTTTAAAAATTAGTTTTTCTTCCTCTTAACCCATGCCTGCTCACTATGTGTACATATGTATTTGAGGTGTACACATACATAATTGAAAGCTTCCCTGCCCTCCCCCTTTGTTAACAGAAGAATTAAAAAAAAAATTAAGCTAAGAACGACAGACAGAGAAGTGAAGTCTGAACCTTCATATTTTTGCTACGCTTAATGATTCTCCATTTTTACCCAGGATACGTATATGAAGGAGTAGGTAGTAGGTGATTGTAACTGGATTAATCTGCAAGTGTGGTCATGTTTTCAAATAATGAATAAGTTCATGGTTTCCGTTACTAAAACTCAGAACAGATGATGTAATAGTAAGTATGTGCTAAAGGTGCTTGAACCTTATGCATAAATGTAGGTCATCTTTAGGAGGGGCTTATGATGTAAATTACTGTTTTTCTTCAGTGTGTATTCAAAGTAGCTGCTTCCAGGGACTCTGTTGCTGCTTTGACTTTGATCTGAAACAAGCAAATATTGATTAAAGTAAAAGAAAAATGTTGTATGAAACTTCTGTGCTTAGTATAGTTCTACTTTATGCTGTACATCAACAAAGTATAGTACATACGCTTTTTGAAAACTTAAAAAAATTAATAATTTCCATGCTAATCTCACTTCATCTTTCTGTGTAAGACTTCAGAGTTTATTTTCTTGAGCCAAAGCTTATCTTCCTAATTCTGGTAGTGATGTGGGATTTTTTGTTTGCTTGGGGCTTCAGTGTCAACTGGATTTTGAGTTTAAGGTTATATATTCATAAATGTTTAGATCTGTATTAGAATCTTTTCACTTTGTGCACTTCAGGTTTTGTGCATTAGCTCTTAAAGCTTTGAAGGACTAAACTCAGATTTTGAATGATGGTCAAAGAATGCCAGCAGTTTGCATCATGAAAGGAGAGGGATTTTGAAGGATGGAAGAAAACTCTGTGTGTGCAAGTTATAGTCTGATCTTTTTTCACTTTTTACTTTTTTTTCATCTGAGGTATTCCAGCCTCTTTTCTTGTAAGGAACACTTTCTTTTTTTTTTTTTTTTTTTTTTTTTTTTTTTTCCATCTTTGATGCTCTGTACATGTGCAGGTGCTTGCCCTGCCCAATGCGGCTACAGGTTTCAGAATGTGGGCCGTTAATACAGAAGCCTACAGAAGTAGGAGTCACCACTATAAATCATAAACCACCTTTGTCACCCCAGCAATGTTGCCTAACCCAGTAACTCTTGCCCTAAGCTCAGGCACTTTCAGTAGACCTGTTGTCTGAGAACACTGGCATAAGGTCCTGGCATCTAATTCCTAGGTATTTGCTTGTCTGTGTGTTGTTGTTGGTTTTTTGGGGTTTTTTTTTTTTTTTTTTGTTTTGACCAAATCAGACTGAAGCCAAATGGGAAAGCGTGGGAAGAACTTTTCCTATTCTGCCAGTGAAGGGCCTAATAATAAATGGGTGGTGGTGCTTCGGGATGCTAATGGTTTAATAGCCTGTTCTGAGAGCAGTCTCAGGGCACCATGTTAAATCATCTGCAGTATGGACTTTTAAATAGAAATTTCGAGAGCTGTGTGTCATCTGCATGATGTGGGTTTTGCTCTTGAAGATTTTTGAGCAGGGGTTCATGTGAACAGATGACTTTCTGATTCATCTGAAAAGCAAACAGCTTAGGCTTGACTCATGAAAGAGTGTGCAGCTATTAGCAAAAGAGCTTGCAGCTTCTCTGCCCTGCCTTTTAAACAGGTGTTGTGGTTTTGTTTAGTGAGGGGGGGCCTAAGGTGGCCGCTTCTGTAGGAAACTGCTAGAAGTCGCTCCCCTTTGTTCAGTGGACTCGGCCGGGCCTAGGGCAGACCCGCGGCTGGCCAAAGCCGAGCCAATTGGTAGCGGAATCTTCCATGATAACGCCTCTGTGATAACGTATTTAAGAAGGGGAAAACAGAAAAAAAAAGAGAGAAGATGTGAAGAAGCTGAGCTGGGGCAGAGGCGCAGAGCAGGAGGATGATGTGAAGAGATTCTGAGAGGCATCTGCCATCCTGTTGTGAAGAACTTTTCTTGTGAGAGAAACAGCTGCAGATGCCAAGGTCAGTGAAGAAGGACGGGGAGGAGTAATGCTTCCCCTGCAGCCTGTGGTGATGACCATGGTGGAGCAGGTTGTCCCCTTGCAGCCCATGGAGGTCCACGGATGAGCAGAGATACACTTGGAGCCCGTGAAGGACCCCACACCGGGGGAGGTGGATGCCTGAAAGCAGCTGTGGCCCGTGGAGGGCCCGCTGGGGCAGCCATTCTGGACGAGATGTGGAAGAGATGACCCACGCTGGAGCAGTTTCACAAAGGACTGTGGCCCGTGGGTGGGACCCCACACTGGAGCAGGGGAGGAATGTGAGGAGTTCTTCCCCCAACTATGAAGCAGCGGCGTAAAACAACGCGTGATGAACTGACCGCAGCCCCCATTCCCTCTTCCCCCCTGTGCCGCTTGGGGTGGGGGCAAGGTGATAGAGATAATGTTAAGCTTGGGAAGAGGGAGGGGTGGAGGAGATTTATCTTGTTCTCTGTCTCATTATCCTGCTGGTTTTGGTAATAAATGGTTTTCCCCAAGTCAAGTCTGTTTTTGCCCGTGATGGTAACTTTAAGGATTTCTCCCTGTTCTTACCTCAGACCTCGAGCCGTTTTTCTTATATCATCTCTCCCTATTTTCTTGGAGGGTGGGTGGAGTGAGAGAGAGACTGCATAGTCTGCTCCCGCTTGGGGCTGAACTATGACAACAGGCTACTCTTAAAGGTAGCATAGGAACTGTTAGGGAATTCATTTTCAGTAATGCAAAAGAGGGAGCCGTGGAAACCTTCCTCAGAAAGGTTTGACTCTGTGATTCAAGACCGTAAACAGGTGGTCAAATAATTGCAAGGAAAAGTTGGGTCTTAGTACTTACAGTTGATCTGTAAAATTTCAATTTCAGCTTGTATGATAGTAGAACTAACAAAAGGTCATGTTACCAGACCAGCACACTTGATCAATATAATTTTTCTTTTCTTGACTGTAATGTGAAGTTGTAAAAACTCCTTAAGTCTACTGTACTTTTTGGTTACTGATGTCCCTAACAGTAAAGTTTAAGAAACAATTGTTTGTCCCAGCACCTTCCAGACTTTCCCCTGAGGTTTTTTGAGAATTGGATTTAGGACTTTGTCAACAGAAGGAAGATGGGAACACCTTCAAGGTGTGGGAAAGGAGCCTTGCTGAATTTCAAGGATCTTTTTGTAATCTCAAGGGTACCAAAAAGCCCTCATTTCTTTAGATAATATCCTTAAGTATTACCTTTCTCTCACTGTGATCTCTGTCTTTCCCTGATGCAATCTTCTGAAGATTCTTGGTGAGATCTCTGATGCTGAGATAAGACCTGACAGCAATACAGGTGTCCCCCTTCTGTTTACACCATGTGCATTTTCTTGGGGAGGTATTTGGACAGGTCCCACAAAGATCTGGGGGAGCAGATTCTAACATAGTCCAGAGCCTGGGGATGAGAATGTACCTCTCTTGATCTGGATTTTTGACAGATTTCTCCTGAAGTTGAATGTTGCCTTGAAATGCGAGGAGAAAGTGAGTGGATAGGTTGAGCATTTTATCCTTTGTTTCTTTAATTCCTTCAAGTCTTTACATCTTGGGGGACACAGCTGTCCAGTCAGTGTACTATCTGGGCTTGGTTTTCCTGCTCTGCTCTCAGAGAATTAGAAGTGGGGGGGGAGGGGGGAGGGAGGGGGTGTCTGCCCTTTCTCCAGTAACCTTGTTCGTGGTAGGCTGTTAAGTGACTTGGTGAACACGTACAGGCTGAGTAAGTTACTTGTGTCCAGTCTGCCTTTTTTCATGACTCTTTTGTCTTGTCTGGAGAACCTGGAATGCTTTCAATTCTGTGGAATCATATGGCTTTGTAAGACAGATGCAAGTGGAAGAGCATGCTGCTGTTTGAGCAGTCATCTTTTAGATTAATCAGGTAGAGGATAACTGTCAACTGACACAGTCTCAGGATTCTCAAGCTTGTGATTCAGCAAAGGTTACCGTGCTGAGTTTAATGCACACACTCTGATGATCAGGCACTTTGAGACTTTCTGTCAACATTTCATCTCAACAGATGATTATTTTTCTGACTGGACCATCTGCTGACTTATGGGGCTGTTCTCTTAGTAGTGATGTTAGCTGCTCTTACTGCTGTGGTGAATACATGTGGTGTTCATCTGCTGGCTGGCAGGGCCTGCAGCCCCACTGTGGTTCACGTTGAACATCTCGGGATATCTTTCAGCGGTCTGTTCATGAATATTTCTAGAACTTTTAACTAAATGAGCAGAATGGAAAATAAATCTGAGATGAGATTTCTATTTTGTGCTTCATTATAAAAAGAAGTGGTTTACAAGCTGTGCATCAGGAGTTGTGTACTGTGAGGTCATTGATCTGGAAGTAAAACACGCAGTGGTGCCAGTTGTCTTATGAGACAGTAAGGAGAAGCGTATCTGCAATACCAACTAGAGAATAGTGAAGACTCAAATGTTAAGGTGAAAGTGGAAAAAAAAATGTATTAAACATTGAGGTTTGTATTGCTTCATTCCTGGTGGTTCTTTGTCTAACACTGTCCTCATGCTGCTTCCTTTCTTGTACTTAGACCACTTCCAGTAAATTAATTTGATTTCTGTAGTCACAGAAAAGAGCATCCTCTGTAGAAGCACACAGCAGGTACTTATGAAGATATGTGCCAAAGAGCTTGGATGCAAGAGAGAATCCTAACAGAAGCTAGGCTGGCTGAAAAGGGAGATAAATGGGCTGGAATCAAGCAGGCTGGTAGGGGAATTGGCTTTTCACTCCCCTCATTGCTTCCTCTTCACTTCTTCCAGGCACCTGTGCTGTTTCTCCACTCCCTGCTGTTTTGGGGAAGGTGTGAATATGGGAACTCTGAACCAGGAGCCTGAGCTGAGGCATCAGGAACTTCTAACGGTTACTACTTTTATGAAATGCTGTTACAGAGAAAATATTTGACATTAGTTTTGGCTTGCTGTTGAGTCAGGATTTCTGACAGTGCTGTATTTCGTAATGAGGCTATAACATGTGTTTGCAACTGCAGCACGGTAGTAGCCGGGAAGAGATTTATGTTCGTTCATGTTCTTCAGCAGTCACTCCTGGAGAGCCCATTGTTTCATGTTATTCTTGCGTGACCTCCTGGTATGCCAGCAGTGTGAGATATGAAGCTGTAGGAAAGACAGTTTAATTGACAGCCTTTGTATGGGGCATGAACAAATGTAGTGCAGCACTCTGGGTCCTGCTGCATGCATACAGTACTACACCTTTGTATCTGCAAAAACAGATGCAGCAGTAGTATTACTAAGGAGAGGATGGCTTTGGGAATCTAGGTTGCCTGCATTTAGGTGACTTAGGACAACTTAGTGTGGTTATATTTCTTATTTAATAGATATGCTAATTGCGCTAGTTCCTGCATGATTTTGTAAAATGAGAACATGCATGCAAACTGCATTGCCTTTGTTGGAAAACCTTGCCAAGGTTGCTCATTTTATTGTTTTTGGACAGTGTGTTGTGTACTTGTTATAGGAAAGAGTTCTAGATCCTATATTGCCTGCATGGGCAGGAGCTCTAAGCACTGTAGAGATGGCAGCCTTACAGAGTAGATCACTAACTGAAATCTGTATTCCTTGCTCTATGGCACAGTTGGGCTTTATAAAAGGGGCTTTGAAGTGTATGGGATTGGTTCCTTCCTGGGGAGGAATGTGCTGCAGAAACATTGTGTTAGGTTACTCCCTGCTGAGTAACTTTGGTAGGGAATCCTGCTGATTGATTAGATGCTGGTAGTCTTTGGTATATTATGTTCCAGCTGGTACATACTGGAAAATGAAATGTTAAAGCTAAACTCCTGCCAAGTCTTTTTTTCTATTGAAATTACATGCTCCAGCATTATTATTAATTTTTAATACACAAAATATGGTATATCTTTCCCAAAAAGGCCCTATATTGGAAACCACTAACTACTGTGTGTAAGTAAGGAAACATTTAGTTTTAGCCAAAGGAAGCTTAGTGAATTACTGAAGTACAAATAATTTTGGGGTAGCTTTGAGATTCGGAGTTGTTTGGTATTCTGTCTGTATCCTGCATACCGAGGTTGACTGTTACCAATCATTTTGCAAAGATGCTACACAAGTAAAGACAAGGTCACTGAGAAATGAATTTGTGTATCTCAGTTGCTCTGCTTTTCTTTAACAATTTTTGTTGTATCTTTATTCTAAGCTCCAAGAGGGGAGTGCATCCCTCTTAGTGAAACAAGCAATTCTGAACAATCATTACAGCTACTGATTCTCTCTGTGTGTCAGAGGAGAGGACACTATTGGCCATTTTTACTCTTTTGGAAGTTTACTGGTAAAACATGCAGTACTGCTGCGGTCCTTCTGGGAAAGTGTGTTCTTAACACTTTAACTGAGTGTTAAAGGAAGCACATTTAGAACTGTATCCTCCTGTGTTGGGAATGGGGTTTCTGAAAAACTGAGTGATTTCTAGAGAAAAATCAGCAGGGAAGTTTTGGAAAAAGTGCTGGAAAAACCCTCTTTTTGGTGGGTTGTGTTGAGTGGGTTTTTGTTTGGTTTTTTAAACAAATATTGCTCCAATAGCAAAATGATAAAACTAGAATTTGAATTTCCTTGTTACTAGCCTCGCCTCTTTTACTTTGTTCTAAGCTGAAGTGAGCTTAAATACTCTCTTGAGCCAAGTGAAGGGTAGTTTTCTGGAGGGATACACTAACTTAGGTGCTGCAGAGTTTTTCTTAGGATTAAACGTGGGCTTTGGCTTAAGATGATTCTGTATTTTTCTTTTTGTGAAATAATTTTATTAAATAACTCTTGCACTCAGTATAAAAACGCTAAGTTAATAGAGTAGTTGAACATCACTAAAAAACTAGGTTAACTCCAGTTACCTACCACTACAGTGGTAGGTAGTCACAGAAGTCATAAATTTCAAAGCTTTTAGTGCTGCATGTTTTTTCCTTGTGGACCGTTGTTAGTATGGCTTAGCAAGATTATTTTATTTGCAATTTAGGCAATGGTTTTCCTGGATTACAGTCTGCTATTTAACAGAATAAAAGAAATAAAATAAAATAAAGTGAAATTGTACTGTTGACAATGCAGATATATCCAAACAAGATGCTATTTCTACATATTGTTTCTGATTTCATGTTAGGTGCTTCCTAACTGCTTCTCCCTATACTTAGAGAGCCTAAAAAATTAGATAATGTGGCTTAAGGAAGAAGTTGTCTTGGGCTTTTTCTGTGTGTATGACATATGGTTGATGCCAGCATGGCAACTGTTTGAATGGAAATGGTTAGTTTCCAGGCATTTTTGACTCTGAATATCATTATTTTATTAGACTTTTCATCCCTTACACTGGTCTTGAGTACTTTTGAATAAAATGTCCATTTTCAAATTTGTGCTGTTATGTCGTAGAATCATAGAATGGTTTGGGTTGGAAGGGACCTTCAATGGTCATCTAGTCCAATGCCCCTGCAAGGAGCAGGGACATCTCCAACCAGATCAGGTTGCTCAGAGCCCCGTCCAACCTGGCCTTGAATGTTTCCAGGGATGGGGCATCCACCACCTCTCTGGGCAACCTGGGCCAGTGTTCCACCACCCTCATTGTAAAAAAAATTGTTCCTTATGTCCAGTCTGAATCTACCTCTTCCTGTTTTAAAACCATTACCCCTCGTCCTACCGCAACAAGGGCTGCTAAAGAGTTTCGCCCCTCAAGATTTCTATAAGCTACCAAATTGCTAAACCTTAGGAAGGGCAGTATCTTTAGCTCCTAATAGCTGTAGCTTGTTTTTGGCTTTAGAAGTGGTAAAAATACTTCTGTATTTTGAAGCTACCAGTGCAGAATTACTCTAGCCATAATCTCTGCCTGTAGCTGGGCACAGATAAAAGGGCTGTGTGTGATTTAAAGTTTTTTCAGCATTGACTTAGACAACTTATTTTGTGCTGTGGCAAATGTAGGGTCCCATTACTTTGAATAAGGGAAGACATAACTCAGGGAGTACAGGATGCGGTATGTTGCTCACTTGAAATGAGGGCACAAAGCTGATTTAGAAGTTGATTAAAAGGTGTACAGTCCATGGTGCCTTACAGACATGAGGAATCCTAGTAGATCTCTAGTAGACCCTGATAATGCAGGGAGGTGTGTCTGTGGTGGTTGTCCTGCTTTTGACAGCACTTAAGTAAGTGGAAAAAAAGTCAAAATAAGGCTCTAACATAGTGTGAAAACATCATGGGTAGAATTATACTTCAGTTTTTGTTAAATCAAGTTACTTTAGCAAAACTGAACTAGAAAGGTTTTCTAATAAAGAGGTTACTGCCATGTTGCAGATATTGTAGTGCTTGTGTATTAAGTTCTACCCTCTAGATGTCTAAATGAAACTTGCATTAAATTACTTATACTCATGAGATTCACGATGATATCAAAGTAATCAACTACAATAATGATCCCTTACCACCTCTTCATGTTTTTCCTTGTTGTAATGCTTCTTGAAATCTTCAGGCTAAAAAAAAAAAATAAATCTTCCTTGAGCCAGATAGTGTTAATAAACACTTCTGTTAATGATAGACCTGGGTAAACTGTTGGAGACTGACAAATGGCAGCTGAAAGAAGATGTGAAATGCAGTAGCAGCACTTAAAATTACAAATGTGTTTTTTGATTATTGTCCTTAACTACAAATCTCTGCCAAATGCAAATTGGGTTATGCTCCCCTCTTCCCCCAATATGCTTGCTCTTTTGATATTGTTTTGCTAATTGTGTTGGTGAGACTAAAGGAGAAGCATCCCAGTCTCCAAATGCTGTGTTAGATGTCTGGGTAAAACTATAAAGCTTTCAAATGCCTTATTCTAGTTCACTTTCAAAACAATTCAGGAAAAGGGTTTTTCATGGCAGCTATTGTTCGATAACTGTGCGTGCTTTCTCAGCACTGAGCGGGAAGAAAGAGATCAAAAAGCCCTTGTCTCCAAGGTCTCTTGTGGTGAGGCTGCATTATTTAAAAACTTAGGAGCCTGTTAAAGGCAAATTCAGGGATAACTTGCATTTTCTGGAACTGTATGTGCTGCTTGTTAAGGTTAATTAAAAAATGTGAGTAGATACACCTACTGGTAATTATTACTAATTTGTGCTCAAGTACACACATACACATCACTGGTACATTGATCAAGTAAAGCATTTCTTTTCTGATTCTAACTGTAAATTAACAGTGTGACCTCTTCACATAAGTAATGTTGCTTTCATCTTGCATTGATTTATGGATCAACTTCAGCTCCATTATGTGCTGAGGACCTTTTAATCCAAGCTCATTTCATCCTGGGTTTCTCTTTTGTTTTGTACCTGCTGAGCATGAATCTGTTGTGATTCTCTTTAATACGTTATTCCTAATGAAAGTGATGCTGGATTTGCAGCTTTATATGGTGAAATGGATTATTTAAAATCTTAGTGGTCTAAATAAGGAATAACATATTGAGAATATATTTTTTTTCTTATTGTGTGTAAAGATTTTATTTCTTGTTCTTAAAACTGAGGTACTTGTGAATTGCTCTGGCTGGAAGGCCTGGTTACACTTAGGAATGCTTGGTAGTGCTTATTAGGAAGCTGCATTACAAATGTGTTTTCCGTTAGTTTAGAGGAGTGAGTTAATGAGTAGGAGTTCTGTAAGTTGCTGAGTAGGTCCCTCAAATGCTGCGTTACGGTCTAGAAGCTCTTGCTGTGCTTGAAGCGGCTTGTTACGGAGAGCTGGTCAGTGGAACGAGGAATGTTTCACCTTGCATTTTTATTTTTAATTTTGCTGTAAGTGAGGGAAAAGTGAGACCTAATTGAGCATGAATGGAGCAGATAGACTTGAATAAACAATTAGTTTTCTGAAGCTTCCAATGCGATGGAATAAATGAAACCTTTATAGGTAGTCTAGGAGCTCATTGGTGAATGTGAATGGAAATAGATTTTATAAAGAACTAAACTGCTTTCACTTCATTAGTATTCATGGTGTAACAAAACAGACCCCTCTTTCCAGAGAAATATATTCTCCTCTGAATTATTTTTTTCACGGGACGAATGATGGTGGTGTCAACAGCTGATGAAGATGAATAGGTCTCTTTCTTATGTATTTCAATTTTTTTTTTTTTGGCGATTGAAAGTGACTTTGAAGGTTATTTTTACTAAATTTTCATCCTCCTAGTTAAAAAGCCAGAGAAAATCTTTCTTAAAAATCTGTATATCAGCAGCAGCATTGGAAATGTTTGAAGTAAGGTGTGCATGTGGATGCCTGCGCATATACTGAGTGTAAATACATATTTCCATAAATTTGTCATGGCTTTCTTGTGCTGTAAAAAGGATTATTAAAATAATTAAGGATGAAAATTCTGCCTGTGGTGTCTGGAAGTATCAAAGTTCTTTTCTGTTTGCAGGTAGCTAATTTCTCATTTCATTGAGAAGTTAAAGAAGTATTCAGTGTGGCTAGTTTGATATTTTTCTCTACAGTAGAGCATGGTGCCAGTGCTTACACCTTCAACCTGCAGTGTCTTATTGTTCCTGAAATGCTGTTGTATGGATGGATGTTTTTTCTTCTTTAGCCCTGCAAGCATGCTGGTTTCCAGTTGCCCCTTTGTCCCAGCAAAGGTGTTTCCCAGACCTTGGCAGCTGCCCCCCGGGTTAGGAGTTGGGTTGTGTCCCTGGTTTCCTCCCTAACTGAGGCAGAGGTGTTTAATCAGCTTTCTGCCAACTTTCCCTTGCTGCCTCCTGGCTATTCAGTGAGTCTTTTGCAGCAAGCAGATGTGGCAGTAGTCATCTACAGCAAATTTCAACACTATGAAACGCTTTTTCCTGACAAGATGGCCAGCAGGATGGGAACAGGAAGGGAGTATCCTTCCTGCTGCATAGCGGTGGCATGCACCAGTGCACATCTAGGCAGCAAAGGGTGTATTTTCTTTTTTATCTTCTTTTGTCAGATCCCTTTTAAAACTGTGGAAGTGAAGGTGAAATGTGAGCGTGCTTCCTGATGCTCAGGCAATGCTCAGAGGAGCTGTACTCCTATGGAAAGGAGGATTTTTTCTAGATGTACACTTAACAGCAGAGCTGAGCAGGTTGGACAGACCTCTTGAACTTTACTCTCTGTTTGCATCCTTTTCTGGATTAAATTACCAAAAAAAACCCTTCCTTACAGAATCCACTATGTTGAATCTGGTCCCTTTGTGTCCTTCCTAATAGGGCTGACCTGCTGCAGCTTTACCCTGGCTAGCAACCTGCGTGTGATGCTTTGACTTCTCTTTCTTTTTGAGATTGTTGGCAGTTTTCTCCAGGTGGGAAATAAATGGTGTGGGGTTTTTTTTTGTGTAGGTTTTGTTTTTTGGTTCTTTTTTTTTCCCTTAATAAGAAAGGCCTTTGTACATCATGTGCATTCCTGAGAAGACACCTGTACGACTGTCAGATTAAAAAGAAAATCTTGATGCTACCAGTGCCCTATGTGATCCTCGGTAACTGTGAGCTGAGCTGTGTCTGTATATATTTATTTAGAACTATGTTCTGGATTTTGTCTCTTGCTGTAGGGCCTTACAAGAGCTCTGCAGAACTTGCTATTTGTTAATCTTTTTCTTAATGTTCATTAAAGCTGGGTGAGTAAATCAGGGAGACCTGGGGGAGGCTGAGTTGTTGGAAGCAGTGTCTTCAGTACGAATCTGTCGCTTCCTTTGTTCCCTGGAAGGGGAGCAGTCCGTCTGTCCATCTGTGCGTATGAAGCTGGCACACAGGAGACTTTCAAGAACTGAGGGACTTGATCCCATTGTAACAAATCTGTTCCATCTTAACCAGGGTGAAATAGTAATTGGCTTAGACAGCAGCGTGTATGCATATTTATAGGGTACTTCTGGGCCTTGTAGAATAGTGTGGAGGCTGCGCTTCATTTTCAGCGCAATGATGTGCAAACGTGTTTGTGAAAAAGCATTGAATGCAAACAGATTTTTTTTTTTTTTTTTTTTTGACATAGTTATAGCGGATTCTTCATATTTCTTGGAGTTGTATTTATTTGTTTTTAATTCACCAGAAGTCAGATTTGTTTTCAAGAATTACTTGTTTTAAAGGCAAATTTGCATTATTAGAATGGCTGTGAAGTGGGTAGCAAAGTAATGTGGATATATCTGTATTGACCCTTAGCAGAATTCTTAAGGTATTTCTGTATTAGCTGGATATGATAGGTAAGAACATGCCATAGAAAAGCATCATGGCCTTTGTTCACTGATTCTGTTTGTTTATACAACATCATATATTCAGCATAATAAACCAGACAGTTTTGAACAGTGACTTTAGTTTGAAGCATTATGTTTGTGTCTATATGTATGATCTAAAATGGATAAGTAAAATGGTTAGAAGTGATGCTTTGTGAATAGCAGAGCTTCACAATGAGTTTCTCCTGTACTTTGGAAAGGACATGTTTGCAGTGTCAGTTGCAGGTTATGTTCATATGTAAATTGAGAGTTGCTTTATGAATGATTAGCAAATAATATTCTGACTGTAAACAAGACCTTTCCTACTTTTTACAGAGAGTCTAAGATCTGAGTGACTTTCTGTCTGTGCAGTAGCTGACAGGCTGGTGTCAAGGTCCTAAGGAGGAAACTGGAGGTCATGGAGGGAAGTGAGATAGTCCAAGTCTTGAAGTCTAGGAGAGGAATGACAGATGCCATTCAGCTAGGGAACTAGAGAGATGTATCAGCCCAAGCTGAGGGAGATCCTTCTCGTGGAGAGGAGGTGGAAAGGCAATGACAAATTTAAGATGTGTGGGTTGAACAGTCATCTTCCTACTTGATGGTGGATGGTGGTGGGGGAAAACAGTCTCTGCTTGTTTTTGAGGAAGTGTGGTAGGAAAGGGGGAGAGTTATGGGATCTTTCCTTGTCCCGTGAAATCAGTGTGGCCTCGTCAGACTACACTTGTACCTGCTCTTCGCCTTCATTATCCCTGGATTCTTGGAAGTGGTGCTAGTTTTTGGAGAAGTGTTTCCTTATCTCTGTGCAGAATTAGGTTATTTGTGATTCTCTATTCTACAAAGCAGAGGCTGCTCTAAGAGCTGTGAATATTCAGAATAATTGCACAATTCTCTACATACTACTCAAAACTGAGGTGGGTTAATATTGCTTGTGGGCAAAGTGAATGTGGAATATTTCAACCCTCAGCTGATTTAATTGGAACTGCTAACAATCTCATTCAGGTTCTTGGAGACTCCTGTGTACACCCAGATTGCGCTCCCAAGTAGGATCCTTCAAAAATTGATGTTAGGACCAAAAGCCATGGAACTGTTCCTTATACACATGCAGGGTATCTGTTGGAAATGTTTGCACCTCTGGTTGTGATAGTACTGTAAGACGGGAACTTGGGCATCTACACTACCCATGGTAGCTTCTCCTCTTCAAGTCTAATTTGGTTCTACAGAATTCTCTTCAAGCATCTGGAGTCACTAAAGTGCACTATACTCTTAATTGGCTAAAATGTCTTTTAAAACAAATTCTAAGATGCCTTTGGCTTTTGGAATATATGATCCTATCCATTAATAAGATAATATTCAGTGTTGCTGTCTTTATCAATGCAACTAATGAAAACATATGTATCTGGCAAATTTAACTAGATTTAGGGAGAATATTTAAGTGATGAGAACATACTTCTACCCCATACCCAGTTGAAGTAAGTTTGTATAGTTTGCCTCAAAAAAAGTGCTTCACTGGGCTATTATGTTTCAGCATCTGTGCTTAAAATTCTCACAAAGGAGCAAGATAGAGAGGCTGCGTGCTGTGAGGAACTCAGTGTAAATAATATGAAGAAACAGATTGATGTATGTTCCTAGCAGTCTGCTTCGCTACAAAGGGTCAATCACTGTTGAACCAGCAGTGAGTCTTAACTGGTCTCAGAAGCATGCTTCCTTCTGGCATGGCTTATATCTGGAGATGCAAGAGACAGGAGGTGTTTCTTAGGTTTGTGAAGCCGTGCTCCTCTTAAGCATTTAGCTTTATATAACTGAACAACTGAATATCTTTTCACCACCAGATAGGCTCCTATACTTTGTCAGCATGAGACTGGAGCACGATGCTTTCCATTCTCACTTCTTTAAACATCTGTACAGGTATGATGTGATACAGTGTATTTGACAGCATACTTATTAGTAGAATTTTATTTTGGGACTTCCGGTTGATAATGAAAAAAAAAAAGGTAGCAGAAGTATGCTGGATATTTTCTGCTTTCGGTGCACTACATGTGAGTTTTCAGGTGATACATCTCTTTTGGATTGGTGCCTGACCAGGGGAGGATTAAAATGGATGACAGTGCACAGCCTTTTAATGGAAACTTTAGGATTTAATGTGCAAATACAACATGACCTGAGGTACACTGGAGTTGTGCAGCATTCAGGAGGAAGAAATTAAAATACTTAATAGAACATCTTTGTTAATAATTTTAAGACTGACTATTTGGCCTGTATTTTCCAGTTTCTCTGGGAAGTAAGAATATTGCCTATGGAGTGATTAGGGGAGTTTAATGGTGAAGTATTTAGGACAATAAAACCATAGTGGGTGTTTCAAGAAATAGTGAAGCTAAGCAGATAAGTTCTCATTTCAATTTAATTTTTATTGGAAAAAAACACCCCATGTGGCAACAAATCTTAGCAGCTCAGAATAGCTTATTTTCCTTATTCTAATGTTATCAATGTGATTGTGTTATCTTAGCTTCATTCACCTTCTTGTACCATGAATTTCCTCTCCTGAAATCCATTATTTTCTTTCTGGCTGCCTCACACTTCATTATGTACTCTTTTCAAATTCTACTTCTAAATGCTACAGCTAGGTCTCATTTTGAACCAGTTGTCATGTCCTTAATTTTCATAAGGACATGTGGGCTGATGTACTTGATGTGACTACTTGATAATATAATTATCAAGCAGAGAATTCATTCTAGCTGTAGAATAAATACACAATGATAGACAGCTGGATTTAATGCTACTGAAGTTTTTAAAAACATGAAGATAATCCTTTCTGAGTAGGTGAGCTGTTAGAAGTCCATGGCTAGTACGGTGTGAATAGCTTCAAAATATGGGGAGAAAAAAAACTCCAAAACCTGTTTGAAGACAAATTGATTCAGTCCTGTTTCCCTGAAGGAATTCCTATATCACGGGAGCAGACTATCACTCAAATTCCTTCCATGTTTCTGTAGGATCTTTAAATCTATGCATAGAAATCTATCATAAGGATATTTTAATGATTCTGTTCTATGTGGTTTTTAAGCCATTCTCTTTTAATGATGCTGTCTGTTCCTTTTTGCGTGGTTCATGGGAGGAAAGGTGGAGAATAGGATTTTGTGAAAGCTGTTATCTCCTAAATTTTACAGTGCTTCTGTAGAAATTAATCATACCTACGACATAAACAGGCGTATTTTTTTTTTAATGAAATGTATGGAAAAATAGATTTGAATATATTAATTTTGTAGAACAGCATGTTCTGCATAGCTTAGAGTTTGCCATGTGTTTTCTCTCTTTCAAAGTGCCTTTGTCAGAAAGGAATTATTCAGTATTTAATGTTGGGGGAGGGTGCGTTTTTACATAAGTTAACTATCCATGCATTGTGAATATTAACAGCAGAGACTGGTGAGATGTGTACTGAGTAAAATCTTTAAGCAGCCTGTGTACAATCCGTTGCTAACTTAACTCCCTTTGTACTGTAGATACAGGACAATCAAACACACTTGTTTTCATATACTTTGTCTTAGCTGTTATGGATCTTTGAAGTAGTGACTTTCTGAAGTAACTTCTCAAATGATTTTATTCCCCTGCTGTGCAATTCCATAGACGAGTGGAAACACTGCCCTCTGTTATCTCGTTGCTCCTTAGTCACTAACATTTCTTTAAAAAGGGTGTGGAGAGAAGTGTACGCATGCAGCCTCAGTGCAGTAATAAGCCAGTGGGCAGAGCATGTGGTAGCCAAAACCTCGAAGTATAATATGAATGTCTGGTGGTTGGAAACTGCCTGCAGGGATACAGCTATTGTATTTCTTCAAACGTACTGGGAAGCAAGTTTCATGATGGGGGGAAAGTGCAGCCAAGCAAACTGTGGTTCTCCTGTTGTGCTTGTACGGCATCCAACATTGACCCATGTCCATATCGCTGGTAAGCATGAAGTAAATACCAACAGTATGGTGATTGTGGCTGTGTAAAACTATTTGATGTGCTGAGTAGGAGCATCTTGAGTAAAATTATTTAAAATATATCTGGTAGAGTTTCAACAGCCCTCATTCCTCAAAATGCTTTGTTGTCTTGCAGACAGCGATGTCCAATCTGTACCTGATAAGAGGCAGCCTGAACTTTCATAGTGCTCAAGTTCCCAGGAGGTCCTTCAAATAAGTATTGACAAGTTTGAATAGGGCTTGCTATTATTTATTTATTTAAACTTGTCATAATCTTCTTACTGAATGATTGCAGTGTCATTTTGGATGAATTAACCATGTTGTGTGATTTGGATGTGTGCCGTGTTATACCTCTTCAGGATCAGCTATGTGTTCCAAGGAAGCAGGACCTAATAAAATTTTCTCTGTTGGCTTCACTTACTTGGACTTGAATACTCTACCTGAGGAGGTGAAGGCTGTTTTGTTGAAGACAGAAGGCCTCTTCATCTGCTGCATAGGCTTTTGCTTGCAGTAAGGTCTGAATGGGGGACAGAAAGCCCCCAAAATCAGTGCATCTAGCTGTCAGTTCTTTGAGAGTAGCACAAGAAGTTGTTCAGAGGGAGCTTGCAAGTCTGACTGCTTTATGCAGTCTGCTTGCCTCATATTTCCCCAGCATCCAGAGTGGTTATGTCAAGGCTGTTAAAGGGTATATTCTTGTCTACTCTTCTTCATTGACAACAGCAGTTACGATTTCCAGACTCATACATACTGTAGGTGCCATAGATCTTATTTGCTCTATAGCAACAAAAACAAGCCTCTGATATGTGTGTAATTGTTTTTGTAAAGCAGGAGTTGGCCATCAAAATTAAAATGTTAAATCTCGTAATTCCATATTGTTTCTTTGTAGTGCTAGACCATATAGTATCTTTTAGTATAGTTGCTTCAGGTAATGCGATACGGTTCTCTACATCCAGCTGAAACCCAGCTGACAAATCTGTGTGTCATCTACTATATTGAATTTGGCTGTTCCTATATAAAGATGAACTTCTGCCCCCAAGGAATGCTTAATGAAACCTCATAGTGCTGTAATATTTTGGTTCTTAATTTGTCATATGCAAGAATGCTTATCTTTGTTTTGTAATCTCCATGTAATGGAATCATGTTTCAGATTTAACAGAATCTGAATTTCACCCTGCTGCATTTAAAAATGCAGAACTTCAGAAATTGCACTTCATTCCCATGTTTCTCATGTTAGAGGATGGCATATGGACTTCAAATTGAGGACATCGTATGGAAAAGTTTTGGTGGGAAGGCTGTGTCTTCTTTCCTTCCCTGTCCTGTTCCCAGGACCCTCCATATGTAGAACTTCAGGCATGACCAGTTCACATGGGGTCAAAATTACTTTCTTTTGGCTGGTAGCTTCTGTCCCAGTGGCCAAGACCTAGTCCCTGGCGCTATGGGTCTCCTTCTCCATTTCCATGCAAGTCCTTGAAGAAGTTTCTGTCGTTGAGAGCTTATATGCCCAAAGCTGGGGCTGGAATTGTGTCTAATAGAAATTTTAGTTGTAGCAAAGTTGCTTACCAGCAAGGAGGTAACTTTGCAAGGGAATGCTGCGAGGGCATTGCTGTTAAAATGATGAGCTAATGAAGGCTGATGCTTAAACTGTCTTAGCTTTTGAACATCATACTTTTCTGAAGCTGCCAGTTTGGACAGTGGAAGAGCATGTTAAATATTAATTGAGGACCTGGACAGTACTGTGCTGCTATGTACTATAGCCTCATCTTAAAGTTACTTCTGAAACCCTGAAAGTTATGGAAAAGGAGCACAGCTTAATTAGAAATAATCAATTTTGTAATCAGACTGTATATGGTGGAATACACAAGTCAGTTCATTGCGGGAATGACTTGTACAGCCATAAAGGTTATATACCTGGTTATAAGGGGAAAAGGTGACAGGGTGGAAAACACTGATTCTGTTTATATATAGGCTCAAGTGCTAACGTGCAGAGAACTTAGTGCATTTGCTGTTGTGGGTTTTTTTTTTTTTCTTTTTTTGGTTTTTGTTTCTTGTTTCTTCAATAAAAAAGCAACCTCCTTTAAGGAGCATTAAGTCTTTCATTTTGTTTATCTATTTTATATAAATTAACAAAGAAAAAAAAACCAAACCACAACAAAGGCTTCTTGCAGTCCAGAGAGCTTTTCAAGACAGCATATTTCATGACTATGAATGGTAATTTGGCCTTTGAAATATCCACATAATAAAAATTCACTATAAACAAGATCTTCAAATGAAACATGTACATTGTAATACACTTGGCTTTTAAATTCAGTCAAGACTGGTTGTGTAACTTCAATTTTGTGGCAAGTACTGAGAATAGCTTGGCTGTCCCTTCTATTGTGGGAGATGAATGATCATGATATGAAGTAAAGCAAACTCTGAAGAGCATGTTTTTTCTTCTTGGAAACTTGAAAGATGTCAGTGAAGTGACTACATTTTTATTTGATTTAATAATGGAATATATTTGACTACTCGTAAGTAGCATCTAGTAACTTATCAAAACTGGGGAAAGGGTAAAACTGGCCTTTACGAATGGCTTATGCCCTTTCCTAGTAAGCAGTGAAGGAATATTTTGTCTAGGTATGACTAGAAGCATATGCTACTTTTTAGCATACTGTTTACCTGTTCAGTTTTTTCAAGGTTAACCTCTTGGTTTTTTTTTTTTTTTTTTTTCTTGTTTAATGTTTTGATGAACCTTGTGCCAGGAAAAAGAGATTTAAAATCTGCTTGGTTACTTTGAACTGTGAAGTTGTGCTAAGAAAGTGCATGAATTTTTGCCAATAATTTACCTAAGGCCTTGATTGGATCATGTCATTGTCAGATGCTTGGAGTCATTTGGAATGCTGCATTGAGCAACTATCCGTCCATCAGTTACTGAGCATTTAATTGCTTATAGACTGATGTGGAAGAGTCTCAAAGTAATGTTTCTTAGAAGCCAGCTGTTGTCAGTCATTTCCTTTTTAACTGATTCGTAAATTCGCTTTGTGAGCTATCTTAGCACTTGGAAAGAGAAATATTTGTGATATACCTGTGTTTGTAAAAGGTAAATGGTAACAATGGTTAATTAAATACTCTTTGTGGCCTCAAAACCTCCTGGTTTAGGAAATTGCTAAAAGTGTGGGCAGTGAGGTCATCAGTTACCTCAGTGTTGTTGTAAACCTGAATGAGTGTTGATATGCTGAAGCAGCAGGTTCAGAAACTACTGTTTTTCTTGGTGCTTTAGAAGCGTGTATCTGCAAACAGTTCCAATAAGCTGCGGATTTGATTGAAAAACCGACAAAACTCAAAGCACTAACTAACCTGAAATATTAAATACAAAAGAAACTCTAAACATAGGATTCAAAATGTTTTGTAGGGCATACGGTACTTTGCTGTGGCATTAACTGTAAGCAAAAGTGGGCTTCCCTGTGCATTGTCATCAGTGACTGTGGTGGCCTTGACTCCTTCCTTTCAGTGGACGGACAGGATGAAGCAGTTGGGTATGCAGGTGATATGTAGACTGTCTGGCTGATAAGTATCAGTGCATGAACTGTAAAAATCTAAAAGGCTTTGATGTGCTTGGCTTCCTATAAAAATCGTGGTAACAGTCATGATTTAAATGTTATAGAAAAACATTTGACTAGTTTGCAAAGTAGTGACTGCATGTGACTGTACCAGTTTAAGGAGAAGAATCCTTGTAAAACGCTTTCTACTCGCGTACTCACATCCCTCCTCTTTCTTCTTTTGCCTATATTTATTCACTTGCTTTTCCTTTTATTTTTGTGAATTTAATAAAATATTGAGACATTAAATGTCTTGTCAAAACCAGAGGGCTAAAATATTCTGTAGGAATTATGACAGCATTTGAAGAATGAGGATCTGTATTTATGCTTATTTCAGAGTCAGTGTAAATGAATGCCTGTTTTATAAACAGGATATTTTTTTGTCACTGGTGTTGATAAATCTGTTAGTGTTTCCCTAGGCTGGGTGGTGGTTTGCATTCTGATGATAGTAGAGTGCCATCTAGTGACTGCTCACGTGAGGCTGGGGGGAAATTGCCAAGGAAAACTGTTGGCAAGGGCAGATCGCATAGGTTGCAAGGTCAGGTGGTTCACAGCTGCAAAAAGACTGCTTTATGGAAGGCTAAGTAAGCTAAAGTCTTTACATCCCTTTTTACATGCCTGGTACCTTGAGATGGAACCACTGCAAAAAATGCTCCTTGTGTGAGAGTGTGGTCTGAGGTGGTGTGAGCTGTTCAAGAGGAGGAGGCCTTTCTTACACAGGCAGCCACAAATGTGACACTTGCAAAATTTTCAGTTTCAGTTAGCAATTTGAGTACTTTAAGATCTTTGTAATAACTTTTTTTTTTTTTTTTTTCCCAAATGCTGTCATAATCTTTAGGTAAAGTTAACTTTTTTTTTTTTTTTTGATGAAGGTAAGCATTTAAACAGTATATATAATTTTTTTTCTCTGTTTCTCTACAGCTTGATCATATATCATCCCCCCCACCTAGACCTTTTCGGAAATCCAGCAGTCCTGAAGTGTCTTCTGCCACTGGAACGTCTTCTAAGTTTAAGAGGCAGCTGAGTGAAGATGGGAGACAGCTCAGAAGAGGAAGTCTTGGAGAAGCTCTGACTGGTGAGTTTGGGGTGTGTAATGTCAGTTGGAGGTTTAGCAGCTGTGGAGCTGATGGCACTCCCCTTGTGGCTGAACTCTGAGGGAGATGAGCTCCACCTGGAGGTTCCAAGGGTTGTTTGAGATGTGCTCGCATGCATTCATCCATGGGATCTCGTACATCATATTTCCTCAAGGAGCTCAACTGCACAGATGGACCCTTTAGACTTCATTTAATTAAAGGAAAAGTAATTTGTCCTCATCTGGTGGAGTCCTCTTGCAGGGGAGGGGGAGCATTACCAGCTAGCCACTCTCTGTGAACTACAACTTCTCCTCCGTGGAGCTGTGCAGAGGTAGCAGGATGCTTGAGGACTCAGATCCTCCCTGCTCTGATAGCCTGTATAGAAGGTGCCAGATGCTTAAATTGTGACTGCATGCTGGAAGCTGAAGAGTGATTGTTTTTGAGTGTGGACTAAATTTAATGTGAAAACATTGGGACATGTTAACTGGCATTTGCTTTTTCTTCAAGAAAAAGAATTTTTCAGTTCCCTAGAATTTGGCAATTAAATATACTCCTGAAGTGTACAGCTTCTAACAGTTTGAAGAATTTGTTGTGAAGAACAGGATATTAAGTATTTGATGACAGGGACAATCGGTTTCAGTGAATTTGGTGGAAAGGATACTTTTGAGACTCAACATCTTGTTTATCTGTTCAAGTGATGTTGATTGGTATAAAAATCAAGTGAGTGAATTTCAGGTTAGAGAAAGTTGAAATGGCATTTACTTGAGATGTGACTGTGTTCGGTCTCTAAACTCCGTACATCGTTTAGAGGTGTTTTGCTCAGGAATGAAAAATGGTCCCACAGTGGATAGAGATGGCTCTTCTGCCATAAGTGTCTGAGAAATGCTTTTAAAGTATTTGCTTTTCTCACTTCTTTCCCATTCCCCTCCCTGTCCTTATGCTGGAAGAAACTCCAAGAAACTACTGCAGTGCTTCTCGTTGTCTGCAATCAGTAGCTTAGAATCACCTACAATGCTTCTAATGAGTGACAAATACTTTCGGTTTTTTACCTTCTTCCTGTGAAGAAAAGACAGACTACTCCAGGAACTTCTTGTGTCACATCAACATGTAATTGTTCCTGTGATTTTTAGTGTCATTGGGGCAAGAGTTCTATTATGAAGATATCAGAAACAATCTAAATGTATTTGTGATCTGTGTGGGCTTTTGTGAATGATTAAGTGCCTTACAGGAGTCTGAAGTGTCCATTTTACTAACTGTATCAGTTAGTAAACTAGTGAACTCTCTGGCTTCTCTAGAGTGTTACCACTCTAAAAACTTGAAGCGTAGACCAAACTGGTGTTTTACTGAAACTAAAAATGGCCAGTACACTACTTACTATTTCAGCAGGAGTTGGTGCAGGTTTTTAATTATGTTTAAGGTTTGGTGGTGGTGTTTAAAAATTGGATTTTCCCATATAAGCCCTCCAGATAAAGAGGAAGAAGGCAGCCTAATAAAAAACAAATGAAGCAAAAGTGCTCTGCTGCAATAGTCTCTGGTCTTTATCTCTATTCTTGAATTATTGCTTGAGGTTATTATAAAGGGAAATGGATATGCTTTTTGTCTTCTTGCAACATATTGTGCAGGGTTTCATGTCAGGATTTGAGAATATAGTGTGCAATGTTGTTAAATTGCTTTATTACTAATGCACTTTAAATGAACCTGAATACCCTAAGGCTTTAGTATCTTAAAATTGTTTAAATATCTTAACAGCTTTTGTGATACTGATTAAATAATCAAAGACATTCTGATGACAGAGTTTCTTAATATTCTTTTGAGATTTTTCAAATAGATTTTAAAGAAACCACTGCAGATAGCAAATATTTCCTAGAATTGTTTCAAATGCTCAGTGATCTGAAGTTAATAATTTCAGTGTTACCTTGGACTTGTATTTACCTACCTTTTTAATATACTCAAGTTTTTGTTTTTGTTTTTTTGTTTGTTTGTTTTTTAGTTTCTTTAATGCTTAAGAGTGGCTCACTGTTCTGATTTGAAACTACAAGAATCACAATATCATTAAAAAAAAAAAAAAGGCGGGGGGACAATGAGGCCTTCCATTAAAATGGGTGAGCTGATGTGTCCTTGGTTTGGGTTTACTTCTACGCTCATACATCCCCTCCCTAATTTCTGTTTGAATCTTTCTTTCTGAAGAGATACTCATGGTCCATAAGGTAAAAAAAAATATATATTTAGAGACCTATCATTTGGAAAAGTCCTTGATCTTTAATATCACTTTACACTGATTAATCTTCCTTTATTCTTTCTTCTGTTTTGTTGGTTTTGATATTCTTTTAACTTAAGTGCTAGCTTAACAATGGATATCAATCCATTGGAAAATAGTTAAGAAATTTTGAAATTGTTTAAGGTACAATCTTCACCTCTGTTGTTCAAAAATGTTACCTTTGCTAAACTCCAAGAAATACATTGTCAGTAAGTAAAGCAAGAGAGAAGACTCCTAGCTTACAAATTTGCAGAGTATTTCTATGCTGATGCTTGTTGCTCACTGCAAATGTTAGAAAATAAGTGAATTGTGCTTTGTGTGTTACTTTGACTTTCCCTTTGCTATTAAAACCACAATATTATTGTGCCATAAAGCCTAAGTAGTATTAATGATAAAAACAAAAATAAATATTTAATTTGTTTATATAGAACAGGATAATTCAAATCCTGCAGGGCTGAATACTAATAGAGGTAAATAGATAGGGTTTTTATCTCTGGGAATAGATCCCAAATAAATGAGTTTATTGGACTATACAAAAAGAAATAATGTTATGCATGTCATATGAGAAGAAATAAAATCTATATTGTTGCAGTATATTGAATGAGACTTAGAAGGCTTACGGTTAGTAAGAACCTACTACTCTAAACTGGCTAAAGTAAATTACAAAATTCTTTATATAGGAATATGAGAAAAATTGAGGATTGATGTGCCAGGTCTCTCTAATGGGGAATCAACACAAAGGAGAGGAGGTTTGGAGAGGTGGGACAGAAACTGAACCTACATTTACACAGCTTCAGGGAAACTGGAACCCAGATTTTTTTTTTTTCTTGAATTTCCCAGCTTTAAGCGATCTAGCAACCACACATTTTGAGTGACAAGCAAAGAATGCTCTTCAGAGTTGAAGAAAATTAAATCAATGTTTTTGAGAATAAAACTTTGATTGCTTCCTGTTGAAAATAGCTAGGGAACCACTGATATTAAATAAAGTATGGCCAACAAAATAAATAAATAGTGCTTCCTGGAGACACCATGCTATTATATTTTGGAAAAGTCACTTCAGTGTAATTGTTATGATAGTATTGCTTTCCTTAATCTTCATCCCCAGAGAGGGAGAGGAGGAAGACTTTTGCAGAAAGAGAGATTAAATTTGGAATGTAAAGACTTTATTGCATATGGCCTGCTATTAGTCTAGATCTACTGTAATAGTTCTTGTTGTAAAGTGCTAGCAGTACTGCTTAGTAGAAAGAAGGGATTAAAAACAGTAGTTAATAATGGAGGTTGCTAAACATAAGCGTTCATGAGATAAAACAACTTCAGATATAAGTATTTTGCAGTAGTTTATAACCAGTTCCTCTTTTAATTTAAAATGTCATGTTTCCAAAGGGTTATAAAGTTTTGGGCAGCAAAAACACTTCTACCATGATCAGTGTTCTGCATCTGCATGGTGACTCTTCTGCTGCAGCTTCCCCTTCCCTGTGTGCACGCATTCCCGTAACAGCGCTTGTGACATCTTTTACCTGGAAAGTAAACTGTAGTTTTAAAAGTTCTGCCTGTGCCATAGTCAGACTATTTGACTCCTGGGTCAAATACGGAGTGAAAAGGTCGTTGCTTCAGAAGGACGCTGGTGCCCAGTGGGTGCAGGGGTTTTGGCCGACGGCTGGACAGACTGAGCAAAGTGTGGTTAGGTGAGGTCAGCTCTCTTCTTGTTGGGACAATAGACTTCTTTGTGAGCACGTGTATTTAAATGCCTCTTGGCCTAGCCTTAGATTGCCTTCTTAAGGATTCCTAACAGTGCACAGACTGGGGCTTTAAAACTTGTTTCTAATCAGGAGAAGAGATGTTTAATTAAAAAGCTGCTTTTCTGTGGTGACTGGTTTTCTTGATCTCCAGAAACTTCAAAGGGCTGTCTACAGTCAGAGGGTTTTTGGCTTAAATTGCCTACAGATTTTAGTTTGCTGTGCTCAAAGATGCTTAAATAGAATTCATGGCAGAAAGTAATGTGAAAGGCTGAGAAATTAAATGAGCTTTTACTGCAGAGGAGGTTAACCTGGCAAATCACTTGGACAAGCAAATCGAATTGTGCTTGCTTTCATGTTCTATGTGACTTTACTCCTCAGTTGCACCGCGGTGTGCGGTGTAGCTCTGTTCAGTCTTGGCTGCTCTGATGTAGTATTTGGAGGTTGCTATCTATGAGAGCATGTTACTGAGAAGAGTTTGTATTTTGCAGAGTGCTGCAGCTAGCTCGGTTGTCTCTATACTGTACTGATAAGCTCTGCAATTAGATATAAAGAAAAAAAATACACTTTTTAACCTACAGTTTGAACTTCTTATCGTGCCTCCTGTTATCTCATCAATAACTGCCTGGAAACAGACTTCCTGCTGGGCTAATTGTCTGCGATTGTGGTAGGGCTGTTATCGTGCTAACCTTAAATTGATCTTATGCAAACACTGGTGACATAACACATACAGATTTCATTTTATAGCATCTTTAGTCCTAAGATCCTAACACACTTTAATGAAGTTACCTTGTTGTCTAGTGAAGAGCTAAAACCTAAGGAATTTTGGGATGTACGTATATATATTTTTTTCTTCTCTAATATTTCTGCTTTGATCAGCTTTCCATCTCCGAGTCATGCGTCATCCAAACATGCTCAGCAGTTATTACTGTTCCCATATAACTAATCTGTGTTGGATTTGAAATGAATTTGGGGATTCTCAGTCTGGTTTTTACATCAGAGATTCATCACTCAACTAACACTAATTAGGAGAAAGATCAACAGCTTTATGGGCCATGAAGAACAAGCTGTTCTTTGATCCATGGGTTGGCGTGTGCTGGCAGGACTTGGAAGGGAGGTTTTCCCTGTTCATACAGGGGAGTATTTGGCAGTGGTAGAAATCCAGAGTTTTCACAAACATTATACTGTATATTTTTTTTTAATTAATATTGTTGAAAATGCAGATTAGCTTATTAAACCTTACACTGTCAAATATTTGATACAACTTGGTGGATGAGGAAAGTTGAGCATAAAATCACATGACTTGCACCTTGAAACCTCTTTGGAAATTGTACTTTCGCATTCCATACAACTGCTTATCCTAATTATGATGTGATTATTTTAGTGACAACACTTTTAAAAGAATATTTTTGTTAATGATGGCCAATTGGTGTAGATAAGGGGAGGTGTTCCCTTTTTCCTCTGTACAATATCAAAATTGTTTACAGACTTCCAGTTGTGGGGCTAATTAACTACGCACGTGCCACTCCATAAAAAGCTGTGTGATTTCCTAGCTGTTGCTGGGGTTACGGCTTGGTGGGTTCTGTTTGCCTGTCTCAGGTTCCAGAAGCTGGATGCTGAGGGATGCAGAGGAAGGATGGCTGCCAGCACTGAAGCTCTATCAGATGTGCCTTTTTGTAGGAAATTTAACTTCCTGCATTTTCTTCCCCTGGCATATCAGAGCAGAAGTATGCTTCAAAATTGCTTTCATCTTTGTTATGTGTGGCAGGACTGGATGTACTCAGGTTAGAAAGCCTTTTCAGCTGCAGCTGCCTGAGGACTCTCCTTGACAGCAGCAGAAGGAGCCGCAGCCCAGCACCGGTGCTAACACCACTTGGTTCCTGGGTACAGAATTTGGGAAGGTTCAGCTTCACGCACAGCCAGGTGTGCATGAGGACAGGCACAATGCGCTTCATTCAGTAGCAGTGCCTTCCCAGAGCACGTCCTGGAGCTTTCTCTGCCTTCCTCAGAGGCTTCCTTCTTGTACTGTACTGTGTGTTACACCTGCAGAATTAGCAGAAAGAGATAAAAGTAAGCTATTCTATAATTACACACCTGAGAAAACGGTGTTTTTTAAGCATACAGTATAATGCTGTAGTACAGACGAAGTAAATATATTCTGCTATGAAATGCGGATTTTTAAATGATTCTTGGTGCGCTGGTGGTTGAGATGACATTAGTTCGTACTTGTCATTGTCAGTTACCTTCATCACTTAAGGCTTCAATCAACCTCACAGCTGAGTTGATTTTTACTTCCCTATGCGCCTAGCAAGATAATTTCCATATTCTTTGACATGTCTAGAGTCTGCATCATGTAATAGTCTGAGATGAGAACAGAAGATACTGTATTCCTGTCTCATTATTTTGGCTTTAACTCCTTGATTGCTGCTTAATCGGGCTTGTATCATCAGCACATGAGAAGTTGATTGTTGTTGAGATCAAAGCAAACTGTAGCAGTAGAGTGCCTAATTAGCAGATATATTTGCAAGTTGCCTGTTTTGAAGGGTGGAGAAGTAGAGTTTAACCCTCTTTGGGACACTTAACAACTTTCAGGTTGCTTTTATAAGAGACATTTGTCAAAGTGGAAAAATAAAATGTCGAGAAAACGAATGTGCATGTTAAATTTCTGAAGTGTGAGTTGTAGCTCCTTAAGAAATACCCCTGTTGAATTAGCTGGCTCAGGTGTGCTTAGCAGTGTCACTGTAGAAGCATACATGAAAGAACTTGCTTGGACTTAGTTAAATACTTGAGTTTAATCAGCTGATTACTAAATCTGAGCTCTGTGAGGCTGCAGTCCTATTGTTGCTAGTACCTGAGCTCATTAGTGCAAAACTGTCGCTGCAGTGTATTTCTGAATAAATTATAATTACGCATCAAGACTGCATTATCTATACCCCTAGACACTTAAGCCTTCCCTTCTCACATATGGACTCTCTCAAGTGGATGTTCTGAAGGCAATGGTCTGACCACCTGTGGAGGGAAATTTTACCTGCTTGCTCCAAGACGGGTGTTTTAACTTAAGCTGAATGAACAGCCTGAGAAATGTTTGAGAAGAGGGAAAAGCACTTTCTATGCTTAATCCTTAGAATGAAGGTTGAAAGCTTGAATGGAAAAGTTTATAGATGTTTTCCAGTGAAAACAGGGGCAGGCTTTTCTATCGGGAAATGTCACCTGTTGAAAAATTACTGTAAGCGTGTAGTTACAAATAATTTCTTTAATTATGTGGCATACCAATGTATACATGAAACAAATAAGGATCATAGTAGCAAATGTAGAGAAAGTAGTGTGTTGATACATCACTTCATGCTTGCAATTCGTAATAGAATCACTGGGCATTTTCTTCATAGTGCAATGGAAGACATTTTTGTATCTTACCATAATTTCTATGAAGCAGATAGCAAAAAGCCCAAATGTTGAGATGGTAGAGAGTTGGCAGCCAAGAATTTTGGCAGCTGTCTGAAGCAGCTGTTTATTTAGTGGTTGAACTGAAAAATAGTGAATTTTCTGAAGTTCTTAAAATTAGACTGTGTGTATTCTAGGCACAACTTGGTTGCAAGTCTCCCAGTATTTAGAGCTGCAGATAAGAGCTATCTGAGCTCTTGGTGTGTAGCACTCTTATTTCTGCAAAATTGACTGTATATCAGAAGGAGCAATACAACTGTTTCATCATCACTTAGATGTAGTCCAGTTTAATGTGCTTTTTATAGTATCATCCATTCCGTCTGAATCTTAGTTTTCTGTGTTTTCTCCTGTTGTCAGAGTTTCTGAACGGGACCTTCAAATTTTTCTAGAACAGGTAGAAACTGGAAAAAAGGGTGAAAGGGAGCAGGAATATCTGTGTATTAGGGTTGTGTTGTAGAACGGACCAGCAGTCTCTAAGTTCGGGAGCTGCATATTAAAAGCCTCTGTTTGTTGGTAAGATAAAGAAAAAAAAAGCAGCAGAATGTGCCCATCTCTGAGCTCACTGATAAATAAGAAATCTCCAACTAATTATTTTGCTGAGCTGGATTTCAATAAGAGTTGGGAGGGGAGGAAGTAGAGTTGTAAATTATAACTTCAGGCTGTAGGGTTTTTTGTCATGTAGATGTTAGTGCTACTGTCTGGCTAGCCCTGCTATATGGTAGATGTTTTTGGTATGGAATTTTTTTTTTTAAAAAAAAACAACACCAAACAACCCAAAATGAACAAACAAAACTAAAAGCTGAACACTGCCCTCACCCCCCAAATGTAAATAAAATTAGAGAGATTTGCTGGTGATCCCAAATGCCTTTCAATGTTTTACTGCTGTCACAGTACTTCAGTAATAGATTGCAAATTGTTAAAATATAAATGTAACTTCAGGGAGTATCTGTTAGCAGAGGAACTTTGAGTAATTTCCAGATGAACAGAATTCGGTATTGTCTTTTAAATGACAGAAATTTGTTCCAAGCATGGAAATGAAATTTATTTCTGGGAGGAAATCTGACTGAATGTAATGGCTTGTTCTTGGTAACAGGATTGATTCTGAATTCCTTTGTTCCTGGAGGCTTGATTTTTTATTTTTTAAAATATATTTTGGATACAGATCTAAACCTGCGTCATGTTAGTTTCTGATCCAAAACCGGATGCGTCCTTTTCAAGTTCCAGTTTTGCCAATATTGATGAAATTTTAAGACCAATGTATTGGGTTTTTTTTAAGATCATAATCTCACCTCAAAGTTTTGCCTTTGGTGGGCCACATTTATTTAATGCATGACTAGATGCCACTTCTTCATCTAGTTTTAGAAAGTGAAACCAGGGATAGAGCATTTTAAGGAGACTTTGTAGTGGCTCAATAAGTGAAAAATCTATGAGTATAATAGGAATTTTTAGAAGGGCTTCTTTTACGGTAACAAAAGAAATTATAATTGAGTCAGTTGTTAACTATAGGCTTAACTGAGTAATGTTATGTTTAGTGGACAGGTTGGCTGAAAGAAAAAATTCACCTCTTGCACCAGACTGGGAAACTAGCATTGTCCATTAACTTCAACCATATACAGCTGAGTAATATGCAAAACATGGTAATTTTCTTAAGTTGTGGGCAGTAAATGAGGCTTGAATAAAATGGTAACTCTTCTTTTGCCTGCTGGTAGTCATTTGAAATGAAAGTAAAGCTTGGTGATGCAGCTACAGTAAAATAAGGCAAAATATTGAAAAGTTTCCTAATTATGGCTTTGAATCTATCCATTATTCTTTTACTTTCCAATTACTGATAATGGGAATTATGGGCTTTAATTACTCCACTCTCCCCACCATGTGAGAATAGACACTACAATTTACAGCCTCCATGTAATTTCCCACAGTTGGCCTGTCTGCAACAGTTAAATTTGAAGCAGTAAAGTCGAATGCCCTGACCTGGCGTGGTGGGTTAGAAGACTAATGTGCGAGGCTCTTTGCCTTTCACCAGGCAGGTTTCTGAAGCTATAGTGAGGCTTCATGTACCTGTGGGACAGAAGGTGATGGTATGATTCCTCCAGCTTTGGGTTTCCACTTCTCACCGCTCCCGCTGCCCAAGCCATTTGCATGTGGCCGTGGCCGCTCTGCCATGTGCTGGGACCACCACTGCTGCTGGCCAGCCAAGGTGGTGAGGGGGTGGCTCCAGTCTTTCCCCCATGTGCAGTGAGACCTGTCAGTGAATTGTTCTGTCTGGCCAAAAACAGGAGTAGGAAGAGAGAGAAGTACCCAACTGTGTTCCCCTTGAGTGCATTTCTGTGACCCAGAGCGATCTGCAGTAGGGTCCAGTTTTGTTTTCCACCATTGCTTGTTCCTGTTGCTCTGAGGTAGCTGATGCTCATAAGGCTCCCCAAAGAGAGATGTGAGTGAGCAACCCGCTTGAAACTGTGCTTGGGAATCTGACTTGACAACAGAAGTAAGTTCTTGAGATAAGATCAGTTATTTTTTTACTAGTGGTGAGGAGGAGAATCTAGCTTTCTGAATTGTTTTAAAATAATCTGCATTTATGTCATAAATATGTATAATTGATTTATCAAACAATTAGTGACGTAAGTATTTATTGGTGCTTGTTTTAAAGATGTCAGGATGGCAAGAAACTTTTGAAGGCTGCAGTTTCACAGCAGCTAACACAAAGATGTTGATGCTTGCTTCAGTTCAGTCTGTGGTACACTGCAATTGTATGCATAGCTTCTGTTTTGGACTGACTGTGTCCATAGTTACTGTCAGACCAAATCCAGATGCTTCAATTTTTGCAAAGTATATACCTGTCTTCCATTTACAGTTGTGTAATAGAGAACTGCTTTTAATATTTTCAGTAAAAAATACTTCTATCAAAAACTTTCAAGATGCTTCCTCTGTATTTATCTTCACATTTTGACCAATTACAAAACACTTTCCAGCAGTGCAATAGGCACTGTCCTATGTATTTTTGTGAAGGCAAAAACTTACTTGGATGCCAGAAGGTTTTCTCTGTCATATGCAATTGTTAACACATTAGAGTAATGAAGATTCGAGACAAGTAATTTCTAAATTCTAACTGAAAATGGAAGATTTATTGGTGTTAGATTTAAGCTCATTTAGTAATTCTCAGCCATCCCATTGGGATATGGATTTGAGAGGGAGAGAGGAAGAAGAGTAATACTTCAGCAGTAGGAAAGATTTTTCTAATTCGAATAAAGGAAAGCCCACCTTCTGTGGCTGATCTTTGAGGAAGTGTATGTGGTTGTGTTGTCTATTTCGGCCTTGTACAGTAAGGGATAAAAGTATGCACACACTAGATGCAACAGAAGGGAGAAGTAACAAAGATTCCATTTGAACTTTCTCCAAGTATCCATTACAAAGGAAGCTAGACATATGAGAGGGAAGTCCAAGGGGAAGATGACCCTGAACTCCAGTGATGTATTCCCTGTGTCCACCAACAATTATTTAATACTGTTAAATAATGCTAAATTATTACCATTACATAATCAACTCAATTCACCTCTCATCTAAACGTGTTTTGAAAAATGTGCTGGACTAATGAGGATTGCATTCAGACACACAGGAATAGCTGAAATGCCAGCAAAGCCTCTGCAGAAAGCATGGGATGAACTCAAAGGCCATCTTGAGATAAAATGGGACAGCAGTAGGGGCCCTGTATCAGTAGAGGACTCATCTGTATCAATAGCTGATGAAAACCATAAGAAAATTACTAGTGTGGTAATGGTCTGTTGTTAGATGGAGATTATGCTGGGCACTGGCAGAATTTGTGCTGTATATGAGCCAAAATGCTGAATTAAGGTGGAAGAGATGAGATGGAGTTGAGGTGAAGTCTTCCTCTCTGCCCCTAAGTCAGTTCACTCAAAAAGGAAAGTAGCTGCTTGGAGTATTAAACTTGACGGCAGAAATAAAATGAATGCAGTGTGAACATCAATAATTTTTTTCAGCTCAATTAATTAATTACACATTAAAATGTGTAATACTGATATTTAAATCACTTAAGAGCGAGGAAAAGAGTGGATATGTGTAAATTCAAGGGGTTATTAAAGAAAATGTAAAAGAAGGAAAATGCATAAAATTATGAATTAAACTGTAGCAGGAAAAAGTGTAGGAGTATTATAGCAGCAAGAAAAAGGAGGCGTGGATAGTCCAAGGGGATTGTTTAATTTTTTATTTATTTTATTTTATTTTTAATGGAGGAATCCAGGGAGAGTTGCTGACTCATTGTGAGCAGGGACTGTTTTATTCTGTGGTGATTTAATGCAGTGGACCCTCATCCCTCAAAGAAAGTGGAATAAGTTTTGGAAATATTTTTTTTTCTCTAAGAAATGTTGATGTTCTGTTTGCTTTTGGAAATGAAAAAGCTTCATTGCACTCCCATGTCCAACTTTTCTTGTTTTAAGAAGCACAATATTAAAAGTATGGTTGTTATTTTCTGAATATTTCGTTGCAATTGGCATTCTTGTTGGTAACTGCTAATGTCCTGGTAGTATCACCCTGCATAAAGATTAGTGCTATTCCCAGGTAAGAGATTTATCTGTTACCATGTTTTTGCATAAGCCATGGCTATTTTTGCTTCTACAGAAAACATATTTATTATATGCTGCACAGATTGCTGTTTTTAAATAATCTATGGATATACTGCGAAATGAAGAACTGGAGTTCTAGACAGTCTGCTATGCTTGCATTATATGTTGTGAAACCTGTGATGCCCTCAAGGCTCTTTTTTGGGGTAAGGATGGGAGGAAAGATCATTCCAGCATCACATGTGCTCATGTTTTGGCAATGTTGATCATGTTGACTGCCTAATTAGATACTCCACAGGCACTCCAGCGTTATTTTAAATATTTCTAGAGGTTAATAATTCAAGAGAAATAATGGAGTATTAAGTGAATCCTTACAGTGCAGATACTGGCCCTGATGCTGAGTTAAGCTGCTATCCTTTCTTGTCAAAGGCAAAATCTTACTTACAGTAGAAGGTAGGGCTTAGTACAAGATTTTGCTGTCGCAAAGAGTAAGATTGTCTCTACCCTAGCCTCTGTACCAAAGTATGTTAGACTCTTTCGTATGTTTGAGGAAGATAGAGTAAAATACAGATGCTTGTAAAGGATAAAGAATAAAGGTGGCTATTAGAGATGTTCTGTGTCAGCATAGCCCTGCACAGGGTAAAGCACAGAGTGCTCTGCTCTGCTGAGTGACTGACATGAATAGGAATCACAATATTAGCTCTCCATGTTTTAGGTCTGTCTTCCATTTAAATTAAAAAGCAAGTACAAGCATTAGTCATAGCACTTGTTTGTCATATGCCTTTCTCCTCCTAGATTTCACCGATTTGATATTTAAACCTTTTTGGCTTGGGATCTGAACCTAAACAAAACTAGATTAATTTGTGGACAAAAATACAAATTATTGCCTTCCATTTTTTTCTTTTCTTGGGAAGCTCAGTGGGATTCATCTGAAATGAAAATTAGTGCAGTCTGTGAAGGGCCCAGCGTCTGACATTGGATTTTGAGACTAGTTTCAAATCCATGTTAGCAAGAGCATTGGTTAACCAAAGAGTGATACTCTTTCCCAGTTTTAGAACAAGCTTTATGTTATAAACCAGGCCTATGTCTTGCTTGTCTTGCTTTGTTATAAAACAGACCTATGTCTTGCTTGCATTCTCCTTTGTTCTAAAGATCAGAGGAAAACTTACCACTTTTCAGGTGTTGGTTCCTATGATAATAAAATGCACTAAGAGTATACTACAGTGATTAAGTTGCAGATTGTTTAACGTAATTTTCCTGGTCATTTCTAGAGTGGGTTAATATTGATTTTATAAGAGGGATTTGTGTGATGTTTGCCTACTTGACAAAACAGGAGTTGCCAAAGCATTTTACCGATGTTACTTACCATCACTGATGTGATGTCTTGTTTGGAGCTTTCTTGACTTTGCTGGAATTTTAGGAGCCTTCTTGCAGAGTTTCATTACAGTGTTTGTAGTTTGCATTCTAGTCTGAGAGATTTTTGTAATTGGGGATCCAGCACTAGGAAATATCTGGTTTTACCCCAAGAACCTCATCCTACCTTTGACTCTCAGGAGTGGAGTCAAAAAGCAAGCAAAGAAAATGCATAAACCTCTTTGGTGTGTAAAGCATTAAAGAAATAGAACATACCTGTTTAAATGCAAGGTATGTATAACTTAGTTTTTTCCACTTTTTAATTCTCTTTTTCATGCCTAGATGAGAAGGAATTAACCCTTTGAGGTGATAGATATAAGCTGTAACTGATTGCATATGTCACTGGCATATTCTAGGATGGACATCAATGGAACATCAGAGATGTGGGGGTTGCAAGCAATGCCGTAAGCTTTTTACGATGTCCTTTTAGTTGAGGATAGTGGGAGCATGTGTAAAAAGGTAACCAGAATTTGATAGAAACAGGCAGAGAGAGCAGATGGGAAATTAATTCAGTTTTTTCCAGTTCTGGAAGATGTTATCCTGTATAACTGGGCAAGAAGCCACAGCTTTGTTGTACATTTGTCTTCTAGTCTGGGGCAAGCTGTTAGCAAATTGGGTGAAAAATGTCTATGAGTTCTACTTTACCAGTGTAACAGAGAACCATAACACATGTTGAAGACTAATTGGGAAGCATTAGAAAGGCTATCCTGTGCTGCTGCTTGGAAACTCTCTGGCTCCCAAGACAGTCAGTTTCCAGAGACCTCAGCAACTCTGGATGTTCTGTTAAAAGTAAGGTTATGGAACCGAGGCCTTTCATTTCCTGGCAAATCCGTGCCCATCTACTTGGGTGCAAGTCCTGTGTCAGAGGTCACGCACATATTCACTCCATAGTTCTCTGAGGTGACAAGATTAATGAGGTGAAAATTAGTAATTGCAGGAAACAAATGTTTAGGATGTGTTCTTTGGAAGATGGTTTTCATCTGAGCTGTTCAATCAAAGTCTTGCATTGTGTTTTTGAACCTAGACTTATTAAAAAAAAAATTTTTTTTTGAATTGTTGCTTTGCATTGGCTTGTTGGTCTTCTAAGAGAAGTCAGTTGCTTCAGTAGTCTCACTTTTGCATAGTTTTCAGAGATAACTAAGAACTTAAGGTGGACATATTTGCTAAGACCAGTATATAGCCTCTTGTCCTGCTTCCTGACACTGTCTGAAAGTAAGCAAAAACAAACAATATCGTTACATGCTTGTCCTCTTAATATAATTCCCTGACTATTCTTCATGCTGCTGGTTTGCAGCTCAGGGGCTTCCAGAGCCAGAGATGTTTTCTCCCTGATTGGTACGTGTGGGAAGATGATCCAGACCGAGTGGCAGTGCCTTAATTGGAGGTCTGACCTTTCTGTTGCACTGGGCTTGAGCTTGCCTCACAGTTAGGTGGTGAGCACAGCAGCCACTGAGGAAGGGTATATCAACCCTTCCCTGCGAGCCTGATGCCAGCACTCCTGAGTAATGGCTGGCCCACTGTTGATCTCCCCTTACTTGGAATACTGGGTAAGGATACTTTCTTGGGAACTGAGTGATACCTATTAGGTAGATTATAAGGAACTCTGAAATAGAAGCAGAATACTCCCCACTCACTGGTGGTGTAATTGTTATCCACATAGTAAATGCCTTACTCCAATGAATCTCAGACTCAGATCCTTATTCCTTCAAGGGGTAGGTGGTGGCATATTTTTATATCTATTTTGTATTTATTTTATATAATTTATATTTTTTTTATTTTATATTTTATTTCTGTCTAGCCTTCAGAATTTAGGTTTCTTTGGTTCAGACCGACCATTATGGATGTTTGTATCTGTTGCATTAATTATGTTTCTAGGTAGGAAAAAGGTACAGTTGTGAGAACACTGAAAAAATGAATCTGCCTAAGAGAAGTGTAACTTGTGGAAGGGCAATGTGAATAGCAGGAATTCTGTTTTGATGGAATCCCGTCTGGTTAGGGCAATAGTGAAAGAAATAGATGTTTTAGAATGGTAAGAGGATTATCTTATGGTATATATCTTATGGTATACTCTGTGCATTGCATTACCTCATCTGCAACATCTAATATTTTAACATACTCTTTCTTGACAGGCAAGTATCTGCTCCCCAATGCAACTGGACAGCAACTGTGGCAACCTGCAGAAAGCTCTAATCTTGTTCGCATGCGCTACCAAACATTTGGGCAGTCAGCACCTTCACTTACTGTTAGTTTGGTAAGAATTTTTTTTTTTTTTCAAAGCTAAGAGTGTACAAAAAAAATGTACTGCATATCTATTCGTGAGGGGATGGGGGTCAAACAAGAGTTTATTTCCAGATCAACCTCTCCTCCTTAAACTGCTTTTTTAAAGTACCTAATACATTCCTGCGTACAACATTACTTAATATGTTGAGTGCAGCTGAATGATGTTTATGGCAGCAGTAACTTTGAATTGGGTTATTGGATTTTGCATAAAATCTGAGCTGAGTGTTGCATTAATGTAGCTGTTTGCATTTAAATGGTTTCTATCCTAAAAAAAAAAAAAAAGGCATTCTTTTAAACACAGCAATAGAAGGTAACTGTCCTTTCTCCTGGGGTTTCTTTTCTATCAATGTCTCCATTTCTACTTTCCGCAGAATTCTGTAGGAGAACATAGGTATATGAAGCACGAGCTTAATTAAGTCTTTTGGATGAAATTATAAGGGAAGAGATGCCTGATACACTTGAACTTCCAGCTTTTTGTTTTTAAGCATCTGTTACACTACTTTGTGCTTCTGTATATTAGGATCTTAAGAAGTGTTGAAATTTTATTTAGGACCTCATGTATTAGCCTATACTTTCCTTCAAAGAATTACTTTAATATATTTCATGTTGTATTAAAAGGCAGAAAAGTGTTATTAATGTTTTCCCCCTCTCTTCTGTCTTTTGTCTGGTGATTAAAACTTTGCTGATCCACGTCCACCTTCTTGGGGAAATGTGCTTTTTTTTTTTTTTAAGAAAGCTATAATCAGACAATGCTGAACAGATATCACCATGACAGTTTTTCATATCACATTGGTATGTTGATGGCTGGTTTCTCCATTAATCTACAAGTGCAACAAATCTCCACTTATAAATGTAATCATGTTTTCTGCTTAGTGGTGGTGTTAGTTGTTTGTGGTTCTTTGGAGCACATGTGGTTTATTGGACTCCGTGCTTATTACATACACTTGATTCTATTGGAAGTTCCGTGCTTTGAGCCCAATATTTTCAAGGGAAATAATTATCAACCTATGTATTTTTGTTCCCTAGTTTGTTAGAAGCAACACAGTTCATTATAAAGGGAATATTTGGATTATGTATAGTTGAAATGAAAAGGAAAGTAGATTAATGTCAGAAATCAATTTAAATTGCATCAAAATGGTACATTTTTCCCTTCTTTTCTGTAGTTAGTTAATTAAAAAAAAAAAAAAATCTTCTACTGACCTAAATTAACTACATTTAAAAGGCGCTGTGTTGCTACTTGATTCTCTGTTTCTGTTTGCAGAGCTATTAGGTGTCATGCTTCCAGCAACATTGTGCTTTTGTTTTGGTGTAATGCTAAAACCATAGAAAGAGGAAGATTCAGTAGTATTTTGACAAAAAGTATTTTAAATGGTCATAAACAAACAGACAATGAAAAAATCAGTAAGTAACCTTCCTTAAAGGTCTCTCACTCATCACCTATTGAGTTTTATGGCATATTTGTCTGCCCCAGACTTCTTCCTTCCTGTCTCTGCACGTCTTTTATCTGTGCCTGACTGCAGCTTCTTTTGTGCTGGTGCAAAAGCAGGTGAGAGCCTTCTGTGCAGATCCGAGCAGATTGTGCATGGGTGGATATGCTGGTTCCTCAGAAGTATTTATTTCTTATCTGGAACTGCTAATCAGACTTGCCTCCTAAGGAGGTCAATGTTACATTGTCACCCAGGCAGAGCTCTTGTGAAGCCTCGTTTGACAAAGACTTTGCTGTCAGATTTCTGAAAGATTCTGGCCTTTGCTTAAAAGGGGCCATAAGTTAAAGGGTCATTCCCCTGCTTCCCCTGTTTTTTTTGGTCCTGGTTCTGTGCTTTGGCAGAGTTGAGTTTGAAAAGCCTTTTGTTAAGTTCTAGTAATGAGAGCTTTTATTTATATTCAGGAAAGAGTTTGACTTTATGTAGAAGGGATTTGCATGAAGAATTTCTATATAGGTGTTCACTCTCTGAGATAAAATGATTTTAAATGTAATGTCTCACTCATGTCAAAAATTATTAGCTTTTTCCTCGGCTAGGACCTGTCATTCTCCCTGGGGTTGATACCCACCTGATGTGGACCTGACTGTGAGCAGTGGTGATGTGCCAGTATAGAGAAGAACAACAAGCAAGCAGCTCAAAGACACATACTAGCGTTTAGTGGAATTGCAAACAGGGTACAGAAGGCTTACTTATCCCTTTTTCTGTCAATGATTTGTAAAAACATCCCTAGATTACTCAGTGTCACAGATATAAATCCTTTCGTGGGCAATAACAGATTTTAAAGTAAGTTATAGAATATTGATTAAAAATGGGCTGCAGGTTTTGCTTCAGATTGAGTTCAGTAGCTATGCATGATTCACTCCTGCAATGTAGGCAGTTGGACTATAAATGAAAAGTATAGTTTCCATATAGAACCATATAAATGGGTTAAAAATATGTGTGCAGAAGGCTAATTTTGAGATGAATGGGTGATGTATTGTATTTGCTGGGTGCTATTAACTCAGAGGCAGCTAAGTGGTAGTCTTGTTACTCTTCTGCTTCTGACAGGAGCATGTTGAGCCATCCACGACAGACAGATTCTGTGGTGGTCAGGCAGACAACGGAAGTCTGCAGAGAGTATTAACGTGGACTTAGAAACATTAGAGAAAATGATACAGAATGTCTTCAACACTAAATAGAAAGGTGAAGCTGAGGTGTGGAGCAGTTCTAGCAGGTTAAGTGTTGGTCTGGTCAGTCTCTTCCTCTCTATAGTCAGTGGAGAGTAATAAATGCTCCTGGAAGACAATTCAGAGTGTGCATCTCAGTGCTGAGTTTTGTGGGAGCGTGGAGAAACTGTGGTAGAGCTGGCTTATCTGACTCTCCCTATAGGCTGACAGTCATCTTGCCTGATTTCAGACATCTATTTCAGGGTAAGATGAACCAGTCCCTGAAAGTGCTTCTTTTCTACTGAAGTGGTGTGGGAGTTAACTTAGAGTTGCTGCCTCGTTCAGTGTCCAAAGTCTGGGAGGGATTCTCCTGTCCTCTCCCAGTCACTGTGCTGCTCTACAAGTGTTTACAAGTACCATTACTACTTACTCTTTTGACTTGTCCACTTTTATTACTGCTAGTAGAATTTTGGGAAAATAGCTTGAAATAAACTGAAATCAAGCCATTTTTCTTAATATTTCACTGTAATAAGCTGATGTGGTTAAAATTACACTAATGAGTCTGAAACTGCCTGAGCAATTACTTACCATGTTACTGGCGGAAAGATATTTTGTCTGAGTGGCATGAATTGAATTACGTTCCCTATTTTAACTTTTTCTGGATAGCTGCATACATAAAAACAGTAGAAATGTGAACATAAGGTGTCTTTATGATACATGATGGTAAATGTGTAGATGAAAGAAAAAGAATTTGTCTAAATTAATTGGGTAAAACTTCTGTAGATTTCCTTTGTCTTCACCATGGATTAATATCAAACTGGTGTTCTGGTTTTTGGTG
>WHYT01017846.1:151895-240383 GCA_009806455.1 Tetrax tetrax
GTTTTTTCAAGGTTAACCTCTTGTTTTTTTTTTTTTTTTTTCCCCAACTTCTCCTCCCAACTCCCTAAATATTGTTGCCTTCCCCAAAACAACAAAAGACTGAATTTGCAAGCATCTGTACTTCGGTATACTTGCTTTTTATTCCCACTTTATCAGTGTTAATTTGTAAGAATAGTCTTAGGGAAGCTGGAGGGTGGTAATTATATAAAGTGCTGTTTTATAAGATGGATTGCTGAAAGGAAACAAAATAAGAAATAATCAGTGTCTATGAAAAGCAGATTTACTTCTTCAGAACGGGCTTTGCCTTCTCCTTTCTTTTAAATAGTATAATACTGAAAATGACTGTGTCTTTGTTAAATATGCTGTTCAGTTCAGCTAAATTGACATAATGTTGACAGTTATTATGAGAACTGTTTCAAAATTAATTATGCTAATTAGAATGTAACTACCAGTAATTGCATATATTCAAAAAGCACACCAACACCCTTTTGTGTGTTTTATTCCCCAGATGCAAGACAGACATTTGTTGCCTGAGAAGCTGCAAAATTATAGCTTAGATAATAAATTATTGCAAACAAATAAAATACATTCTTTAGAAACACTAATTGGTTAGATAAGTGAATGACAGTATCAATTGTGCTTGGCCAAACCACATAATTAAAAAAAAAAAGTCTTTATTTAAATGTTTTATTTTAGAATTGTAGGGAATTTTTCAAATCATTAATTGTCTGTATTCAGTTTTATCTACTGATTATCAAGCATAGCTGAATTTATTTTTAAGTAAACTTATTAGAGAGCAAGCGGAACCTGCATCTGAAACCTGGATTGCTTTACATGTTAGCTCTTTCTGCCCTGGAATTTAGGTCTTCCATGCCTAAGATTGTTGGCTATGTCTGTGAGCAGCTATTTAATACTTTGGAAGTTAATGAGCATGTACAAGGATGCCACTTGTGAGAAACAGGACAAAGATATACTGGAAATTGCATGGGTAGCTAATCTTGGGTTTGCCTCTAAAATCTCCCCAAAATAGTTAGTTAGATTTCAGAAATATGGAGTTTGAACTGAGGAAGTTATTTGAATGCTAAGTCATTGTATAGATCTGAATGCCATATTCTTGTTTGACTTAACCAGTTCAACATCTAAGACTAAAACTGAGAATCTTTTAAAAATGGAAAGTATTTATTTCTATGACATGCTAAAATGCCAAGTAGTGGTAGCAGGTTTTCCATGCTTCAGTTGCTTCTAGCTTTTAAGACTAGTTGTGTATTTTATTTCAGTAACTCCTTAGCTGTGAATATGTATTTGCATTCATATTTCTATTTTTTAGGCTTCTAACAAATTCGTAATTGAAGTTCTAATACAGTCGTTAGTTTTAATTTAGTAGTAGAGAGAGGGAAATGAACATCCATCTTCATAAACACTCCATAATACTCAATATTTTTACACATCAAAAGGCTGGAGTAGACCTGGTCCAGAGAGATAAACTGTAATACTTTCTGACAAACTAATGCAAGAGGTTGATGACTGGGTGCTCTGTTTCACAAATATAGAAGTATCTCTATTTGTCTGCATCATTACTTTTAAAACAGTTACTGCACATTTGGGTTTAAAACACATTTGTAGATTCAGTTGCTTGACAGAGTTCTAAATGTTTGACTCCTTTCCTAATTTATCTGATTAAAACTAATGGCTTTATTAATTTTGATGCTTTTCTTACTCGTTCTTGGTGGATGAAATACAGGACTGGTGATGGCCACTGTTAGCTCTCCTCTCACAGAGAGCTTTCAGTTTCTCAGAATTGAGAACACACCTAGTGCTGGAGAGTATCATTAGTTAAAGAATAATGAAAAAAGTAGGTAAAATAATAATCTCTGATCGAAGACTGACCCAGGTTAAAAAGTATTCCAAGTATATCCAACATATCTTCCAAACCTATCCACTTTATGGTGAAGTCAGTCTCCTCTCCTCATCCTCAGTTAGCTTCTGGCTGACAAATGTATTTGAGCAGTTCTACAACTGAAAGGAGACATTACTCTAAGTACTCTGCACAGTTTATTAGAGCTGAACGTAGGTATAATCCTCTTCTGTGTCCTATTAACAGTACAAACCCACTAGAGATTATGTGTGTGTAGGAGCTAGCAATACATCCCTGTTTTGCACGTGAGCACCATGCTTCTGTTTTCCAGGCATCCCATATAATTATCTTCCTCCCTCATGACGGACTTTCCCCTAACAGTCAAAAGGCTCACTAGGACCAGTTTCGACTTTTAGATAATGAAGAAGCTAGGGCTGTTAAAATTATCTTCCTTAGCCTGTGTTTTCAGCTGAGTATGCTGTATTCTTTTAGACTTTTATTTGGTCTGCAGGACCTGCACAGTGGAGATCAGTAAGCTAGGTTAAATGTAGTGCTTCACCCCTAGAACTGAAGCTTCTGACTGTATGTTAGTAGCAAGACTGAATAAGGGCTTATTCTGCTTGTCTGCTGTGATATTTGAGTTCGCTGTGTGTGGTGTTAGTGATGGTTGTCTTAAAATGTCATCTAGAGTTGTGTTGCCAGTTATCTGTTAAAAAGGAAGAAGTGGGAAATGTTACAAAAGCAAAGCCACAAACTGTAATGCTCATAAAATTAGCCACATGAGAAACAAGAGAGTAATGGTGATTTGGCAATGAAGTATACAACCAGCAGAAACTGATGTGTAGTCATTTACAGTGTTTGCAGTTTAGGTGCCTTTCTGGAAATACAAGCTTTCTGAGCTTGTTGCAGGACTTTGCTTAGAGGATAACTGAATAAAATGTTATAATCTGTGATTAACAAGGAATTAGACTCAGGAATACAGTGATGGACTTTTCTGGCCTTAGATCAAAAGTTTCTGCAATCCCTTAAAGGATTTATAGGGGTGGAAATGGGAAATTGCTGACTTACAGGCACTGGAGTAGGGAGGGGAAATGTAGTTTATCCAGATCTGTCGGGTGGGTATGGAAGTTCCTCTTTGTTTTTTTTTTCTTTGTTTCAACAAGCAAAGGTGTATAGCAAGGATTTTTCTGCAGGCATTTTTCAATTTGAGAACATGATACAGAACCTACTTTTTTTTTGTTGGATGATGCGGTACCTGTAACCTCAAACGTTTCTAGGTTTAAAAGCAGATGCAGTTTTACTGATTGAAAACTTTTAAGTGGGTTGACTGCCAGCGTTTGGCCTTGGCACATGCTGCTGGGTATTTGTACCTCTGTGTTTTAGTCAGATTTTCTTGTACTTTCATGTGGAATCAGATGTCTTATTGTAAATTGTACTTCTGTCCTGTTGAAGCAGGTGGGAATGTGGACTTGGATGCTTTTAACCTTCCCTGTTAATATTCCTGTAAGCCCTACCTTGGGCTGATACAACAGCAATTTAAATTTTTCTGACTTCACTGGTGAGACACCATCACCATGTTTGTTCCATTCTTCTGTGCACTGTCACAGTGAACTGATGATTTTTAGCATCAACTCTGTTTTCATCTTAGTAAAGCTAGAAAACATTCTTGCTTTTCTCTTTTATAACAAAATGCCCTTTTGTGGTGCATATGTCTATATCTAGTTCTATCATATTTTTAGTAAATCAATAGTACAGTAAGATCATTGCATCTATTAAGAATTTTCTTTCTTAAGAAAGAAATCTCAATCTCCATGTTGTGGAGATTGAGAAACCTAGATAAATGCTCAACTCGACCTACTGTCACTTGTGTAAAAGATGTAATAATCAGCAGGAGATTGGCTAATTGCTACTCGTGAATACAGTAAACCTCTTGATCATTGCTGAATATCTGCAATTATGTGGTGCAGTGGAAGATACTCAATATGTGGTCAGTTAAATTCAGAAGTTATGATTGGCTTTGTAAAGTATGGAATAACTTGATAGTAATATATACTTGGTTGTGTATTGGTTGTTAATTCTCTGTGTTAGGTTACCTATTTGAAAAAGGATGAAAGTTGGTAGTGAGAAACTAAGTTGAATGATCAGATTGCCTGCTGTAAATAAGGAAGGAAGGAGAAGGAGCTCCTGCAACTAAAGTGGAGTTGGATCTCAGTGTATTTCTTTAATTATGTGGCCAGTAAAAGCGTATCCTGAACAAACATCCCTGGCATGATGCTGCTTTTACAGACACCTGTACGGGTGAATAAATGTGGGACAAATTAAAACTAGTGACTGGTAGGAGAGCATTCCCTTTTATTCCAAACTTCTGTAGTTTATCTGGCTTGTAATGGATCTTAGGTCCATGGAGAGTCAAGACTTGGGCAAGGTGAACTACCTTCTGAATTAATTTGAATGTTGAAACACTCAACAGCTCTCTCTAATAAGGAGGGTGCTGTTGCAAAGAAGAATGACCATGTAGTTGGAAGTGTTGAATTTTACAGTGAAAGGAACAGCCAGAATACATTAAGAAGAACTATACATCTTTAAGGGAAAATACCTTAATATATTACCTCATTGAAAAAATATTGCATTATTGCAAGTGTTTAGATGACATGCTTCTAAGAATGAAAATGAGGCATCAAAATAAAGGATATTAGATGGATCATTGTTCAGAGTGATTTAAAAATAAAACAAGAAGTTACACCCTTCCAGAGCTGTTTAATTCTGGTTGGAATGCAGCTTGTCTATTACTATTTTCACATAAGAACCAAACTTCTAAGGGGGCAGGATTATTCAGAATGTAGTTGCTATTGTTACTGTTTTGCCATGAGAATTTTTAAAGAATTTGCTTCCTTTTTCCATATACAGACTCTAAAATTCTGTTGAGCGGGTTGTTAGAAAATGCCTCAACTCAGGGGCCTCTTTTTATTTGTTTTCTGAAAACATAGCTAGATATGTGGAACTGCAGTCTTTCAGATTTATAATGGCATAACTCCTGTATGTGTGTTGCTTGGCATTCCTTGGGGAAATACTGAGACAAGCAGTTCAGCAACTTTTTTTAAAAAAGGAAGAACATTTTGGTATGTTCTTGTTCTAAGACATTACTTCTTGTTGAAAAGAGATCCATGAGAGAAACTGACTGTACTCATGATGTGTCTATGCTTTCAGAACTAATTTTTTTTAAATGCTATTGTATAATTATGGAAAACTTGAAAAATCGGAGGACTTGCTGTCTTTGCTGGATTGGTGATTCATCTGTGCTTTTTGCTGCAATAGGAAACACAATAGTTGATGCAAAAGGCAAAATCACTGAAGTTGAAACGTATGTTGTAACCAATGTTCTCCTGTGTGTTCTGTCATTGAAAGGGAGGTTGATTGCTTACTTGAAACTTAATTTTAAAATGTTTGCTTCTGCAACGATTATTTTTCTTCTGATATTTTCATGACTGATTTATTACCGTTCTAAGCCCCCTGAACGGCTAAACCAGCGGTGGATTGGTGCAAGTCGGGTTTTGTCCGGCAGGTGGCATGAAAACCCAGCGTGTCCTGAGGCCGTCCGTGGCGTGTCTCTCCTTTTCTCATGGCTACCTGACCTGCATCATTGAGACTGTTGGCAAAGTGTATGTGCTTTAGTATGAAAAAGCATATGTATGGAGTTTATCTTCAAGAACCTTAAGATATAATCAGAAAAGCCAATAATGTTTTCTTTCAGAAACAACCCCAGTCCACTGTACTTTACGTGTAAGTAGTCATTGCACTCCTACACTGACCTGTGGCTTGCCACTGCTGTAGATTTATCAGCTCTAGAAGAAGAGAATTAGAGTTTTGCTAACTAAGGAGTCTTGAATTTCTCCCTGTTCATGATGTGTATTCTGAGTAATACACAGTGGCTCAGAAGAATAGTAAAATCTCTGTTAACACATTGCTGGAACTAGTAGCAGGAGGGCTCGCATGGATACACAGCAAGCCAACCTGGCTTATCTGAACATGTTTTTGTGTAATGTGGTGAAGGGGAACACAAACTGAATAGACTCTAGCAATCCATGCAGTGTGTATTGCCCCAGATAGTTTACTTCTGAAACACAAAAGAGGTGTAAAAGCAGCAATGTGCTTCTCTTTGTGTGTGGGTATAGGATTGTAATGCTAAAGGGGGATGTAGGAAAATACTGTGAAGAGTTACTATTTTGTTGTCCATAATGCCTTCTCAGTGCTGTAGCTGGGGACTCATAGGAAGCAGTGCCTTGAAAACATTTGGCTAGTGAAGTGTCTCTGTTTTCTTTTCCTGAGAGGTACTGGTTATCATGTTGAGCCCTGAAAGGGAGCTGCTGGCTTCACATGGAATATCTATTCCATACTTTTTCTAAGCCCTGTGTGCAGGGGCATAAATGGCTATGTAGATGAAATACTGTAACTTCGAGTATTAAAACGTGTATTGTTACAGTGTCTAAAATTGTATATGAATTATTATGCCTTATTAGTAGTTAATGATGATGCTATGGATGTTACTTGATTCTGTTAAATTAATTAGTTTCTCAGAATTGCAAGGTATGTTATTAATTATTAACAAATTGTCTTTATTGATCTCATAATTTTAAATCTGGCACCTTTAGCTCCTAACACTCTAAAATGGGACATTGCTTCCCCTGTTTCCTAAAGTAATGTGCAAGTTCATATGATATCACTGCATAGCTTCTATGGGTAAATGAGATCTTGGAAAATAAATCGTGAAAACCAGGTGGTGGTGTGTCATTACACCATTCAGATAGTTTGTGATAAAGCTGGCTTATATTCCCTCACTGAATATCTTAAATGTGCTTTCCTGTTAATACTAAAATGAACAAGCCTTCCTGTGGTTGTATAAGAGGAAATTCTTGCTGTATATATTGTAGAGCTACAGTTTCGTCTGCTAGTCTGTACATACAGACTAAAAAGGTGTCTGCTTCTTTGGGTGGATTACAGGTGTCCTTATCTCAGTTACAGTGTGAGTGTGGGTCTGTCAATTTTGGCTGCTCACTTCCAATGCGGTAGCTGACTTCAGTGACACTTCGTAGAGCAACAGAGCTTTCAGAACTTGAAGGAACAAGAGGCAGATGGATAGTGTGATTCCATAGCCTTTTTTTCCTTAGAAAACATTAAAATCATTACATTAAAGAAAACTCTTGGGGAATGTAACAGTCGGTAATGACAATTACTAAACTAGTAATTGTGGATTGACTTGCGGTGATACAAAGACAACAATATACGGAGAAGAGGTGGATGAACATCTTAACTCGGCTACACAGGCTAGGTCTGTTTTGCCTGAATTTTTGCACGTGTCTGTGCTGCATGCACATACGTGTGGTTGGGAACTTAACTTGCACCGCTTCTGTTTGCCATTTTCACATACACAAAAGCAGTGCTGGCAGTTTGTTTCAAAACCATTATTAAACATCCAACAGGGCACACTTTCCTGTGCTCTAGTTGTTTCTTCTTCTCTAAGTAGAAAGGTTACATAGAAATCAGTGTTAAACCCTTCCATATTTTTCATTCCTGTACTTGTAAAAACAGGTATCTGTAGTTACAGTGTGTCTACTTACCTGGACTTCTGAAAATATGGCACCTAGAATATTTTAATTTTTCTACTAACTGTCACTTGAATAGCTTATCAGTGGACAAAAATACATCAATTTTAAAAAATACCTCAATGAAAACCTCAATTTTTATCAGTGCTGGGGAAAACCAGTTCCTATTCTTATGGATTGCAGGTTATCAGAATGTAGGGCAATTATTGGTTGCTTGTTATCTATTCTAAGCATTAGATTTTTCACATTTGGGAAGAAAATAATTATTTTTAAAACTCAATGCTGTAGAGTATTTAAAGTATAGGAAATAGCCCTGACAGAGATAGATTTAGAGGGCAGAGTACAAGTGAGTTGTTCCATGGTGCGTAATAAATACAATTTATCATACATTGCCACCATGTGAAGTATGAAAGTGGCAGCCACACATGGGATACGTGTATACAGAAAACTAGAATTAAATTACATGTGCATTCTAGAACTATAGTTACATATTCATGTATATTTTAACATGCTCAGGTTTTATCTTTTAATTGGTTATTTCAGTAATCACAGTAATTTCTAAATTCTCTTAGGAATGAATATTGACTGACAGAACTAAGTGAAGCAATATGATTAATGCAAAAAAAGAACCAGTTGAATGAGGAAATAAACTATCAAAATGTGTGTAATTATCCTGAAAACTATCTGTGACCATGTTTCTTTTCAGCTTTAAATAAACATGTGCTTAGGAGTATGTATCTAAATTAATTCTGAAATATCCTTCACATTAGATCAGGGCAAATGCTGCATTTATGGGGGAGAAAGATTTTTTGGAAAAAGTTGAGGTAATCTGTAGTCTTAAAATAATTTTGCCTTCCCTGATAGGGAGTGGAAGGGGGGGGTGGGAGGGAAGTTTCCTTCTCCATATTCTGTATACATGTGCTATTTTGTGCTGTGTGTACAACTGAAGTGTGCTTCTCTGCTAGAAGTGATGTGAAGGAATCTGTGAGGCAGTTTGCTGTACTTCATGTGTATATAAGGATAGTATTGTTTAAATGTTCCAAAAAGCATGTTTATACTTCACTATTTTCCTTCTAAACCACAACTTTTTCAATACCATGATCATGTCTGCCATGGTTTTGATAGTTAATATTACTGAAATAATAAGCTGAAAGGTAATGAAAGCCTCCAGACAAAAATAGCAGGCTTTATGATATTTAAGATATATAGATGCACCTTTGGGTAATACATAAAAAGATTTACAGATAGGGAGAAAATTCAGCTGACACTTGCCTCATTAGTTGCAAACCTCTGCCTTTCAGTACCTTTTGATATGCCTTTATAAATTGCAGCATAAGCTTAGGAAAATGCCACTTTTAGAATTGGCAGTGAATGCACTTTTCATTGAAAAGCAGTTTTGTACAGTTCTACTTGGGATTAATCTTGTCTTCCACTGGAAGGCAGTCTTCTCTTTGTTTCATTCTCCTGCTTTCCAGTATTATTTAGGTCACTGTACCAATGATCCTTAGCTTCTTGCAAAACACTGTTTTTTCCACCCCATTTGTCTGTAGTTGGAAAGTTTCTTTGTGCAGGAGACATCTTTGCTTTGCCTGCTTATAATTATTTTTGTAAGTTGTCCACATACACGATTATAACTTCTGTGATGCTTGAGGTGGTGTGTTAGGTTGTGGATCTTTTGCATCTGTGCTTGTCAGTGATACATTACTTGGTGGTATGCCTTTATTGTGCTGCTGTTGTTCAAGTAATGAATTAATAGAATTTTTTATGCATTATAGGCCTCTCAGCTAGATTTACTTATTTTATGAGGAATGGATGAATTGTGCATTGGGAGGTTTTGTATTTTAGTGATTAAAAGAAAACTTGTGTAAATAGGTATTTAGATAGGGTATATAAGTGCAAACAGCCTTGTAGCTTGAAACCCGTGGTGTGTCCTGGGACAAATGGTAAGGTTTTTCCTCTCACCCTTGAAATGTGACAGTCTTTGATTATTACCGGAAATTCGTGTTTGCAGTCCTCACTGGAAGAATAACAGCCCTATCTAAATTGTGATTCATTTGCCTGTGTCTGCTTCAGAAACTGAGAAATACAGAAAAGATAGGATGTGAGGGCACATGGATGTGAATGATTGGGAAAAAGTTTTAAAGTGTTAACAAAGAAGAAATAAAAGATGACATTTTTAAGTGGAAACAGGAAAAGAGGAGTATTGGGAGGCACCCAAAGGAGATACCTGTATATCCTTAATATAATTCTATTTTCCCTCTGTTTCACAGAAGGAAGGGATCTAGTCACTTTTCAGTTTGATTCTGTAAAGTGAAACCAGGTTAAGCATGCTATTTAAAGAGATGCTATACTTCGGCTCTCCTGAATTAATTTATTTTTGAGTAGCCTTTGTTACAGAGAAGTTCAGACTTGATGGTGGCAAGGCTCCCTTCTGGCCTACAAATCCATAAATCTACCAGCGTGTTTGCTTTTCTTGTCTCGCAACTGAGTTTTGGTCAGTACAAGCTTCTCCTTTTTCTGAACTGAAATACAGCTCTGATCCTGTAACTGAAATCGGTAACAGCTAAATTTAAGCCATTGACCTGATGTTATGGATGCACTTGGAGCTGGAGACACAGAGAGCGAGGGAAGGGGAAACATGTCGATGTAATGTCATTGTGTAGCTCTGATAAAAATTGACTGTTTTTCAAAATAATATGGTGGAGGTCTTGGAGAAATGTAGCTTAGCACGAGTGCTGAAATTTTATTTTTATTTTAAAAAGCGTAAAACAATAATGTTAACGCATTTCAGTCATACGAAGAAAAGCAGTGGGGAGAGGGCAAATACAGCAGCCTTTTCTTTCTCCTTTCTTCAGATAAGCTGTTAGTGCTCAGCATTATCTTTTCAGCAATCCTTCATTTTTTGTTCTAAATGCTTTTGCTCCTGGCAGGTTTTACTACTGTGGAATGTACATGGACCGCTTTTCAAAATGATGCAATCTGACAGGAAATCAATATTTTTCTCATACTAGATTTGAGGGTGTGATTGTCATAATCCTCATTTTAGACTGTTAATGGGAGAATACTGACCTTGATTCTTATCTCTATTTATATCCTTTAGCAAGACAAGTACCTTTCTCTTCCTTCCTGCGCTCTAGAAGTGGTTTGAGATGCATTGTTTTAAGTGGAAAAGGAACACATATATATTAGAATTGTGTCTCTGCAGGTATACCTGTATTTTGTAAGTAAAGCATAGATGCTCCTACAGATGGCTTCTGCTGTTATGTTGTGGTCTCTTCCATAGAATTAGACTTTGGAAACAGAAAAATTCCTTAAAGCCATCTAATTCGGATGTTAGCTCTAGCTAAAGCAACTGCTCTGTTGTTGAAGTAGTAAGCTTAATTATGCAAAGAAAAGCTGAAATGGCATTGGTGCCACTTCTTAAATGTTTGCAGTAGGAATACTAGTCCTCTTGGTGTTCAACTTTTGTTTACAGTTCCTACCAGCCTGTTTTAGTTTTTACGCTTTTGGTTTTGTAAAGAGAGAAGCATACTTTGCCTTTGAATTTTATAGTCTGAAGACTTCCTAATTCTAAGTGAGATCAGATGAGGATTCCTAGCTGGAAAATATACAGGCTTATTTACAGGGCTGTTTTTCTTGGTATTTACTATTTGACAAGACATCCCCTTGTAAATCTACAGATGTATGCAGTGATTGCTTTCGAACATAGAACGCAATCAATTTTACTCAGTTATTGTGTTCTTAAATCTTGAAAGATATTGTTAATGACATAGCTTAATCAGTTGGTACTGTGGCTAATAGTGCGATGACAGCTCTTGGAAAAAAAATCAATTATTTGTTTACTCAGCAGTTTAGCTGATAAGAAAAGTCCAATACCTTTTTCCCCCTTAGCATCTGCGTTTTCAGAGGTAACCTTTTCGGGTCCAGCACCTCGTTTTTGAGGCAGAGGCGTTTTCCTCGCTTGGGTGGGGTCAGCTGAGCTGGGGCGAGGTGCTCAAGGTCACGGCCGGACCGGGGGGCACCGGTCCCTGCGCGCCGCGGCAGCTGCCCAGGCGGGAGATGGCGCAGGGGTCACTTCTGGCGCGCTGTTGTGTCGGTTATTACCGCCGCGTTTTGCGAGTAAACGAAAACTTATTATTCATCTCTCGCCTGCCTGGAATTGAAAGAAAATGAGACGGAGCAAGGTAAACAAGCTGAAACAGACTGTGAAATTACGCGTGATGGGAATGCTCTTTTCTGCCTGCTTATCCTAATGCCGTGGGTGAACGCTCCACCTAATGACTGCATTTAACCTCCTTCTGCCTCAGCGTATTTTGATCCGGTGCTAATAGCGCCGTGAGTGACACCGGCCCGCCGGGCCCGGGGGCGGCGGGGGCGGCGCGCTCCGTCCTTTTCTCCTCGGGGACAGGACGGGCGGGAGCCGGCCGCGCCACGGGGGCGACCGGTGGAGGTGGCCCCCCCCCCCCTCCCAGGGTGCGCGGTGCCGGGCGAGGGTGCGCGGTGCCGAGCCCCCGTCCTCGCCGCCGCGCTGACCGGCCGGCGCCCGCCGAAGTTGCCGGGGTGCACAACTCTCCCGGTCACGTGCCCCGGCGGCGCCAATCGGCGCAGCCGTGATGTCAGCGCCCGGCCGCCGCGGGGATGCGGAGCGGCGCGCGGGGTCCGGGCAGTCCGGCGTGGCCGGGCGGCGGGGCGGCGCCATGGACGAGCCGGGCATCCTGCGCAGGCGGGGGCTGCAGGTAGGGGCGGCCGCGCCGCACCGCACCGCACCGCACCGCACCGCGCCGCGGGGGCGGCCCCCGCCTCCCCGCAGTTTGGAAGTTGCCCTCACCTGCCGTCAGGCGCGGAGGGCGTGCCGGCGGGCCCGGCGGCGGCGGCGGCGCACCTGTGGGCGGGGAGGGGCGCGGCGGCGAGCGGGCTTCGGAGCGGCCGCGGGCGCCGGGGAGGCGGGAGGCGCGGTGGCGGCGCGGGCGCGTTCTGCCCGTCAGCGGTGCTCTGGAGATGGGGAAGGACGGCCATTACGTTACCTGCGGGAGAAAGTTTCGCCGGCTGACGGCTCTGCGGGCATTTGGGGCGTACTTGGCAGAGCGGGGAGGCGGGAGCCATCAGGTCTTGGCTGACTTTTCCGCTGGCGTTGATAAACTCGAGAAAATAACGCGTCCCGAGTGGAGCGTGGGTTGTGGCAAAACGTTGGTAGCGTGTGCTGTTTGAACTCCAGGCTCCAGCGGGGTACTCTTTTGGGGTAACATATTAAACGCTCAGTTAATTTTTTTTTTTTTTTTTGGCGGAAAGTGATTTACCAAAGAGCATGTGACAACAATCGGCTATAGGGTGTAGTTACTTTTTTACTATTTCACCAAAATGGAGCACCAGCTCAATCATTCTGGCCCATTGTTTAGAAAGCCCCTTTGCTCAAGTCGCTCTCAGCGGTGAATGTACTTCCTTTCTTTTGTTTTCCTTTACATCCGCAATGTTTCAATGGGAGGAGGGTGAAGAGGAAAGCCTCCTTACATTTGGGATCGTTATGCTTAAGTAATGCAAGCCTACTTATAGTGTTTAAAGTGCACTGAACTGGCACAGAAGGGTGCCCTTTCTGATCAGTGCCTTCGACTGGGTGCTGATCAAGTGTGACTGTTTCTGTTGGACAGATGAAGACAGGTAGAATCTATAGCCCATGTTGTTAGGAAGTGTAGAGAAATCCTAAAGCTCTCTGAGGCCTCTTCATATTTTAAGAATCCTTTAGCTTTTCTTTAACTTCTTGTGTGATAGCATTTGCTTGTGGAAAATGAATACATCTCATAAACAGATTCTGAGCTTTTTATTTAGTCCTTAAATCCAAAAACTTTTCTATTGATGATTGTAAAGTGGGAAGGAGAAACTCGGCTACAGGTTGAGACTGCCGATGACAGCTTTTAAAGGCGAGGATTTAAAAATTTCAAGAGGTAGATCTTCACAGCGAAGCCGGATTTCCTCCTGCTAAACCTGCTGTAATCCGTGGAGTAGTGTAAACAGGATTTCTGCCTTTTGACAAGAATTGAACAGCATTCTGTTCTGAATAAGGGATAACTTAATGTGAGAGCCTATTGTTGAGTTCTACAAATGTTACTTTTGAATTTTTTTTTTTTCTGTAACTTTAACAAAGTAATTTGAAATGAATACCAAGAATATTTCACAGAATACTTCTCACTTCTGCATGTGCTTGCATAGTCACTTAAGAGTATTAAAGCTATATAGTGCATAGTCCCTGTACCAGAAAGACCAATTCACACTTGCAATGCATGCAGTAATAAATTGTTTTTAAAGATGTGTACCTCATAACTGTAATTAGAATGTAATCCTAGGGTGGAGAAAAATAACCAGTGGTCAAAAGTGTTCAAGTTGACATATTAACATCTAGAGAAAGATGCATGGGGAGAAATCCTATTTACACTCCAGTTGTATTCATTAGACCCTTAACTGAATCTGTCTTAATCTTGTCCTCTCACTCCCCTTCTGTTTTTCTGTTTCTCTGTTTTTATCTTCATCTGTTGTGCATGCAGCTAGCCTAGAGACTAGCTTGATGAATTTGTGAGCTGGAGAGTGGATGATATGACATGTGACAAGAACTGTAGCTCCTGTTTAATTCTTGTTGGTAAATACTGATGAGATGAAGTCTCTGAGTTATCTGCTTGGCTGACATTTCCTTTTTATAGTACATACCAGAGTAATGAGTTGGTTATTTTACAGTAGTAGTATAAGTTTTTACCATTTAAAAAAACCTAAATAATTATCCTGCTCTTATGTTGTTCTGTGGGAGTAATCCATGTATCTTTTGTCCTTTCTTTTTTAAGGGACCTCTTAAGAAGGGGGAAAAAAAAAAAAAAAAAAAAAAGAGGAAAAAAGACCAGAAAGGTCTGGGTTAAGACTGTTCTGAAATACCTATGATCTTCAGTGAAAGGTCAGCTAACTTTACTTTGTGTGACTTTGGAATGTCTTGTGGTTAGAAGTAGAAATTATAAAAGCAGGTAAATCTACTTAAAAGCTGCATGCTTTCTTAGGTGAAGGTGCATTGAAATTAAACCAATCATACAATGGGAAACAGCACATGCTTAAATTAAAGCCAAATTGGTGCAACTGCTCTTTTTTTTTTTCTGTTTGTACACAATTTGCTTTAAAGCTTGATTTACAGGACACACAAACCATTTCCTTTTAGACGGGAATCTGATGTAGTTGTGTTTGATGGCATGCACCATCATGCTATGTTTAAAAAAAGCCAGGAAACAGCTTGAATTGAATCTCAAAATATAAGCCTGAAGTAAATATGTAGGCTTGGATAAATCTTTTTGTGTGTTTATATATGGCAGTTTTTCTGGTGCTTGGGCTTCTAGGAGAGAAACTGAGCCTTTAATTTGTTGCATCCTGAATAGATACACGTATTTCATCTTACTACAATCTCTTCCTTTATGTCCAGTTACTTATATTGATTGTGTTATTAGAAAAGTAAAAGCTTCTGAGTCTGTAGTATGTGATCCTTTTCAGTGAGCAGATCCTGAAGCTTCAATTACAAAGAACACATTTTTGTAAGAAACATTAGGAGAAAATTGACCATTTCTTTTGACTTCTAAAATTCCTAAGTATAATTTAGTGTGGGTTGAAATAAGTATCTCTTGAAAATAAGTTCAAAAAAATGAAGACAGCTAACTACTACTTGCATATTCTTCATCATGGTTCTTGATTGCATTCTGCTAACAGCCTATGTTTCAACTTTCTTCCATGAATTTGTCTAGTAAGTGTTCGTCTGAGAAGCGTGTTTTATACTGCCTTAAACCAAAGACTCCAAACCCACATAATGGTAGGTATAGGTAACACATTTTCTTCAACCTGTAAGAAAGACCTGGGAATATGGGAGAAATCTTACTGCCAGATGCAGGCAGCTTCAGTCACGCTTCCAGAGCTGATGAGGCTTTCTCTTTGTTGAACAGATGCTTTGGGCTTTCCCTTTTCCTTTTGCTAATTTAATTTCTGCCTCTAAGTGGCTACTAAGCAGTGTCTTGTAAATCTTGGGGTAATTACATGAGCTTTTTTAATTAGACTTGCAGAGGAATTGACCAACAGCAGAGAAATCAGCTGTATGTGAAACCTTCCAAATGTCAAAGAAAATGCTGTGTTTATTTGTTTTCTTGTCTCTAGGTATATTTTTTTGTAAATGCTGGAAATTTTCATAGGAATCTAAGGCTGCTTTAAATTCAGGATGACTGCATTGCATTAAGTTTGCAGAGATATGATTATAGTCAAGATGGAAAATTCCAGTTGAGAATCTTCTAATACTGTACTCCACGCATTGATTTACAGGGGGATGAAGTAAAAAGAATTTGATCACAAAATTCAGACTCATGTAGAAATAGAAATAAACAGTGTAAACGAAAATGTGGTGTAAATGGAGCATAGCTGTTTTGGCAGAACTGAGGAGTCAGTTGATGCTAATTCCATATATTTCTAGAAAAGTGGCAAGGGGCACAGTCATTGTGTAGCCTTGACTATTCCTTTCGTCCACCTGCAGTACAGGAAAATTGCTGGCTTTTGTAGGCAAACGTTTTGAAATTTGGTGCATGAAGTGTATAGGCCTTTGCAAAAAGGAAAACCATAAAGATTTTTCCAGATCTTTGCTTATTGACTCACCTTTAGATGCATTCTGAGAAATCAGAGAATAAATAATTTCTAAGGAAGAATGGCCTTATTTGTGGCTCCTAAAGAGGTGTGACTTCTTTGGAGTAGGAGGTTTCATGAAAATAATTCTTTCTGAAATACTGAAAATTGACGTGTGACGTAGAAGGGTCAGCTGGGAAGCCATGCCCTGTGGGAGAGGGTAGGAGATAGGGAAGCTGTAACTGTCTCTTCTTTGGAAGCAGCTCATACTTGGGAGTGTGTTCTGCTGTGGTGTGCTAAGGAGAAAATTATGATAAAAGCCAGAGAATATTATACTTTGGCCTCTGCAAACTGAAGAGAAAGGGTGGAAAAGTCTTGCAGATGAGGTTCTGGAAAAGTTCTTAATTTTCAGTAGTTTGAATGCTGCGTACAACAGTGTTCTCCCTTACACCAGGCAAGAGGGACCTGATCCACTTTCTCTGCTTGTATTTTTGTACTGGTGGCAATGGATTTGCAGTAGGAAAGAGGAGTTGTGGTTGTGAATCAGGTCGGTTATGTGTTTCTGCCTCTCGGTGAATGCGTGGAAGTAAAAAAATCTGTGGAGGATGTGGAACCAGAGAGGTTTCCAATTTGGAGTTTCTAGTAGATTCAGATGAATCAGACAGGGTATACATTTTCCGGAGTTGTGTGGAAATAGCTGTGTGACTGTGCACTGCATTCATCCTCTTCTTAGGAGTTGTCTTCAGTCCTGTCTAATACATTATTTCTTCAGGGGCTACATCTGCAAAGTGATGCTCGTAACTGCTAAAATTACAGCATCACTATTTCTTTTTATGAGGTGTTTGCATGAGCATCATACATAGATGTAAAGTGTTAAAAAAAACCCCAAAACCTCATTTTGTAAAAACCCCATCTTGGTAAATTATTATATTTTTTTAATAGAGCTATCTTTATTTGTAAGTCATTCTAGGTACCATTTTAGGAGTCGGGGGATTTTAAAACTCTTTTTGTTGTAGGGAAGGGATGTGCAGGTTAGAATAGACGTTTTCTTTGCTTAAATAGTGATAGGCAGTGATAGCTCCCTTTAGAAAGTGAAGGACCAACCTTCTGAGAGAAGAGACACTGATGTAAAGAACACTTTTCCTCTCCTCATTAGCTGTCACTTCTGCAGGCCTAATAGAGTGTACAATCTCTTGATCAGTTAATTCACCTCTGTGTTCCAGGCATTCATGCATTGTTACATGTTTGTCAGGTCCTCTAAAAGGCTTTGTGTCAGACATATATTTTGCTATTATTCGAGCTGTGAAAGCTTCTCTGAAAGGGTTAACCTTTTCTTCTATCTTTGCTTCTGATGTCGTGGACACTTTATTTCAGGGTCTAAAATGGAAAAAAAAAGACACAAACAAACAAACAAAAAAAGGCCCCTGCTGCGTTCAGAGCTTTGGCATGGGGCCAGACTTGATGTCTGCAGCCCATATTGCAGTTCTTACTAATGCCTTCTGGTAATTGCAGTAACATTTCTTGATAATGTCTACAATATTTCACAAAGCTGACTGTTTTGTGTTAGGTTTGGAAGACAAGGTGTAAACTTAAGTTTACTTCATGTCAAATGCACTGGTGAGCTCAGTGGTGGAATCTGTAATGATTTGAACAAAACTCGGTTGGGTTCTGAGACTCATGAAAAAACCCAACTTTGGAGTTCTCTGTGCACTCATTAGCTCCTGTTTCTAAGTCACTTGCTTTATCCCCCAAATCTACTTGTAGGTTTTTTGGGGGATTTTTGCCTGGCTGGTTAGTAAAAATAATAGCTGCATAAAGGATAGTAACCTCTGATTGAAAACAGATTGGGTTTTTTTTTTTAATTCCATGGGTAGTTCTTGGTTTGACAAATAGTTTTGTTAGCATTGATTTTTACTCAGTTTGCCACAACTAATGAAACTAGTAGTTCTCCATGTTTTCTTTTTGAAAGTTTTTTAAGATGCTTCATTCAAGTTTCATGCAATTTTGACTGTGATGCTGCTTCATGTGTCATGTTTAACATAATGATTTGAGATTTATTTTCATGTACTGATACACTACATTTGCTTTAGAAGTTTTAAGTTTTCCATTTCTTAAGTTAAGGGTTTTATCAAAGTTGCCCACAGGCTTTCAGATGCTATTAATTCCTTTTTCCATTAGATTGATGCAATAAACATTTTTGCTTATAGCAGTGCCAATTATTGATCCGAACATTAAAATTACATAAAAATCCATATATGACTGTTATGGTCACAAAGCAAAACACTCAAAACTTCAATTTCATAATTTGTTTTAATTTTGTTTTCTTGGCTTTACTTTTTCCCCTTTACACGTAGCACTAACTTCTTCCGCAACACCAACTCCGTTCTCTGTAGGATCCTTGCTTCATCTGATGTAAATCAGAACATTTTTTTCTGTCATCAACTCATGTCCTCTCTAATCTTATTCAATTTCTTGGTCTCAGTTTTTACTCTTGTGTTCCTCTTGGATTCCCTCTGCCTCTTCATTCAAGTCGCCCTTGATTTTGGTTCTCAAGTTTAGCACTCCACACTGGCATGCAGCGACTGGGATTGGTGATAGAAAGGATAATTGCACTCAGAGTCTGTGCCCTTGAGAAGCAGCAGGCTATTCAGCGACTGTAAATGCTAAACTTTGAGTTTCTACAGAGCATGTTAAATTTAGAATATTTTGTCCTTTTTGAAATGCCTTAGTTTTTTATATATTGTTGGCATAGTTTCATACGGATATTAAATAACACTTCTGTGGCACCTGGCTGTCCTCCCCAAACAAGACATTGTTTCAAAGCAGGGGAATGATTGCGTGGAAAAGTATCAAAAGATGGATTTTTTTTTTTTTTTTAAAGCCTTACTGTCAAAAATAGGAGATCCACTTTAGCAGCAGTATACCAAAAATGTCATCCTTGTGTAGGTGCTGTAAAATAAAAAACGTCAAGTGATCGAATTTCAATAAAATGTTTAAATGATCAAAACCACAGTCTTAAAGAAACTAAGAGGTGGCCTTTAGTTAAAAGATGGAGCTTGTGGCATTATTGGTGACCGCTAGTTCCTGTTATTAAACAACTTATGTTGTCCTGAATTTCATTTTCAGCTATCTGGAACCTGTTTTGGAATATCTGGCTCGTACAATGCACTGAAGTGTATTAACATGCTGTGTGGAGATAAATGTCACATTACAATTCTTCTGATAGTACTTTAGCCCTAGAAAGCTAGAAATTCAAGTGTGAATATGTTTTTGCATATTTTTTGTGTATTTCTATAGTCATGGTGTTCTCTATAGATGAATGATGCTGTGTCGAATACAATAATGTATCTGAAGATGCTTTTCAACTAATGCAGGTTCCTCTCCTGTTCCACAATGTCACTTTTTCTTCCTGTGAGAAAAGCAAGGGAGATGGTGCTAAAAAGTGTATATAGTTTGTGCTTGCATTAACTTCTGTATTGAGTTCTTTTGATGTGAGAAGTTTTTTAATTTGTTTTATCTCTTTGCTTTAAATTTATGCCACAAGAAGGAGGATGCTGTTTCAGTTGCTCTAAAAAAGCTTAGATGTACACAAGTTCTACAGGTATATTAGAAAATTTAGCAGTCAGAATTTGTGTGCAGAAGAACCTGAAAATAATCTATCCTCTTATGTTTTCTGAATACAACACTCACAGGCATAGCTGGAAAATGTTGGTTATGAGTGGAAAATTGATTTTAGGACTCCAGTGTCCCTTGTGAACACAGTTTCCTAGTTTTAAATTACTTCAATTTTTCAAGATTTTAGTAAGTGTAGAGAAATGGAAGAAAGGAAGGAGTAACATAAGTGTAAAATTAGGAAGAGCAAATGTTTATGACCAGGATAAATCTGTATTTAGTGGTACTCAGCTTCTTTATTAGTTCATGTGCTGTTTCCTTTTTTGGTTCTTCATGACACAGTAGTGTGTTTGTGTTTAAACATAAAAGACCATTGTAGTTTATTTTGTGTAAGCGGAGTAGTGATCAAGTATGCTGTGTTATTAGACTGTATCCGTGACTGACAGTGATAAGTAGCAGATGTTAATACTCAAGGATGAAGCTGAATAACATTTCCTTATTTTGTCACTTTTGCCCTGAGTATTTGCTATTGTCTGTAAGCTACAGTTCAAAATTGTTCTTAGGACAAGGTGGCGAAAATATACAATTTTCTTGGGTTGGTTGGCTTTACCTAATGTAAAGCCTATCATGTTTATCAGTAGGTGGGGTGCTGCTGTGTTTGCGTGCTTTGCTTTGCAGTAGTGATAAAAGATTTAGCTCTAATCAAGCTGTTGGTGTGAGATGGCTGCAAAGACCTCATTGTATTTCTCCCTGATCTTCTGAAGATAGCAGTCTCTACCTTAGTTCAAGAATGCGCCTCCTAAACTGGTGTAACATTATGATTGACGTAGCTTGGTTCAATTTGATTTCTCAAATAGCACATTGTGGTCTGTCTTGTCTGTGCTCTCAGAAGCCTGCGTAGATGTTCATCCTTCAGCATACATTTTTTTTTTTCTTCATGAGTCTTTGAATTTTGGTTTGTTTATGTTGCTTGCTATTTACTCTACCAGTAATGTCAACTTTGTTTTTCTGCTGTTGTCTTTTGGCCTTCTTAAATTCTCTTCAAGCTCAGAGCAAAACCCTATTCTTTTATGATTGAGATTGCAGCTGAGACCTTGCCTATTTGTGAGCATCTGTGACAAGTTTGTGGAAGAACTGATCTTGGTGTCTCATTTTACAAGATGTTTTAGGGTTTTAAAATAGAATTATGACAACATAACCATCTTTTTGTGCATGCATTTTATTTTCTCCCTTTGAGTTCCAACGTGTTTATTTGTGTATTAAGGACTGCTGTCTTTTTAGTGGTTTCTGTAGTACCTTATGCCCTTTGCTTTGTTTTAAGAACAAAAGAACGGAATATTCCATTTAGTTTTTTAGCCCTGCTGCAAAACATAGTACTGTATGCTTTTTGATTGCCTGTTTCACCCTGAGGACACCTGAAATTATTTCAATATCGTTCTTCTCTGATGTGGAGTCTATCTGACAAATCAATGGTAACATCTTTTGATGCCAAGCCCAGTAATAGTGGTTAGGCTTAAAGGTATGTGAAGTTTGTGTTCCTGTCTTCAGCCTCTAAGGAGATTCAAGGAGAGGATTCAGGCACTTAAAACTGATGTGTTTCTTCAGAGGAGCTATTCTAAAAGGAGGATCATATTTAAAGCACCTATTTTTCATGTGTGTTCTCTCTGGTATCACTGAGGAAATGTAGTAATCAGTGAGAATAATATCAGATATTCTTGCCTTTTTCTCCTTCAAAATGGTCCCGTGTTCTTTGTTCAAATACTGTAATGATTGTCTTCAACAAGATGCAGTTCAAGAGAAGAGGGCAGTGCCATAACTAGCAGTGCTAATGGGAGAGTATCCAGCACACTAATGTATTAGACTGCCAAAGAATTTGAGCAAACCTGTTAGTTACACATATTTGTTATGCAAAATATAACATCTATGACTGTGCTGCAAGAATGGGATACAGAAAGTTAGCTCCAGTGAATTTTTTTTTCCTTTGCCAGTAGTTTCTGTTGCTGGACAGATTAATTGGTGCAAGATACAGTGCTGGCTGTTCTCTTTGGGAGATAGCTTTCAAGTTTTCCTACTGTTTAAAATTGAAACTATACATGTACTTTGTTTTTTATTTACCTGGTTTGTAGCCTTGACTATAAGGATTAGCACATGTACCATAATGCAACATTCTTTGTCAAATAACTTGATAACACATTACTTTTTTCTGTTTAAAAAATTCTATAACTGATAGATATCATTCCGACTTACTACACTTTGGCTGTGCTGTGAGATGGCTCTCTAATAGAAAGAGCTTTCCTGATCAGCTTGTAGAGCTTGGCACAGAGCCTAGTAAAGTATAAGATTGAAAATCTAAGTTTAAGGGCGATGAAGATCAGCCAGAAATGAACATCTTGCTAGTTAAAAAAAAAAACAAAAAAAAAAACCCAAACCAAAACCCACAAACCAACCAAAACTTTAAACTAAACTTTAAATTCAACGATTTTAAACTAAGAGAGGTTAGATTTAAATTAGATGTAAGTCAGATTTTTTTTACAATGGCAGTGGTGAAGCACTGGCACAGGTTGCCCAGAGAAGTGGTGGATGCCCCATCCCTGGAAACATTCAAGGCCAGGTTGGATGGGGAATGACTCGATTCTGTATCCGTCCCACAGTATTTACTACTTCCTTTGCTATCCTGAAACTGTAAATCTATCAGAAGTTGAGTGGTGTCCTTTGATTATGGGGTCTTGGCACCTGGGAGGCAAGAGGGAGGAAAATCAGACCAAACATACCATGTTCTAAACTAAGATTTTTGTTTTTAGATTTCTTATTTGCTTTGTCCCTTTGTTGTATTTTCTCTGTACTCTTATTGTTAAAGTTTATGCAGCTCTCCTAAAAAGATGAATGATGGCAGACCGGAAATTAAACTTTTTGAAGGACTTTGTCTTTTGACTTTTTATTACATTGGAATAAAAGGAAAAAGTTTATGAACCTTTGGAGCATTAAAAATATGCAATGTTGTGGGTTTTTTCCTTTTTTTTTTTTTTCTGTATTGTCTCACTAAAGCTTTGTCTTTAAATATTATTTGTATGTTTAGCACAGTCCCATGTTTCACAGATGATGATGTTGAATGGCATTCTTCATGATTTTTTGCAACTGTTTCAAGATAAAATCCTGGTAAAATTGAGTAACATCACGACCTATTTTTATAAACTGACATATTCTATCAGCATGCTGTTTCAGAATGTTTCTGATGAGTTAGTTTAGCATGAATAATGAAGAACAACAAATATTTTATCAGAGAGGGAAAAAGGAGGAAGTCTTTTTGTGTTCACAAATTATCTGAGAAAAAGACATTCATTGTCATGGTGGTTGGACTTGGTGATCTTAGAGATGTTTTCCAGCCTTAATGATGCTATGATCCTTTACAATATCTAAGGAGAGGCTTTCCCTTTTGGCGGGGGGGGGGAGGGGGGGGATTTGGGCAGTTCTGTGCCACTGCAGTGTGCCAAGCTGGACTTCCTGTGTGAGATGCTGTTGTGATCCCATGTCATCTTTATGAAGAAATCAAGGTCTGTTCCCTTTAAGGAGCACGAGAGCCACCTCGTGTGTCACCGTGGGTACCAGTTGTGCTGACATCATTTTGAAGCTGGAGATGAGACGTCTGGGACTAAACCCAAATGTGCAGATTCTAAGGCAGTGAGTTGGAAGCTGTAGTTGGCAGCAAGCTGGGGGTCCTGTGCCCTGAGCCTGAGAAGTGGCACATCAGATGTGCTCTTCAGTGCCTTGTGTGCGTTGGTTGAAGGTCACTGACCTCGGCTGGGGCTTGCCTGCCTTTCTCAACTGCTCTGCCTTCCCTAGGTGGTTTCTTTGGCCTTGCACACATTTCCCACCTTGTTCTCCAGCTAGCTGTTAATTTGCAGGTTTGATGTGTGCTTCAGGATGAAACAGGGGTTAAATTTCAGCCGCAGTAGCTCTGGGATGGGAATAGAAACAAAATATCAAGAATATCTCTCCAATATGATTTTTCAACCTAATAGACTAGAACAGATAAGTAACAGTGCAGTTCTTAAGAGGTGCTTTGGAATAAATGATGGAGATAGTACATGCTGGCTTCTGTAAATTTGAAGTTTAGACATTCTTACTTGATTTCTTAAGTTTGCTTTTTATCACTTAGTAAAGCTTTCCAGAGTTTAAAATTCTGCCTGTTACTGGCAAAAGAAATTAAAGTTGAAGTGTACTGAAGGTGGACTTTTCCAATTTACTGCTTTCCAAGTTTACAATCTTTGTTAATATCCTTTTGCGTATAGTTTGCTGGAATTTTCTATTGTGTGAAATGGGGAAAATTGAAGTGTATTTAATCATATAAACTTTTAAAAACTTCATTTTTATAATTACACATTTGATTACATATCAAATATGATATAAAAAGAGGACAGGTTGGCTACAGTGTAGGTTTTTAATGGTACGTGTCGGCATGGTTTTTCTAAAACTGGAAAGTTATATTCTACCTTATTAAACTTATGTAAAACTTCGTTAAGCACTAGTATTAGCCACAATCTTGAATCCATTTGTAAGTATCGTGTAATTCTGAGCAGTTGATTACTGAGTATATCATCTTGCAACAAGTCTGCTTTGGCTAGAAACAGTGCTGTATTTTAAAACCAGCTTTAAAAAAAAAAAAAAGGCAGTTAGAGCAAACTCAAGATTTACTTCAGTTTTGGCTGCTTGGCACAATTATTCACCCAGATTAGTGTTTTGAGACTTCTTCCTCTGCTACCTTTTTTTTGTGTGTGTGTGTGTGTGTACGTTAGTAGAAAATGCTGTCATTGAATTCTAGCAGAACAGTGGTGTGTAGAAGTGTTCCTCTTGGGTTATCACCTGCTAAAGTATAAGTAGTTTTTAAGATTCTGTGGCACTGGTGGAAGAATTGGAGGGTTTTTTTTCTGGTATATTTTGTTCTTTGCTCTGATATATTTAGTATTAGTTATTACGTGTGTTCTCCCTTCCTCCCAAGACTTCTAACAATCTGCCTAAACCATCCTTGTTTCCTGTTTTAACAGTATTTCTATAATGTTTGTTAAGTTAATGAAAGTGTTAATTCTTCTGGTTTCCTTAGTTTCTAAAAATGATGGAGTAGATGTTTACTCTTCAATCCTGTCTGTGACAAATTACATCCTCAAAATTCAGATGCCGTATTTGGTAGAATTTTTATAGAAAATTAACTTACAAGTTTTCTTAATTTTGAAAGCAAACAGAGCAAGTGCTGTTGTTTCAGGTGGTTAAAACATTGCAAGGCTGTTTAATTGAAAGTAGGCTGTTGAGAAGTAGGGAATAAATTGAACCAATTTCCAGAAAAGCTGTTCATCTTCATATCTTAATTCATAATATTTCTTAGATGTGTTAGAGTAGCACCTCTTCAATATGGCTTTATGATGTCTGAAGAGTATCAAGAAGATTTCAGTGAAGGGGAAACTATGAATTTGAAAGAGAAACAGAACTTGTCCAATAATCTGGTTAGGGACAAACTGATCCCTGTTCTAGCGGATGTTGGGTACCAATTTTGATCAATGAGAGGAAACCACAGGAAATAGCAAGAATAGACAACCAAATGATGCACTGTTCAAAGCTTAGGAGGCAGTCCTGTTGCAGCTGCAGCAAATCCGTGTGGTTTTAAGACTGACTGCAGTGAGGTATTATCCTAGATATTTTTGCACATGTGATGAAGACCATTGTCCTTCTATTTTTTCAGTTGAACGCTCTTTCAGATTTCTCTTTCTAACAGAAAATGTTTCTCTTTTCATGTGTGAGCCTACTACTTGTCAAGTTTTCTCAGGAAAAAGGTGTTAATCTCTGCTAGGAAAAAATCTCTAAAACATAAGGTAGTTGATAGTCTTTTGAAGCTCTGGATGGAGAATGTGAATCTAAAAAGTATTTTATTAGAGGAGATGCTGGTCTTTGGTTGCTTAGAGTGTGAAGCCGGCTGGGTGGGATGGCTAGTGGGTTTCTCTTGTGTGTAACTTCTTAAATTGATACAGAAAGAGCAAGCTAATGTATATACTTGGAAAAAGTGAAATAAATGGTTTTTTTTTTAACTTTAATGTGTGTGTTTAGAAATGAGATAGACATGTGTGTATACGTGTGTATTTTTTTCAGCGTAATTAAATGCATATGAATAATACATATATAAAAGTGTCATGAGACTGCTTCTGGCTGAAGCTTCATTTTCTTTCTGATATTTGTACAGTGGTATTATTGAAATTGATTTAATAAAGCTTTTACAAAGTTAGTGAAAATACAGTTCAGTTAAATACTCTCCCTCTCCCTTTTCCAACACCTCCATTCCATCCCCTCCACGATCCATTTCCCCCCTTTTCTCTGTTCTTCCTCCCCTTTCTCCATTCACTGTCAGGAAGGGGCGCCTCAGAAGAGCCATTTCAGCTCAGCACGCCACCGTCAGAGACTAGTGGAACCAACAGCTACAAAAGTGAGTGCCTTTATTGAAATAGGACCATTTTTAAAGTGGAATGTTGTGTCAACAGAGTATTTGTTACTAAAGAGAAGCTCTTCTGTGTGCTTGGTGGGGGTGTTAGTTATTTCTACTCATCTGTGAGTGATCACTCTTAACTCTAAAGGTGCACTTGGAGAGATTCATATTCAAGTGCAGCTGTTGTACTTTCTTTAAAAAGCTGAGGTGAGATTTTTTTTTTGTATCTGCAAAGTGAAATAGAAACTATATGAAGTGTTCTACTTTGGTTTTATTACTTTGATGTCTGTTTTCTTAAACATGTGCAATTCGTTTGTCTCATTCTTAAACAAAAGGCTTTCATTGCATAAAAAAAAATTGGCAAGGAGATGGAAAATAATCAAATAGTCTATTGTCAAGCTGTTATATGAAGTTTCAGAGTTAAAAAGAAGACTTTGGAATCAAAAGATGATAGTAACAGATAGAATAGTAGTAATGGTTAGTTTGTAAGATTGTTCTACCTTTATAGAGATATGTTTTTTCTTAACAGTACGCAAAAAATCTTGAGATATTCAGTGACTGATGCTATTCTGGAACTTCTATACTCTGGGCTAATAAAATATACAATAATGCATATTTTAGAACACCAGTAACTGTTAAACTTTGGTTTTTTGCTACTTTTTGTGAGAGTCCAGCAAAAATGAAACTGTGTATCCATTGCTACCACCTCCCAGAAATCCTGTTCCCAGAATTGATCGCAATATTTACCTTTGATACAGGTTGAAGTAGATCAATGGTAGTAGTCCTAGTTTGCAAGAAAAGCCCTGGTTTTATGAAAGGGAAAAAAAAAGTAGACATACACTGTCTTGTCTTACATTCTAAATTATGACTCCAGTCACTGTTGTAAGACAGATTATTTCTGTTGGTAAATGTGTTGACTCATTAAGTGTTAGCTGTGTTGGCTTTTACGGTTTTCAGCTTGTATTATTTAATCATTCTAGCCTGTAACAAGGTTGTCAATACTAAGCTATCCTTTTGAGGGTCTGGAGAAGGGCATTTGGGGGGGTTACAGATGCAAAAGTAAGTGGAGTATATATATATACACATATATATATATGTGTGTGTGTGTGAGTATATATATATATATATGTATTTAAAAAGAGTTAGTTAAGTAAGAACAGAAATTAATTTTGAATGAGTCTCTACTGTCTCTTGAGGAGACCATTCTCATCATGAGTCACTTTCTGCATGCATTAATGTACGCTAGAATCACTCCAGGTAGTTTCCTCAATGTGGAAAGCCAAAGGAAAAATGCGTATCAAAGTGCAGTTCTGTGGACCTAAGCTGTGCTGGGTTTTGGTCCCTCCACTATATCTGAGTGCCCTACTGTACCCCTGGGTGCACCTTGTCGAAGGTAGGTGTCCTGTCAAAACCTAAATCTAGTAGCTGCAGAGCAGCCTTCTCAGTATTTTCACTTGTTTTGTTTGGGACAGAAGGACTAGAAGGGGCCTGTAGCCACAGCCCTTCAGTTCAGTGTCTTTGCTGCTGGGAGGACACCCTGATGCACTGGAAGCGAGTCACTTAGCAGCTCAGCATTACTGGACATCAGCCCAGCATCCGGAGGGGGGCTGTTATCACAGACCACATCATCCTCCACCTCTACCCCTACAATCTTTGTCAGCAGCTTCAGAATGACCATCTGCTTAGAAAAGACTGCTCAGCACACATAGCTCTGGTTGAACTTTTTTTTTTTTTCTTGATTAAAATGTGTCTGTAGGGAAGAGAAAGGAGGCAAACAAGCAGCACTGCTTCGTTGCCAATACCATGTGACAGAGGAGAAAAACTGCAAGTTCGTAGTTCCCAGGGGTATGGACCAGTCTGCAGATCACCCACTTGATCTCTTTCCTTACTGTATGAGCAAGAGAATGGTGAAAGCCTGGAACAGTAGTCTTCTGAGTCTTGTTCTTTGGGAACCTTTAACTAAGTGGGTAGTATTTCCACATGGCAATCCAATGAAATTAATTCTAAAAGGCTCTCGCACCCATCTGTGCTGACAGCCACACACACTTCTCAGTGAAGAGTAGCTGCTGTGCTTTATGTCCTCTATAAATATGTATGTATTTTTTTTTCCTTGCCTATCACCCTTGCTATGTTCTTGGAATCAACTGCTACAGCTAAAAGGACTGTACATTCCTGGTCTGATTGAGGTACCTTGAGGAATTTCTGCATACTTCCCGGTCCCCTTTCCCTTCTTGGGGGATCAGCCCAAGGGGCTTGGGTTATGTGCTTTTGCCTCATACTTCTATAGGTCTGAAGTCTGGGAAATGTCGTGTTCACCTGTGATTGGACCACAGTCAAGTTGACCCAGCTGGTGGAAAGTAGGATCTGGAATAGGCCTTGGCAGCTCAACAGCTGCCCTTCAGCAGGAAGTTTTGGAGTAGGGATACAGGCTGTGATTCTGGGACAAGGGGGGTGTAGTTTGTTGCTTTGCATGGGACAAGCCCCGGAAGCAGATGTGAAAGCTATGACAGGGCTGTGTTCCACACCTTTGCTCAGGGTTATTGGGGCTGTACTGGACTCCTGTTCCATGGACTGAGACTACTCAAGAGAAGGGGTGAAGACAAATCTATCACACAGCAGGTACTACATGTAGCTGTGTGCTGGTAGGAGTGGTCCAACTTTACCTGAGCAGATTTGGCTGGGGAGAAGTCTGGCACACGTCACTGTGTAACAAGCAAGGATAATATACTGTGTTCTTCAAAGGCTCATCTGTATTCCGAGCATCTGTATTCAGGCAGTGTGAGATTCTTGATTTTTGCCATTCATATCACTATGAAAGCAGAGTGGGGAAGTGCTCTTAGCACACAGCCTCAAAGGGACAAGCTCTGTCTTCCCCTTGTACTCCTGCTTGCACTTCCTGAATGATGTTTTCTGGCAGACTCATCTGCCAGATGAGACTCATCTGCGGCTGCTGCAAGTCAGCAGAAGCGTCATCAGTCCTGTCACCCTTCTTCTTGTTGTGTGGCATTAGGGACTCTTACCAGTGAAGGAGTCCATTTGCAATGCAACTAATGAGGAAAGCCCACAACTTTATCTTACAAAGTTGTGAATCCATCTGGGAAAGTGGGACTCAGGTCATCTCAAAAGGCACCAGCAGTGCAGCCTGTCACCAAGCCCTACCAAAGACTTAATCTGCGTACTCTGTGTACCTCTGCAGACACACCTGCTGCTGTGCCCTCTTGGCAGCCCCTTGCAACGCACAGGCCTGCAGAGCACTGGTCATCCATTCCCTGGGGACTAGAGAATGTCTTCAGATCAAGACTAGGAGGACAGGAGTGAGAGTCAGCTGTGCAGGTAATTCCAGAAGTAGGAAACTGTAGAAAGTCAACAGGACTAGCAGAGCTTCTGTGACAGCTTGTTGTATCACACTCCTCAGTCTGAGTTTATTGCCTCAGGAAGAGCTGCCATTTGCACCTAGTGGTAGGGGTAGATGCACAAAAGCCACCAGTCTCATGGTCTTGTTGCCATCTTAAAACGAGAGCTACTTTACCTGCTGCTTTTAGACTGAAGGTGACAAATTGCCATCAACAAAGCTGGCGTGTGTTTCTTTAAGGTTGTTGATTCAGCTCTTTCTAGTGTACAAAAACAACACAACAAAACAAAAACACCAAACCAAGCCAAACTTGTTATTTTGGAATGGTATGTGGTCTCTTGGCTCTGTAAAGACTGGTGGGATCCCTGTTATTTCTTTTGCCTTCCTGTGCAGCAGCTGTTTGGTCAGGTGGCAGGATGTTATGGAAGCCCAGGCTACACAGCTTGATGAGACTGTTGCCTGTATCAGGGACACTGTTTGAGGGTGGGGGAAGACCATCCAAAGCCAGTAAAGGAATACTGGTTTTGTGCCTAGGAAAGCATCCTGGTGGGCTTGTAGGGGTGTTCTGTTCTGCATGTCTGGTCTGTGGCTTTCCTTCATCTGGCTCCTAACCTCATGGGCATGGGGGAAGAACTGTGTTTGGGACACTTGGAAGCAAGGCAGTGTATCTCGTGAAACCAGCGGCAGTGATTCAGAGGACACTGGGGTACAGCTTGCCCAGAAGATCCTCCAGCTATGGTCAGCTGACTACAGGAGATTCACCTGCAGCTTGGCATACGTTCTGCATATCATCCTGGACCTGGGTGAGGTACGTTTGTGAGTTAGTGATTTGTGTGACCCAAAGCAGCAAGGAACATGCTGTGTTGACTTCTGATGTGTAGACTGATGTTTCCTGAGGGGAGAGGATCTTGGCCTGGCCTGGCAAAACGTAGCAGACTTGTAAAGACATAGTGCTGTGAACTTGGCCAACTGCGAGCTCGTGTCCAGCTTCTTGATTGATTGATTTGATGCAAGTCAGGGAAAGCTAGGCTTCAGACAATGATTATGAGCCTCTTCTCTGTAGATTTCTCTTTGCATCTCAATTTTAGGGCCTGCTGGTGGTGGTTCTAGGTTCCTAGGTTAGGCCCATCTGTGAACCTACTTGTAGGTAGGTTACAAAGATTACTTTGAATTTTGTTACTTGGAAAAAACACTAGTAGTAGAATGAATCTAATGAAAAACTTCAAGCTGGTTGTGAAGAGAGAGGACATTGCAGCATGGATAGAGTTTTTTTTAAGTCATTCCGATGTACCTTATCAATTAGTTACAGAGCCTCGTACTCTTTCGTCAACTTATACTGAACAATTTTGCAGCATCTGTAAATAAATATTTTTTAAAAAAATACTTTCTTGGTTACAAAGTAACTTCTGTAGTTACAGTAGTCTCTGTTGCACATACTCTTTCTAAGCTGACAAAAATTTTCTAGAACTGCTTTCCTCTCTGCTTACCTCATTGACTCATGACTTGTAAAGAAATATTTTGCTGCTGAGAACCGTTTCTCCACCAGCTAAACCTAAATTGAAGGACTTAAATAGGTGCCTCTGAACTGAAGCCTCAGTCAAAATAATTATTTACTTATGGATGTCAATAATAAATGGCTAGATGGATCAGATGCTCTTGTATATCTTGCTAGGCTACATCTTAACTGTGTTTTATGCAGCATTCATTCTTAGAATTTTACTGCTTATTGCTGTAAACTCAACACAAATTAAAGAGTCTATGCCAAGAGCAGAGTATTACTGGAACTTTTTAATCACAGGATCTGCTCATGTAAAAGCGAAATCACCCAGTAGGCAGAACTGAGAGCAGAGAAAGAAGTACTATTCCTGAGCACTCCTCTGGAGCAACAGCTGATAGAAGTTTGTTTGATGGCCAATTGATTGCTAGAAAGTTATGTTTACCAAAGGTTAGAGTCTAGCCGATGTATAAATAGAAGCAGAACATAGTTTGCAGTCAGATATTACAAATTGATCCTCTCTTTGGCAAGTTAAGATTGTCTTCCTTATAAAACTAATCTCTAGGACAAGTCAGTCTGTCAGTAGTATAATGTTCATTGAACTAGATGTGTTTTATAACCACCTACTGCAAAACGGAAACAAAATAAATCCACGATACTCCCTTTTCTCCTTAGTTTTGTAGAAAGTAATACCAAGTTATAATTAGATGTTTGCAGCTGTTACTTTAAATGTGTGGCCTCCATCCCAATGGTGCTTGCATGCCTCCCAGTTGATTAAAAATAGAAATAGCTGTGGTAGAAATAGAATTAGAAATTGTTTGGTTAACATAAATGGTAGTATGTATGCAAAAGAATATTACAGAAATGTAAAGTTAGTTTTAAGATATGGTTAAATTAGTGGACATGCATCCTCATTTAGATGTGAGATGTCTGCGTAGTGTGGGCACAAGAAAAGGAATGGAGTTGGGACCAAATTGTGGGCTAGAATTTGAAGCGTTTGCCAAGAACTGGAGTGGAGGGGAAAACAGTGCTGAGAAGTATTTCAACCGTACTGAGATAAGATGTGTGTCATCAAAAAGACAGGGTTATTTTCTCTCTTAGAGAACTATTTCATTCCGCAGGTACTTATCTTCACAAATGAAATTACCATGGAAAATATGCTGATGCTTTCCTTTACTCCAGTATTTTGGTGGCGTGACTGCAGGAAAGGTGAAAGCTGCTGGGCATAGCTTGCCAGATGGCTTATACTAATTAATATAGTAACTCGGAGGAATTTTTTATACAACTCCCTATTGCAGTCTCTGTTTAGGGTTGGGTTGCCTCCTGCTGGCTTAAAACCAGCTAGGAAGTGTAGAAGTGTAGAGGAGAAGCTATAGTTGGCTACTCTAGCTTTTGCTTCATGTTAAATAGACGCGTACTGCAGGTGTTTCTCTTAATCCTTTTTTATCTTCTCTCCCTCTTTTTTTTTTTTTTTTTTTTTTTTTTTTTTTTTTTGGAAGGTCTTTAAGACTAGTCAAGCTAGAAACCTCTGTAACTTTGGAAAGTTCTTCCCATAGTTACTAGATATTTCATGACAGAAACTTGCAGGCAAACGTACTAGTAGAGGTATAAATTTGAATAACCTTCACTTATCTTGTTAGACCTTATTAAGACAGTGTAAATAGGATTATCAGTCAAAGGTAAAAGGAATTTTAAAAATGTAATGCTTGCACAAACTTAACACAGTTACTGATGTGATTTACTGTAGTTTGACTTGGAACAATCCATCTGCCGTATTGGAGAAGGAGGAAGTTGAAATTGGCTATAAAATGTCAATAAACCAAAAGATTATCTGGGTCCTAATCTCCATTTACCTATAATGTTAGTAATCAAAACAAAAACTATAAAATATACCTGACTTTATTGCTAGCAGATACAAAGAGACCAAGTAGTGATATAAATTGTGGAAAAAGGTTTGTCACTGTTACATTTTTGCTTTCTGTAGGTAAGAGGGATTGTCTATCCACTGTGTTTTTTTAGCTGAAGACCTTGAGTAGGCTAAAACGGAGATTTATTTGACGTCAAGTGTTCACAAATTCTTATACACAGTGATCCAGCATTAATTCGCATTGTTCTATCAAGGATTTTTCTAGTGAGTTGTCAATATTAATAAGCTGGGCTTGTGTCCGAAGGTGGTCTTTGCTAGACATTAGCTTCCTGCCTGCATTGGAGTTTTTAGATCAGTGATTGATGCAGCGGATATCACATTTTGAGACTTTTGGATGAAAATAAAAATAGCTGATGTGTGTGTTACGATCTCTTTCTGATAAGGAAAGGGATACTTAAAAAGAGCATTCAAATCCCCAGAGAAAAATAACTTTTCTCTTCCTTGTGTTCCCTGCAGTGGATACTCAAAATTGCAATTGCACCTAATTAGAGAACCTGTATAACATCAGCAGGGAGAGTGGTGTAGTATCAATAAGAATCACAGGCTTTTTGCTGTCTTTGGAGAGGTTGCAGTCATTTTTTCTTGCTTTGTAGTGTTGAATAGTAATTGAAAGTTTGTGTAGCAGTTGGTGGCAGTGGTGTCCTCTTACCTGCTGTATAGGAAGAGGAGTGACGGCAGTAGCCTCTTGCAGTTCAGCAGCAAGTAGGGCAAACAAGCAGGAGACAAGGTAGCAGACATGTTGAGAAGGCCCATGAAGAGCAATGTTTAGGTTTGTAATAGTGGCAAAGACAAAAGATCATGAGAATATGGCTCCCTAAGCTAGAATGGGCTCTCCTTTGGGAGCAGCAGACATTAGTGTGGATCTTCCAGATTTTTCAGGGCATTTGAAGCCCTGTAGGAAGTAATAAAATTTCAGCTTCTTGAGAGAAACATGTGGCTGCAGTTTTGAAGTGAAGAAATAAAGCATTCATTTTGACTAAGCTGTTTTCACAAATGGGGTTAATATTTACCTTGTGGGTTTCCAGACAGTCTCAATTTTTCCAGTGTGACCCTTGCCCTAGAACCTAAACCGTTCTTCCACATCAGTGGAGTATATTGCCAGTAAGCTGTGGGGTCAGACAAACTGATCAAATTTGAACTAATAAATACTGATTCAAATGTCAACATTAAGCAAAATCTCTAATTTAAAGACCTTTAATTGCATAAGAGGCAGAAGATCTGGAATCATTAACAGAGAAACTATAAATTAGCCTTTTTTTTTTTTTGCGGGGGGAAAAGTGAGTTATTTGTACCCCTTGTTCCTGGCCTGCCCAAAATCTTTCCTTTACCCTTGTGTGTGAAGAGCAGCTGCAGAGCTCAGTTCTGTGGGTCCTAGAGTGGCCTCAATGGGCACAAGAGTGCCTTGGCAAGACTCTTGTGACTCAGTGCCTCTAGTAATGTGTTTTGAAACTTAGTTCCAGTGTACTTTTGCCTTTCAGCATACATGATCTCTTCCAGCTGATGATTGTGAATGTGTCAAGGTAGAGCAAGGCCTGTGTTTTGCTGGTGGTAATTAGTCCTGCAAAGAGAATAAATGTGTTTGCACTTTTTTTAGCCCCTTCTATCCTGTACAAAATGACTAACAAAAACTGTTTCAGTCAAAGCCTAAATGTTGGCAAATCTCTTTCATGTTGAAGGCAGACTTTATCTTCTAGTTACTGATTTCAACAAAGTTTAGCAGCAGCTATTGAACATACTCATTGTATAATACAAAACATGGTATAATACAAAACATGATCCGCAGCTCGGAAGAGGAAGGCAGCTAGATTCCTGTGGGCATACTGTTCTCCAGCAGCTGTATTGTCAAGAAGGGCCAGAGCTGACTGCTGCGTGCTGTGGTGTTGCTTTTTTCTTTCGCTTTTTAATAGTAGACAATATCCTGTGTAAGTAAGCCCCTACAAAAAAACACTACTTTCTGTTTGATGGAAGAACCTAGAGAATCAAACAGAATCTAGAGAAATCCTTGGCTTTAGTCAGAGTGGATTGAGGGTTTTCCAATTCTGGTAAACTGTATCGTTGTTTTTATTTGTTCAGCTGAACAGTTATAGCAGCAACTGGCATTTGTCTGTGTGATTTAGTTATTTTTTTCCTTCCTCTTTTCCCTTAACATATGATAGCACTTTTCAGCTTTAAATATGGGAATATTCATGAAAACTTGTAGCTGGAATCTATTTAGTGTTGGTGTTTCAAACACTTCTGCAGTCCCTGTGTTTTCTCCATTAGTGGTGTGGTAATGTGATACTTTGCCAAGGGGTGAAATAGACTATACAACAGCAGGTCAGAGTGGAGCATGCATTTTCTAACACTGTGTTAGGTGAAATGATTTTGTATACTCTGAGGCGGAAAGTTCATTCAGAACTTCCACGCTTTTTCATTAAAGAAACATTTAAAAGGTTGACCTAAGAATGCAATGTGGTAGGCAACAAAAAAACCCTAATGTAATGTTTTTCCTACTATATTTTGCTAAGAAGTATTTGGAAGAAATAAAGATCAAACCACTAAAAAATGAATACAAAGATTTACTGAGTTAATGTTCACAACAGTCAAGTTGCTCTCTTTCAAAAGGGTGTGAGCTTCTCATTAAAGGGAGTTTTCCCATCCCTGGAAACATTCAAGGCCAGGCTGGATGAGGCTCTGAGCAACCTGATCTAGTCAGGGAGGTCCCTGCTTCTTGCAGGGGGGTTGGACTAGATGACCTTTGAAGGTCCCTTCCAACTCTAGCCATTCTATGATTCCATGATTCTATACTCTCCAAATAAACTGTGCTGCATCATTGTTGTAAGGAAGTGGAGTTGTGTTCTGCCACTACTGCTTTTGGCTGAAAACTTGAGATATAGCAGAGATAACGTTATTAAGCATAGTTTGAATAATTCTTAGCAGCATTACTGTTTCTCATTTGACCAGTAGGTTACTGATACAGTATTTGTGATTTTTTTTTTTTTTTTATTGTTGATTTGGTATGTCCCTGAAGCATTGAGTATATATGTATTCAGTTGGTTTAAATAAGACATGCCAATAAGCATGAGTTTTATTGGGTTTCGTTTGTTCGAGTTCTTTTAATTTACATTTCTCCCCCTCATTTGCTATGTTGGTGAATTTTATTCCCATGAAGGATATGTTTGTAGCACTTTTGTTTTATTTTTTTTTCTTTCTTTTTTTTTCCTGGCCAAGTCAATTTGATTATTATTTTTTTCCTCTTTCTGAGATAAATAAAGAGATTATACTCAAAACTTCTTCCTGTAGTATCCTCTTTTCAGAGAATGTCTTTGACTAGGCATTAATTTAGATTCTTGCTACTGTCTCTGAAGAAACCATTGTGGTACATTGGTCTACTTTAAAAAAATTAAAAAGTAGTTAATTACAGCCTGTGCATTCTGATGCTGAGGTTGTTCTTTCACTTCTGTTAATTTATTTCAAAATTTATTTGAGAGTGTCATTGTATCTCTTAAACAATGTAGTTCTTTCTGAGCAAGTTCTTTTGGTTCCTAAATGTTGTTATCAATCTCATTATTGGGAAAACTTTGGACTATAATGTATTTCTTAGCAAAGTCCTTACTGTTAACACATGGCATCATTTTGAACTATTTCACCTTCTTCCATAGATGCCATGTGTTTTAATGTTGTGAGAGAGTTTGTACAGCAATAGTAGGCAAAGCAAAATGTATTTAACTGCTGTTTACTTGGTTGAGTCTAGTCTGTTATGAGTCTTAATATTGTATCTGGTTTATCTGTAGAGAAATTATTTTAAATGCTTGTGTATTGTACATGATAAACCAACTGATATTTTTTCTTGTATGTTTTTTATATGTAGCCTGTTTGACATTCTTTTTGATCCAGTTAGTTTGCATTTAAGTTGATAATGCCTGACTTTAAGTAGGTCCCTGGGTATTCCTTTTACATCACACTTCAGAAGCCGTATTGCTGACACTGAAAGGTACAGGCAGCAGTGCCGGTAACAAAAGCAGGGAAGTTAACTGAGGAGATAAAAATGAATTGTAGAACACAGAATATTGGATTAGACAAAATGTGAAATCTTTTCTGGTTAAATCTGAGCTTAAGTGCCTCATTATTTTACAGTATGTCCCCTGTTAAAACCTGCAGTAGTTGTTGCTAATTTGTAACTTCATTATTTGCAAGGGCTTTTTAGTGTTTGGGGATGTGTGTGAGCGGGCAAGTTACCATGCAGAATAACAGCTTTGTGTGTTGAAGTGCACAGTTAAAACTACTTAAAAGAAGCCTTTGATTCTGTGTCAAGGAGCATTCTGTAGGTGACAGGAGAAATTGTGAATGGAGTCTTCCCTAAGTAGCAGTAACTACCTTCCAGAGCTTGCCAATGCAGAAGGTACAGTTTTTATTCATGAAAATGCTTGTGAGGAGATGACTTCTGATTTAACTGGTGAAGGTACACACTGAGCAAAACCCGTAGTAAACTAGTGGCTGCATCTGGATGACAAGAAAGAAAATGAGAGCTGAAACATTCAGCTGAAACACAGAATGTCAGACTTTACTGTAAGGCATCAATGATGCTTAGCTCCATGGCAGCCAATGTGGAGAGGGAAAGTCAGTGATCTTGACTGAGACTTAGGTTACTAGTGAAGAATGTATCGGTACAGTTTTCTTGAAAAAGTGGATATAGAATTGCATCTTGGACAAGTGAGTTGAGACTAGGATTGCTGAGAAAGAGGTGGTCCAAACATGAATTCACTTAGGTCATCTGGAAGGGAGAACAGTTCTATAGTTAAACCTATTTTGCAAGAAATCAGATCTGAGTAAGAACACTTTGACTGAGAAAGAGCGAGCTGAACACATTTCTGCACCTTTTTGAAAATCAGTTAATCCTGTCTTGAACTGGAAATTTTAAAGTTAATAGCCGCTCCAAAAATTCAACACTAGTGTTAACAGAAAACCATTTCTGATGCAGAGGTTTATTATTCTTGGAACCAGGAAACATTGTAAGTTGCCATAAGAGCAAAAGGACAGCTTTGACAGAGAAACAGAATTACAGCAGAAGAACACATTTGGTGTGAGACATTAACACTTGGCATTTGAGGTGGTTGACCTGTGTCCACACCAAGCCCCTTGGTGATATACTCTGTGAGTATGAAGAACTGAATGTTGGCCAAGTTGGAAGCAGTCAGATAAAAGCATAACCTGCCACTGGCTTGCCTAGAAGGTATTTAGAATGAACTAATAAAATGGCTTGATTTTGCATTTTAACATCAATGCTGTGATATATAGGAAAAATGTGGATATAGGTATTATCCGGAAAGGATATGTGTTTTATTTTATTCCTTGTTTTGTTTCTTTGTGTTTACTGTTTTAAAATCCAGCATTAAAAATGCTTTATTTGCAATGTTTTCTAAATCTTCCTGTATGAATTACATACCCGAGGTTTCGTTCAATTTTTTACTTTGTATGGGGAGATCTTGGCAGTTCTTAACATCTTTACCAGCACGTGGTTGCAGTGAATCATCTTGTATGGAACCTTATTCCGTAGTTGAAAGTAGTGCTTCAGAATGGCACGCATCAGAATGGGCTAAGAGATTAATGTGACTTGAAGTGTCTACAGAAGGCAGTGTCTGTCATTTGCTGTGGTGGTGTTGTGATAAACTATAACCAAAACGCTCTGATTAAAAAAAAAAAAAAATTAAGAAAGAAAGAAAGAGACCTGAATCCTAAGAAACAAATTTAAAGTGTGTGTTGCAACTCTTTTAAATGGGATGCAAAACCAAGTATGCTCGTACGTTGTGGAAGTTTTTCCACAAACATTGTCTGTTACAGTATGACAGTTCTAGAATTACAAGTAAAGTTTTATGTTAGAAATAGAACACAATGGCATTGTAAATATTAAAGAAAAAAACCATATGAAGGAAGTACGTGGGTTCTAAATTGCAGTTACATTTTGTTCATGATGAATGTGACATTTTAAATTTAGGGGAATTACTCAGCTTCATAATGCAATATTGTATGCAGGTGTAACTGTTCTTTTGTATGTAAGCACGTTATGCTAAGAGATGTTATTTTAAATCGCAAATTCTGAACAGTTGCTGGAACTTCCTAGGAAGTGCCAGAATTTGTTACCAAGGCCTGTAACTCTGCTCTCCTGTGCCTTTGCGTTATGATCTCTAATGACATTGTTTCACACTATTTTTTCCTGCCTCATTCAGTGAACAGGATGGGCGGTGCTCAGGAATTGAGCAGCTACTTGATATTTTAATCCTTATCATTCGGTTAGCAGCCCAGGCTTTATTTACTGCACACCATTTAAAAGTCTCTAAAGAATACATAATTATTCATTCCCTTATGGCCTTTTCTAAGATGCCTGTCTGAACTATTTTTATCCGTTCAGTTGTATTTTCCTGTGTGTTTTCTAGTCAATACCTATAACTTTACTTCACTGACTCTTGCAAATTTTAATAGTTACCTATGCATTGTAGCTCTGACAGTAAAGCTATTCTGTAACATCCATGTATTGTTTGAAATATTTTAATATTACTGCTACAAAAAGGCCTAGGCTTCCCATTACTCATCTTAATACTTCAAATAAGAATGGAAGGCAACAAGTAAAAAGATGGTGCATGTAAAATCTGTATTATCTTTTATTGTAGTCCAAATACACCACTTCCATCTGTCTGCTGCTGATGGGATGGGAGGAGTACAGTACTTCTCTTAAAAAGGCCACTGCCAATCAAATAGATTTTATTCCTAATACAGTGTAACTTTTTTTTCTGTTGCAGAAGGAGTTGAGCCTTCCAAGAAGAGGAAGTTTGTAAGTATATGGAGTTTTTTTCTGTTGTGCTTGCAGTATACTATGCAGTTTTGACAGTTTTCGAGTAGGCTAGTCGTCTTTTCAGGGCAGTTAAAATGAAAGTTAAATGTGGCAGTTGATTTGCCTTAAAATACATACAAAAAAGGAAGACTGTAAATGAAAAAGTATGGGTTGTGCCGTGATGTTTAATGCCCATCCTCCTCTTCTAGAGGACCTATTGTGAGGGATTTCCAAAGTGACAAGAAGTTCTTATGTTGAAGCTTTTTTCTTGTTTTGAGAATTTCTCTTGTTAAAAATCAAGGATGAAATTGATTTCTTCATGAATGGTCTAAATGACACTTGACATGTAAGTAAGTAAAACCGTTCTTTACGAAATTTTGTTATCAGACCTGTGGTTGAAAAGAAAGAAGAGAAGAGTTCTATTAAATGTGTAGAGATGCTAATGTACTGTTTTGATTGATGGAAGTAAGGACTGTGTGTTCTTGTATAAATGGTTATTGAGTTAGAATAATACGAGGTTAGAGACTGTGTTTTAGTTGTGCTTTGATCAGATTTCTGTACCTTGTGTTTTTCTGGTGGTTTTGAGCTGTTTGATTTTAAAGTTTTTATTTTTGTTTGTTTCTGGTTTATTTCTTGTTCTTAATTAGTGATTTATTGAGAAAGTATTGGAATAAGAATGTAGCAAAATGTCTTGACAGACAAGCTCTATTCACTTGCTGCTTTCAAAAAAAACCACCTTAGGACTGTAAGGCTATCACTGTACTTGTCTAAACTTGTGTTAATGTGACAGCATGTTGTGAATAACACCCTAAGCCCTTGCACAAAAGGCCAGTTATTTGGTTTTATTTTGCTATACTTTTTTTTTCACCTTGGTAGTGCTGTGTAGCTTTTGATGATAGTAAGGCTGGATATGTGAACAGCTGTAACAGTAACTGCTGGGAAAGTGCAGTTAAGTGCTCTGTCGTTCTGACTTAAATGGCATACCAGAAGTCTGTTCTCTGAGGACATCTGCTGACTTGGAAAAGACTGTCTTGTTTTAGGTTCTAATACATGAAAAGTTTTACACTAAATGGTAAGGAAATGCATTATTTAGGAAAAGTGAAGAAAATAGAAAACTAATTCCACATCAGGTATTTGATTATTGCAAAGATCAAGAAAAAACAGTTGAGGAAAATGATTTTTGGTGATGCCTTTTGGTGCCCATGGCGCTTTATATGAACCTGTAACTGTTGAAGTTAATGGCTAAACTGCTGTTGACTTCAGCCAGAATAGAAAGTGGCTTTTGAGACTTTTTGGTTTTTTCTGTAGCCGTGACCTTGCTTCCTTCTGTTTGATATTTTTCACCAAGCTTGAAAAATGGCTGCAAAGCCATCACCTCAACTGTATTCATATACATATTTTTATAGCTGATCACTGAGATGTAAGTGCATGTTCCATAACGTTGCTGAGATTTTAATGAAGTATAGCAAAGGAATAGTCCCTTGTCAGCATAGTCATATCTAATTATTAAAGGGCTTAGGATTCTGCAGATGGTATTTTAAAATATCTTCGATACTGCTATCTTAGTTAACAGGGCTCATAGTGCTGAGGTTAGCAAGAGCTGTAGCATCAGGGTTTGTGTGTAGGGGCCATGTTGGCTGCTGTATGTATGTGTTATATGCATGCTGATGTGAAGACTGAATTTCAAAATGTGGAAGGTCCTATGTCTTTATTGCTGTAAACATTTAGAGATCCTGAATGGCTCCAGGTAGGTATATCACTTTGTCTTCTGGATCTTCAGAGCCATGGCATGCCGAGAACGCAGCTTTAAGCAGGACAGGAAAGAGCTGTTGGAGGGATGATCTAGTAGAGAAGCTTGGAAAGCAAAGTCTGGGTCGATGAATGACTGATACTGATTCCCTCCCCCCTTCCTCTTCTTTGAAATGATCTCTTGATCTCTTGTATGATAGAATTAGGAGGAAAGGAAAGAGGGATGCATGAGGAAAGGTGTTTTGCTTATGCTTCACCACATGTATGATTCAAAGAGCTAGTGTGCAAAATATTTCAGCTTTCTTTTATATCTGTTGCATTATTTTTATACCTATTTTAGAGTGGCTATTGGTTGGACCATACAGAGTTTCTTTCTATATATAGGCAGATAGATTTAAAATATATTTTCTGTGACAACGTAAAGGTATAACATGGTTTTATGGAAAGGTGGATTTGGCAGGAAGCATGCTAAGTAACAGGTCGTTTGAAAATAAGTGATATTTGACTGATGCGGAGTACCAGCCTTACCTATTCTGGTGAAACAACCAGAGCTCTTGGATTTAGCTATGTGGTCAACCTGATGCCAGAAGTGGTACTCAGGTTTCTTTTGTTAAGTTGATTAGATATGCTGTTGAAGAGGGTGATGCTGACTTACTGCCAACAAAACCATAAGCAGAGGAGTCTAGCTGTTCAGTAGCTGTTATTTTGAGTTTGTTAGCTGTGGCATCCATTCCAACACATTGTGTTACCTGCTGCAGTTCAGCAGTGCTTGTTCACTTGTCAAACCCCATCTGCCATTCATCTGCCAGGGGTACCCTGATTGTACAATTGGGCGCATATGTTCTTGCCGCGTGTGGAGTTCTTCCACTTGGTAACTGACTTTTTGATCTAGCTCCATGGCTGTAAACTTGTAAGACAAACTGGCTTCAGTTAAAAAAACATGCTCTCTGTTTTCACTGATTGATTTATGTTACCATTGCTCAGTCCAAATACGCAGACTTCGCTGGAAACCAGCAGCTTCCCTACTTTTTGTTACACAACATTGAGCTGATGTAATGGCAGGATAGTATGGAACTCTGTTGCCTGGTTTTGAAATAGACTAAAGATATGGGCATGGTGGTGGCAGAAGTTAAGAAAGAATCTAGAGGGCTTGGAAAAGGAGGCATGGAGATTGTACTGTGTTTTGAGGGGAACTGTGGGAGGGAGTTGAGGATATAAAGTGAAGGAAACTTGAAGAGGGAGAAGGCTTAACACTTGCAGTCTTCCTCAGATTGATTGTGGCTGTGGGGCCTCGTTTTGGATCTCATTAAATAAGTTAAGCTTTCTGTCAGCCTCCTACAATTAAAGCCAAATCTAATTTTACATAGTTGTTACACAGCAACTCCGACAGAAAGAACTGGAGGCAAAAACACGTTAAAAGGTTAAAGTATGCATAGTTGGCATAACCTGAGATAAGGGGTGCTGGTTGAGAAAGAAGTGAGCTTTTCCGTTCTCAGAGCACCCCCTGGCTGTGGTGGCACGAGTGCTCGTGTGGACACAGGCAAAACTGATCCAGCTGGCAACTAGCTTTGTGCAGGTTCTTCCATATGCTTGGCTGTCCAGCTACACAGAAGCCTTGCTGGCAGCAGGATATGGTGGTATGGAGGCAGAATGGATGGCTGGGAGCTTTCTCCAGGGCTCCAGCAGCAAAACTGGCTTTATATAAGCGTAGCGTGATTGTAAGCCTGCGTGGCTGTTACTGTCCCACTTTGCAACTCTATCAGAAAATTGTATGAAAGTGTATTCTGCAAACTGCAACTACAGGGAGGGATTATTTATATGTTGTTATGTAATTTTTATTGATTTGTTTATTTTCAACAAACACTTCCAAGTATCAAAGGAGACATTTCTGCTTAATGTAAAGTCAGACCCAGAAGTACCCAGATTTAATTTCGTCAGGGTTAAGTGTTGTTAATGTCTGAATGAGGAGCATGCAGAACTTCTGATGAACCAGAGAATGCCTGACTGCATCTAAAAATCCCTGTCCTTTACCTATTCCTAGTGTATCTAGCTTGAGTAGGTAGCTACGAAAGATTTCTCAATGTATGTTATGTATTAACCAGGTGAGTTTTCATCATTTAGTTTAAGGCATTGGTGTCCTTATCCTCTTTTGTTTCCTTCCCACACCTTTAGAGTACAGCAAATTGAGAATTAGAGAGAGACAGGGCATGACAGCTCAAAGGTTATGGCACAAAAATTACCCTCAGCTTTAAGTAGTTACATTCTGCTTTAAAATGTCCTTCTCCTAAAAATGAATTAACAGTGGACTTCTTTGAGGTGGAAAGGAGTCTTCAGAAACAGTAATACCTAAAAAGAAGTAAGTTGGTAGGTAGAGGAGGTTCCTCCTTTTAGAGCTTCAGTGGTTAAAGCACGTGTCCTAGAAGTAAAATACCTAGCTTTTCCAGATTAAATCAGTTATCTTTTGCTTTTCTCTTGTTTAATCTGTCAATTACAGTTTAATTCAGAGCTAGATAACTTTGATGTATTTATTTTCGCTACATCTATCCTTCTCTTGACATTTCTGAAACTAATTTCAGTAATTATAAAATATGGGCTCTAATTCAGTAGCAGCAATTATATAATCTACGTGCACCTGTGGAAATGTCAGTGTTAGGCACAGAATTTTCATAAAATTTCTATATGCCTTACAGTGAAGCAGCTGATATCTTTGGTTAACAGAAGCATGTAAGTGTGACCAGCTGAGAATTAAAGAGAAACAGTAGTTAAAACTTGCTTAGGGGCTTAATTAGTTGTTTCAATAAGAGAAGAGACACGTGGTAGTAGTGGGTGACTCCCTCCTGAGAGGTAGGCAGGCACCCAGCTGCTGACCTGATGTGTTCTCTTGGGAGGTATGCTGTCTCCCAGGGGCTCGTATCAGGGATGTCGCCGAGAGAATACCTAGCCTTGTACGGCCCACAGACTGTTATCCGCTACTCGTGTTTCATGTGGGGGCCAGCGACACAGCTGGCAGCAGCCTGAGAAGCATCAAAAGGGATTTCAGGGCCCTGGGTACAATAGTCAAAGACTCTAGGGCACAGGTGGTCTTCTCATCAATCCTCCCGGTCGAAGGGCAGGGGCCTGAAAGGGCCAGACATGTCTGGCAGGTCAACTCGTGGCTCAGGGAGTGGTGTTACAGCCAGGGCTTTGGGTATCTCGACCACGGGACCTGCTTTGAGAAGCCCGGGCTGCTAGGGGCGGATGGTGTGCACCTAACTGAGAAGGGGAAGAGTGTGCTTGGACGAAGACTTGCCAGAGTCATCCAGAGGGCTTTAAACTGGTGTTGCTGGGGGAGGGGGAGCGCAGTCCAGCCCACTTCTGTCAGCATGGCGCCAGTGCCAGCACCAAGGGTCCAGAAGCTGAGGAAGGATCTCAGGTCAGTGCAAATGAACTTAAACTGCGGTCCAAAAGAACTCCTGTTGCTCCAGCCAGCAAGTCGGCTTTGTCGGGGACCCAGCTGAAGTGTCTCTATACAAACGCACGCAGCATGGGGAATAAACAGGAAGAGCTGGAGATGGGTGCACATGGGCAGGGCTACGACCTTGTTGGCATCACAGAGACGTGGTGGGACGACTCGCACAACTGGAGCATCAATATGGAGGGGTACAGGCTTTTTAGAAAGGACAGGAAGGGGAGACAAGGAGGGGGTGTCGCTGTCTGTGTCAGCAACCGGCTGGAGTGCGTGGAGCTCCGCCTGGGGATGGAGGAGGAGCTGACAGAGAGCTTATGGGTCAAGATCAGAGGACAGGGACGGACGGGGGACGTTATGGTGGGGGTCTGTTACAGGCTGCCTGGCCAGGAGGACAGAGCAGCTGAAGTGCTCTATAGCCAAATAGGAGCAGCCTCGCGGTCACAAGCCCTGGTCCTCATGGGGGACTTCAACCACCCCAACATCTGTTGGAGAGACAACACGGCAGGGCACAGGCAGTCCAGGAGGTTCCTGGAATGTGTGGATGACAACTTCCTCCTGCAGGCAATAGAGGAGCCGACAAGGAGGGATGCCATGCTCAACCTTGTGCTCACCAACAGGGAGGGGCTGGTGGGGATGTGAAACTGATGGACAGCCTTGGCTGCAGCGACCATGGCACGGTGGAGTTCAAGATCCATGGGGCAGCGAGGAAACTGCGCAGCAAGCTCTCTGCCCTAGATTTCAGGAAGGCGGACTTCAGTCTCTTCAGGAACCTGATGGGCAAAGTGCCATGGGAGGCAGCCCTGGAGGGAAGAGGGGTCCAGGAAAGTTGGTCCACATTCAAGGAGCACCTCCTCCAAGCTCAGCAGATGTGCATCCTGATGAAGAACAAGTTGGGCAAAAAGGTAGCCTGGGAGGACTACAAAGAGGCTGTGTGAGTGGCCAGGGATTGGGTGAGGAAGGCTAAAGCCCTGATGGAATTGAATCTGGCCAGGGATATAAAAAGCAACAAGAAAGGCTTCTATAGATATGTAGGGGACAAAAGAAAGGCCAAGGAGAATGTAGGCCCCTTCCGGAAGGAAACCGGTGTCGTGGTTACCTGGGGCATGGAGAAGGATGAGGTACTCAATGACTTTTTTGCCTCAGTCTTCGCCGATAAGGGCTCGTCTCACCACCCAAGCTGTGGAAGGCACAAGCAGGGACTGCGAGGATGAAGAACTGCCCACCATACTCGAAGAGCAGGTTCGGGAACATCTGAGGAACTTGAAGGTGCACAAGTCCATGGGACCTGATGAGATCCATCCGTGCGTCCTGAGAGAACTGGCTGATGAAGTTGCCCAGCCACTGGCCATTGTATTTGAAAAGTCGTGGCAGTCTGGTGAGGTCCCCAGTGACTGGAAGAGAGGGAACATAACTCTATTTTTAAAAAGGAGAACAAGGAAGTCCCAGGCAACTACAGGCCGGTCAGTCTCACCTCTGTGCCTGGCAAGGTCATGGAGCAGATTCTCCTGGAAACCATGCTAAGGCACATGGAGAGGAAGGTGGTGGTTGGTGACAGCCAACATGGCTTCACCAAGGGCAGATTGTGCCTGACCAATTTGGTGGCCTTCTATGACTGGGTGACAGCATCGGTGGACAAGGGATGATCAACGGATATAATCTACCTGGACTTGTGCAAAGCTTTTGACACTGACCCGCACGAGATCCTTCTCTCTAAACTAGAGAGGCATGGGTTCGATGGATGGACCACTCGGTGGATAAGGAATTGGCTGGATGGCCGCACTCAGAGAGTGGTGGTCAACGGCTCAATGTCCAAGTGGAGACTGGTCACAAGTGGCGTCCCTCAGGGGTCCGTGTTGGGCCCGGCCCTGTTCAGCATCTTTGTCGGCGACGTGGACAGTGGGATAGAGTGCACCCTCAGCAAGTTCGCCAATGACACCAAGCTGTGTGGTGCTGTCGACACGCTGGAAGGGAGGGATGCCATCCAGAGGGACCTGGACAGGCTGGAGAGGTGGGCCTGTGCCAACCTCATGAAGTTCAACCAGGCCAAGTGCAAGGTCCTGCATCTGGGTCGTGGCAATCTCAGGCACAAATACAGACTGGGCGGAGAATGGATGGAGAGCAGCCCTGAGGAGAAGGACTTGGGAGTGATGGTGGACAAGAAGCTCAACATGAGCCGGCAGTGTGCCCTTGCAGCCCAGAAGGCCAACCGCAGCCTGGGCTGCATCAAGAGGAATGTGGCCAGCAGGTCGAGGGAGGTGATTCTGCCCCTCTACTCTGCCCTGGTGAGACCCCACCTGGAGTACTGTGTCCAGTTCTGGAGCCCCCAACATCAGAAGGACACGGACCAGTTGGAGAAGGTCCAGGGGAGGGCCACGAAGATGATAAGAGGGCTGGAGCACCTCTCCTATGAGGACAGGCTGAGAGAGTTGGGGCTGTTCAGCCTGGAGAAGAGGAGGCTGAGGGGAGACCTGACAGCGGTCTTCCAGTACCTCCAGGGGGCCTACAGGAAAGATGGGGAGAGGCTGTTCAGTAGGGCCTGTTGTGATAGGACAAGGGGTAATGGGTTTAAAATAGAGGGAGGTAGATTTAGATTGGATATTAGGAAAAAATTTTTTACACTGAGAGTTGTAGAGCACTGGCACAGGTTGCTCAGAGAGGTGGTTGATGCCCCATCCCTGGAAACATTCAAGGCCAGGCTGGATGAGGCTCTGAGCAACCTGATCTAGTCAGGGATGTCCCTGCTTCTTGCAGGGGGGTTGGACTAGATGACCTTTGAAGGTCCCTTCCAACCCTAACCATTCTATGATTCTAAGAAAGTTAATAACAGCTTTTAAAGGAAGTTTTTATTAATGACTAATACCGACTATCAGTTAGCCTTGGCGAAAAAGTGTTAAAGAGAAACTGAGTGGAATTGGCATTATGAAATCATGCCAACCATATTTTAAAACAGCCAAAAAGCTCTGAGGCCTGTGTCATGTAGGTGGACAAAACTGGAATTTCATTGACAGTTTCTATGTGCACATATGTATGTCTGGTTAGAGGTAGATGTAGCTATTAAAAAATTGTCTGTGTATATAGGTGACCTGTGATAAGGAAATCTGTTTAGATTGGATGCCAGAGCATCCAAAGGAAACCTGAAAAGTGAAATACATTGATTGTACAAACCTAATGCTCTCCCAATAACCATGTCCTGAGTTTTATCTCTCTAATTACATACATTTCTTTGTGGCTTGAAGGACACAACTGTCAAAGACAGCCAAGGAAATTAATTTTGAGTAGCTCTGAGGAATTGGAAAATAACACAAACAAAAGCCTTCAAGCACCTCAAAATGTGTAAGAAAGATTGCTAGTTCCTTTGTGTTGTATAAGTTTTTTTAGGATCTGTATGTACGCCTATGCATGCATCTTGTGGTTTTGCAGAAGGGCACTATTGTGCTGAAAGTGCTTGTGTTGTCGTACATCATTTGCAAAGTGCAGAAATTCTAATTTTATTTATTATAGCTGAAGACAGAAACTTCATTTAAGTTCTGGAAAATAGTGATTAGTTTTGGAAAATATTATCTAAACAATTTTAGATAGATCACTAGACGTAATACTAGTTTGGAGAAAAAATATTTTCCATGTTGATTATAAAAGGTATTAAAAATGCAGTCTTGAGATACTCGAATTACTGAAAATGTGTTTTCTTAATTAAAATAAATGCTCTCTGTTTATGAAAGTCTTAGGGCTTGTTTGGATTTTTTTCTCTGAAAGTGCACAACCTCTGCAATCTGGTGCTCATTGAGAGAAATGGAGTGCCTTTGTTACAATAATTTGCAGTATCTCTTTAAAATTATTACAGGAGAAAAACTAGTACTTTGAGAGAACTTTCTGCAGAGCATGTATCAAGAGTTATGTCTAAACCTGAGCAGTGAATTCCTCATGCTGAGAGTCATTGTTGAACTGGAAATTTGTATTGCTGTAGCTCTCTTCTATATCTACTGCGCTGCTACTGGTGTTTATGTTTTCATAGAGACAAAGTAAATCTGAGGTGAGTGTTCTGGTAAGTATCATTGTTACACTGAAAGTATATAGGTTTATTCTGTGGAGAGTCTGCCTCTATAGCTGTGGCTTGTATCTTCTGTTGGCAGGACTTTTTACTGCAAATTAGTGTGTGTTGATAGAAGACTCTGTGATGGCAGCTTAAGGAATTCAGCCTGCCCGGACAAGGAATGTGGGGCGAGGTTGCCCCCAGGAAAGTCCTTGTTGTATGTCTTTGTAGTATATTGACCTTTGGCAGGAAAGGAAGGGGGCAAAATAGATAAGCAAGAAGGTTTGCGAGCTAGGACTGGCAGGAGTTAGCCCTTTTACTCTCCGTAACAGCTTGGGTGGTGCAGTCTGTAGTATGGGTACAACTTATTCTTAGCTAGAAATCCACCTATTCATAAAGTTCCACTGCGACTGCATGTACATCGGATGCTTTTGCCACTCTTTGCCTGTGGGTTAGGGCAATGAACTTCCTTTGCTAATCTACATTGTATCTAAGAAAGAGTAACTTTATTCTGTTGGATTAATTGCATCCATGTTTAGGGTTTTTCAGGCATAGCAGCCAGAGAAAAAGACTTTTTTTTGGTGTCACTATCAAGAATAGCTGTTATTGCTATCAGTAAATAACATAGTACTGTTAAACCGTGTGTTGAAAACAGAGAACTTGTCTGGTAGGAGTGGAAACTCTGGGTAGGAGGAAGAAGGTCTTATACTTTAGAACCCTAGGAGTAGAACCAGCTCGTTTTCTTTTCCATTTAGTTTTCATTTCCGTTGTATCCACTTGTATTCTTCACCTTCATCATTTGAGCTTAAAGTAGCTGAAACTCCGCTTTAGACTTTCGAATTATTCTGTCCAATATATTAATCTTCTACCTTTGTAATACACAACAAAGCATTAATAAAGAAAACAAAACTAGTCACTTTTTTTGTCTTAAATTATTTGAGAGATTACCATTATCTTAAGTTTGGAAAGGTGGAGAAGCTGAGTTATTGTTGCCAGGTAGTGAATCTCTCAATTCTAATATGGATGGATTGTGCTCAGATGGATACTCTCCATAGCGCGTGTTTGATTCTTAAGATGAGTATGCTTTGGTGTTAAGTGCTACTTCTGGATGCACTTCTGTGCCGAATGAGAACAAGCTTGTTTAGCTGTTTTTCTCCCTGCTGGCAGTGTACTATAGTCAGTATACTCTATGGTGCTCAATAGCCACATTTCTGTCTTTCTGACAAACCAAGTAGATTCAAGTCCTTAACTTTCAGGGTTTTTCTACTGCTGTCATTGAGGGGAATTTTTTTTTTTTTCCTGCAAGTCTTAATTTTGTGATGTTTTGCTCATGGTTCAGGTGGATATAAAAATCCTATCTGCCTTTTATAGCTCTGTGTTACTGTTTCTATTGGCATATTTTGTCACAGCAACACACTGTGAGAACAATATTTTCTAAGCACCCCTACGTTATTTTTCTTAGTGGTGACTTCCTAAGTGCAGTGGACACTTAAATATCTAGATGCTTAAGATTGCATTTATCATTAAAATGCATTTTTGTTTAAAGGAGCACAAATCATCAAGAGATCCAGATCACTTCATATGTGACAACCTTGTCATTCTCAATATTCATAATTTCTTCAACATTTCACCTTTGACCTTTCAGCAGTGGCCTTAAATCTCATTTCCTTATCTCAGATGAAAATACTGAGTAGCATCAAGCGAGACGTTAAAATTTTATTAACTTATTAAAAAATTCTTTGTACAAAGGAGACTGCTGATAACTTTTTTGAGATCTGTTAATGAACTCTATATCTATTTTATGTATGCTTTATTGACATTTTGATGCAAATTATGAACAAGGAATTCAAATACTTCATAATGTCTACATGTCTGGGCAGATCATTTGTGTATGATGTGGGGGACAAGGGCTATGAGCTCATTAATCTTTATCACATCTCTTGGGTTCCTTGTGATTGACACTGGAAAACTTGGTTTTGGACACATTTTTAGCATGCTTTAGGAGCCAACAGTTACTGTAGCATGACCCTTTTCCCTCACAATCCTGCTTGCTTCAGCGTCCATAAATTTTTTGCAGGTCTGCTGCCCATTGTCCACGTTTCCGTGTTTTAAAGTTGTGCTGGGCTAACAGGAAGAGTAACGGCACATGCAGCATGCTGTGTAGCCTTGTTGCCCTCTTCCTTTTGTCAGCACAGGATCTTCTGCGGACGAGTCTTTTGTGCTGTGGTGAGCACAGGCCTGATTTTGATGTAAACAACACAACCCTTGGTATTTTATTGCTGTTAGTTGTATCCTTGGCTATCAGTGTAGGCCATTCTGTTTAATCTTGCTCCATTGTTTCTGTTGGTGCTTTCACACGTACATTTGCATCCTTGCTTCATTTGAGCCGGAATTAATACTACTACATATCACTGCATGTTGTTTTTTGACTCATGTTTTACTAGTATATGTGTTGGTTTTAGACAGTGACATCCTGTCTTTATAATTTATCGCATCACATGTTAGAGAAAGGAACTATCTGTTTTAGTGCAATTCATTGTGTCCCTTTGTAGTAAGAGATACATATACTGCTTCAGGATATTTTAAAACTTCGTGAAACCTTAATAGTAAATTCATGCTCATCTGTTCGTGTGTATGCATGCACACAATCTTTATGTATACGTCCAAAAAAAGGTCAAGTAGTGATGACTTTTTTATATTTTAAATTTTTCTTTATTATATTAATGGGCTATATTCATACAGCATTGTCCATTATATTCTTTAATCAAATAGATATGTTTACAAGACCCAGAACATCATAAAATTTATTGAAATAACTTGGCTACCTGGGGGATTGATGTCCGGACTATGAGACATTCAGATTTTAAAGCTAAACTGCATAATATGATACTTATCTACTGTTGTTCTGAGTACTGTCATGTCTAAATCATGTAAATTATCACCTGACCCATGCTTGACCAGGTAACATGCTTCTCTGGGTGTGCTGTGCCCTCCTGGAATTTTGTTTTGGCTACTTAGGCAAGGACAAAACAGGTCAAGAGTGAAGAATAATATCAAGTAATTCTTTGTCAAAATTGTGATCAGATTAAGCCACAGGGGAAAAAGCAAGATGAAATCAGCCTCTAGGGTCAAGCTGTGGTCCTGTAGGAATGTTGCAGAATTTTAGGATGGGGGAATAGCACAATTTTTGGAGAGAGCAAAGAAAATCAAGTATCTGGGTGCCTCCTTGCTTTGCCTAAATTAAAAAATGTTTTTGCAGTAGGATAGATTATTTAAAATTTTAAATATTTAAAATATTTGTTTACATGCAAATAATTCTTTTATAGTGCATGAGATTTGACAGAGATGTTTGCAGAGCAGATCTCGTGGCTAATGGATTGCTGGTAATGTGAAGGCAGGTGCCGAGGTGCTGAAGTAATTGAACCTCTACAGAGATGTCTCTACAGCAGTAGAGAAGACCTCATCAGTTCACTACTAAAACTTGAATAGTCAACCTGAAAAAACGAGGCAAAAAGAGTAATGGGATGGAGACCTTACAAATCGGCTGAACTACTGTTCTTGCCTTTTCCATGTGACAGTCTGCTCCCTGAGCAGCATTTTTCACTAAGCTTGTCTCTTTCTGTTGGTTCTGCCCTTGTGTCCTGCGTTACCTATTGAACGGGCAGTCTGTGGTGTTTGCAGAGGGAAAATGCTGGGGGACTTGAATGGCTGGACAAGGTGGACACCCTTGCTGAGGCAAGGGTGCAGTGTTCTCAGAGCAGCAGGTTGAGGTCTAGGAGTAACTTAGTTCGAGAGTGTGATAATTACATGGTTAAATTCTGACTTTCAGTGGTAAATAAGATAGGTGCATGTTGAATAACAAATATTTCATAAAGATACTTGCTGTAAGTTTTTTAAAATTAGCATTAGCTGCGTCCTCTCATTTGTTCTGTGAAGAGAAGTTGCATTGTGAGTAAAATTACTCACAAGAGTATTTTTCTAGTAAAACTTCAAAATTATACACAAAAAGAACAAATGACCATATAACCATCTTTTATTCTGCTGCCTAAGAAAGTACTTATCCAGTGAGAAAACAGACAGAAGAACATCATGTGGGTAATCACTGCTAGTCAGGACAGCCTGAGTTTGAAATAGTAAACCATGAAAAGTCAACATACTGAAACAGCTTCTTAATTCTTTCTTTTTTTTTTTCCCCAGTGGCATTAATTTGGAGTAGTCTAGTTTTCTTCAGTTAAGGAAAATTTGAAGTTTGTCAGAAAGAACTGTTTATCACAAAGGAATTGTAATGTCTTCATGAATTGCATGATCCAGGCTGCCCTGTGCTGTATTGATGAATGGATTTTTTTTTTTGATGCTATAAAGATTTGAATAATCTCTTAATCTGCAGAGGGAGCTTTCTGAGGCTGTGTGATTTATATTTTGCACACATTTAGCCTCTGTAGGATTGGGGTCATAGTGGGGCTCTGGGGAGATTACATGATTGTCTGATGAACCTGTGGTCTGCTTAAAGAAATCTAAGGATACTTTGGGACTTTTTTGCTGGGTGTGTGTGGTTTTTTGGGGGGAGGGGGGGGTTGGGGTTTTTTTTTTTTTTTCCTCCCCCTGGAGATTAAAGGTGAAGTATAACCTACAAATAAAGGTTTTATTTTAAGGAAAGAAGCCCTCAGGTTTCTGCACAATGTGTTTCTTTGAGTGTTTCTAAATACCTGCTCTCGGGTAAAAGAAGCAGTTGCTGAACATCAGGGATCTGTCTGCCTTGCATCTTCTGGCAGGCATTCTGGCATTTTTCCCTTGAAATTTTCAGTATTATTGCCATTCCATGATGTAAAGTATAGGCTGACTTTCTAAAGATGTCAGGATCATGAAATCCTGGTGAGCCACCTCCATTTTGCCTTAGAAGAGGTGGGAAGTCTTTTTTGTTTGTTTTTTTTTTTCCCCCTCTCCTCTTTCCTATGAAATGCAAATTTGAACATTTTTTATTATTATCAGTATTCTAAACCAGTACTATTCGTTATCATAGAAGATATTAATATATTTGTTATCCACAGCTTCTGTGTAATTCAGCTGGACTACCACTATGTTATATGCCTTGACATAAAGCGTTTGGGAAACTCCTGTTTATACAGAACGCTTCAGTATCTTCTGTGAAGCAAATGAAACCTTCTGCCATGTGCTGACTTCCCCTAGAACTCCAAGTCAAAATCTTAATGCTGATTGCTATGTAGCTTGGAATAAAAATATTGGAAAGATTACCTGAAACAGTAGCTGTACAGATACTTTCTAATATTAACCTCTTAGTTTGCAGTAGTGTACTACCACATTTTCTTATCCTGTACTGCTCTATTACATGCACCTTTAGAGATTTATTTTGGACAAAGCCAAATGGAAAAATCCTCTGCGAGCTGTTAATTTGATGTACTCCTACCCCTAATGGAGAAGAAACAGACCAAACAATGAGTGTGTACAGAGCACGTGTGTCCTAGGAAAATGCTAATAGACCACTGAGTTCATGTGATGTCCTCACCTGCTTCCTTTCCTCTGTGAAGAGCTGGATGGTATCTGTGCCTTCATACTGGATGCTGTCCATGACCCACAATCCTTCTTGACTCTCACCTTCCTCTTTCACTAAGTTTTCGTATCCGCTGGTCTTTTTTTATACCCAGCTGACCTTCTGTATCAGTTTCCCTTTCTTTCCCCTTTTTTTACAACTGTCCTTCCAGCCATCCTTTACCCTCCTAAAAATGCCAGCCTGGGGCCTTGAGGAATATATTCTGCTCATTATCCTGTGCCGTGAGAAGAGTAAAAGCTACTTCAGTGTGAGTAGCAGGAGGTTGCTGCTGGATGTGAGAGGGACTGGCAGTCAGACAGTTTCCAAAGAAGTTGTTTCCTCCTTCTGGGAGAACAAAAACTGAATTTTGGAGGAGCAGCAAAACAGGCATGTCCTCACTGGCAGAGATCTTGAACAAACTGGGAGATGCTGACAATGCTGATGCTTCTTCCTGTGAAGGCCTTAAATTATAGCTTGTGTAGTGACAGCTGCAGGAGGGAATGGAGGAGGAGGAAGGTTGGTTTGATCTTGGGGAGGAAAATATAAGCCCATGGTCCTTAGACAGACTTCTTAAGTTTTAAAGCAACCAGAGTACAGTGTGGCATGAGGAGGTACCCTGTGCTGACTGTCAGGGCCACTGTCCTTTGTGACTGGGAGTGGTGCCTGCTCTACGGTTAGGTCACACTGGCTGTTGGCCATTTTTGCCTCTATTGTCACTTCTACCTCTGCTTAGAACTTGTGTGCCCTGTTGACTTCACTCCATCCTAGTATCTGCCTTCCTCTCCCCATGGGAGTTATGGGTCATGTTTACCCTCTTAGGAAGTTTTGTTGCTTGAGTACAGTTCTTGACACTCTTCTGTTTTGCTGGAGGTTTTCAATCCAGTTGTATTTTTTCAGCCTTTGCCTAAAGCCAGGTGCTTTTCCTACAGATATGTTCTCTGGGATAGAGCAGTGGAGAGCTGGGGCAGGGATACTGAGACAGTTTTAGGCTTGCAGGACTTGCTCTGTGAATGAGACAGGCTTGCCAAGAACCTGGTTGCCAAGTGTTTTGTGTGTGGGAGGATGAGTAGTGGCTCCTGGGACTAAAATGAGGGGCAGGGAGCATGAGCAGTGCTTTGGGAGGGGCTGATGGCTCACTGTAGGACTGGAGGTTGCAGAAACTGAATTATTCACCCAAAAGCGTAGGCAGGAGGCAGGTAGGTGGCTTCTGTGGGCTGAAAAGGAAAGGAAGAGGGATGGGTGGCTGTAGGCCAGAGCTCTTCTCTTTTAATTTTGGAGAAGGAAAATGCTGCTGTGGCAGGGTACCTGTCTGTTCTACAGGGGCTAAACAGCCAGTTTTGACTCTCTAGTCTTTAAAAGTCTTTGCTCCCTGAGTCCTGGCAGCAGCTAACCTGGCATTAGCATGCTTTCCCTGCCATCCATGTGCTGCTCTTCTCTGCTGTCTCTGTCCTCTTGTCCTTTCTCCCAAATATTGCAATGTTTCCACTTCTCTGTCACCGTTTTTCCTAGCAGGTCAGTCAAGCTTAGACCTGTGAGGTTTACTGAGGTGTGCTGTGACAGCTCTCACAGGCTTGCGTGAAGGTCAGAAAGAATACTGGGGATAAGTGGATCCATAATCTTGCCATACTTGCCTGAAAGGGATGGCAGATAACTGCCACAGGGGAAGTGAGTGACGGTCTAAAAGGCTGACACAGGGTTTGGGAGTCTCTTAATTTATATTCATTGTGTGTTGGTTGCCGCAGTGCAAAAGGCAGTGTAATTGCAAATAATCACATTTCCTCATATCCCAGTGGCTTCACTCATCAATGTTTAGTGTGGTCATGCCCCTAGGCAGCGAAGGCAAGCACAGCATTTAAGACAAATGTGCTATCCCAGGTGTCCCTAACATGGGGCTGAGCATGCCTCTGGAAACAAACCAGTTCTTGCTGTCCCAGCCTGAATGGGAGAGCTCGCCTTTGCCTTTGTAAGGTTTTGCAGGGAACATAGATGTTGGGAATGCTTTTTTCCCTTCTGCTACATGATACTATTTTGCAGTCAGGCAGCTAGACGCACATCCCACTTCAAGATGGCATGTGATGGAAATGGGATTAAACCAGGCACGTTCTACATGATGTGTGGGTGCGGCCTTGAAACCCAGCCTCAACTATTCTGATTCTTCTTAGTATTGAGGTGCTGCTGAAGATGAGTTTTTATAGCTCATTGTCATACTTTGTGGATGCTTCTCTCCTAGAATCTGCTAGGAGACACTTAAAATGTTTTCATTTACATTTAAAAATACATTTGTTTTTATGGTTGAAATGAGTCTGTCGGAAGTACCAAGAATATATCCGTATATATATCAAAATCCGGCAGGCTGCTAGATTACTGCTCTACATATCTGAACTTTGTTTTGGCCTTTTATTTAGCCAAGTTTTACCAATAAACCATACTAGCAAATCTGTCTTGGAATGGGACATGGAGATATTGTAACTATTTAGAGCCTTTTGCTATATTACATGTAGGGTAGAAACACTAAGCAGGAAATTGCACTGGGCTGCAGATGTAGGAAACCTGGATGTCTGGCTTTAGACATTATTTTTCATTAGTGACCTGGAGGATGGAATAGGTGGTATTTACTAAGTTTGCAGCAGACAGCAAGCTGGGAAGAATGCAAGTATATTGAAGAACAGTATGGGGTTTCAAAATCATTCTGACAACCTGGTGAAAATATACCAAGTAAAATAGGACAAGTTGGAGACTTCTTACTTCAGCAGAAAATAATCAGGTTTTCCGATGCAAGATAGTTGGATAGTTATCAGTTTGCACAAGAGAATGTGAGAGGTGTAATGGTTCCCCAATGTGATGGGGTGAAAAAGATGGAGGGAGAGCAGGTACATCATGCTGGGAAGCTGATGTCTTGAGCTGCAAGGCATGCAGCATTATTCTGCCCCACACAGAACTTAAAAGGCCTTATGCTGGAGTGCTGCTTTTAGGTTTGACTGCTGTGTGTTGAAATGGATCAGCTGGAGAACAAATGACAACTGTCAGCTGCTTTGAAATGATCTGTGGAAAAATATGTACCAACCTGGAGTTATTTACTCTAGATAAGAGAAGGCTGAGAGGTGATTGTGGAAGTATTCAAGTATGTGGAACAGCTACCACAAGTAGGAAATTAGTGTTTTCTGTGTTTTTGTGGTGTAAAACAAGACATAATGTGTTTAAATTGGAATAAGAAGGATTCCAGCTTAGACACCGTTTAAATGCTGTCTCTGAATAGTGAAGCAGAGGAGTGGAGTACCTGGCAGTGTTGTGGAATCGTTCTCAGCTTTTAAGAATAGATGAGACAAACGGCTGGAGAGATAGAGTTATATAGGTATAACGGACCTTTCTTGGGGAAGGAGAATATGATGTCTTGACTTCCTTGTATCCCTCTTTATAATGTGTTATTACTTTCATGGGATTAATTGCTGAAACTTTCTACTGTGAGTTGATGCCATATATTAATTATCTGCTCTTATGGAAGAAAATACTATCTGATAACAGACAACATTATTCATATGTGTTTGTGCGTAATGACAGAATTCACTGTGGAAATATGTAAAGGGCTTTATTTAAGCATAAGACAGATTAAAAAAGACAGCGAACTTCAAAATTTTTGAGGTTTTTTTTTTTTTTTTGTGAAAGGCAGACTGCTCTATTTCTGCTGCTCACCTCTCTTCAGAGAGGGCTCGCCTACCCCTGTTTGACTATCTAGAGATCACCAGGAGGTGTATTAAAAAAAAAATAAAATCATACATGTGGTAGCCTTACAGAGCTGTTGGGGGGAAGCTGCTGCAGGTACGTATTTGTGTGCAAGATAGGGCCTTAATAAAGAATCGGTTATCAATCAATCGGCCAAAGCAGAGCTTAGTAACTCTCCAGGTACATGTTAGTTGTTGATAGACAGGTGTTGTGTGCTGGGAGAAGGGTTGCAGGCTGGATTGTAAAATAATGAAATTTCTTATTTGTGCTTTAGCTTTTTGAAGAAGATACTTAGATACCATCATGATCTTACAAAACTATTCAACAGAAGATTTTGTTATGTTTTCAGTGTATTTCTTTTGATGGAAAAACAAACACAGGAAAGTTAAATGGTGTGAGTTAGTACTGAAATACAGGTTAAATAAAGACGAGATAAACAAATACTTATTAAGAGCCTGGGTTTCAGTTATCCTTGTGTAACAAGGTTCTTGAATTTAAAGAAAACCTGTTTAAATCCTATGTAATATAGAACTCTTCAAGAAGTTCATCTATTTTTGCCACTTTTTGTTTTAACGCTGGTTCTTTTGTACTGAAAGGCAGTGCAGATTGAGACCATAAGTATTATTAAAGCCTGACTTCTCAAGCTTTTTACAGTTTTGATATTAGCTTGATGTCTGTCATCCAGAGACTATTAGTTGAGTTATTTTTATTACTTTCTAATTTCAGATTAGGGGTTGGTTTTTTTTTTTTAATTCTTACAGTATGTGAAATAAGGTAGGAGGTTGTCTATATCTGAAGCAGCTTCTCTGGGAGTTTTCCAGAAGAAAAAATTTTGACAAAAGGTATGCCATTGTATTGGTTGAGCTTTTCATTTTGTATGGAATGTTACTTTTGAGCTTTTACAAGCAGGTGCTTGTGAATGATACTGCCCAACAAAGGGAGATGGAAGACTGTGATGGAATATGAGGAAGACTACATAAGCACATTGGATTGGATGACACCTTGTGCTCATTTTTTGCTGTCATCTATAATAATGGTCCAAATGATATTTAGACAAAGAATAGAGAGCTTCTCTTTCACTTTTTCAACCAGATACCTCAATTATTTTTCTTTGTCTTCTGAGTTCTCAATGTTGCAGGACCAGACAGCCTCATCTGCTCCTGCATACGAGGAGGCTATGCTGGCTGCCAGGAAAATTTCAGTACTATCTGTTCAAACTCACTGTGGAGGAGTGGTAGCAAGTAAAGTTGAGGAGAGATTTTGCCAGATCTTGGCTGGTGCACATTATTGATTCCTTTTCTCTGCAGTGTTTTTAGGATCAGTGTTTTTAGTTAAGATGTTTAATGTGCCAAACAGTTGCTGCACAGCAACTGGTCTGCACAGCAGTTCTTTTATTTTAAATGGTTAATTAACATTGCTAATTAATACATTATTTTGATCTATTCCTTTGTTTAGTAGTATAAACAATACTGCAGAGCTATCAGCAGAATATGCAACTCATGTAAAAAAGTTATTAAAAATACATTTTAATTTAAGCGAGTGATTTTAAAACTATGATTTAAAAACAAATCCCTTGCAGAATAGTAAGAATTACAGCTCTAAATAGGCTTTAGCAAAGTGTTTTGTAGGACCACCTGGGCTTTTACTCAGTGACATATTAATAAAATGCATTATTTAAATTGCTTACTAGTGTCAGATTTATGGGTATGCCTGTGAATGTCAGTAGATCCGTGATGTTGACACTTAGGGAACTTAAGGCTGGAAGGGGTCATCTAGTGTGTCTTTCTGTCATGGGGTACCAATCATCCCTCAGTGCTCTAGTTTTTAGTGCTATGGGCTGACGTATATTGAGCACAGATAACCAAGAAACATGCAGGTTCTACCAAGTCTAAACACTGCCCTGAAGTGACAAGGAATTTATTTCTGTATGCCATGCTAAGTCCATTGTGCAAACTGAGCTCCCAGGTACAAATGCAAACAGTTTGGAAATGCAAACACTTTCCATCATTCTCAGCCCCTTCCCCTGTCTTCCCCAGGGAAACAAATAGAAAACAGCTGTCTCCTCTTCCTCATATAATCTGACCGAGATGAAAAATTCCTTGTCATTGCAAATTGGGCAATTATTTTGAGTATGAGCATGTGAATGAGACATACCAGAGTGGGATCGAAGAAAAAGGATTCCTTTTACCATCTGGTATTGCTTCCTTAGCTGTGGTCTATCTCAAATACTTCTGGAGCAAGTAAATAACAAAACAACGTAGGATAAACTTCCCAGTTACACGTCAATAAGAATACTTCTTGATCCTTTCTGGCAGATAGCTGAAGCATGAGATTTGTTGTATAAACATCGTGTTGGTCGGTCTCTTGACTTCAGCAAGAGATGACAAACTGGTCGATTCTTATTTCAGACTTCTTTCATGGCTGCTTAATAGTGTGCCCAGACATGCTGTGTTGGAAAGAATGCAAAAAAGAGGCTGAGCTTGTTTTTTCATCCCATTTCTTTAGTGCTGTTTTTTGCTTCTCACTGATGCCAAGAAGCAGTGTTGCACTCAACTGCTTCTGCATCATTCCTGCTCACCTTCTGTACAAATGACAGTGTTACCAATGAAGCAGCTGTTCAGATCTTGAATGTTCTCAGATTTCTAATATTGCTTTCCACCTGCTAGAAAGTTATGCAGTGTTTCGAGTTTGAAGATTTAGTCTGATACAAAAACTGCTTACCTGCTAATCTGAGAGAATTCCAGGAGGAACAGAAGGCAGAGAGTTGAACAAGCAAAGGTACTAGAAGCTGATCTGTTGAGAGAGCTGCTGTGGCATCATGGTGAACTGCTGTTTATTTAACAGTAGATCCTGATATCTTAAATTTTCTCATTGACGGGAGAGGATGCAAAGTTACCGCATGCTGGAGACAGGGCTCCTAAAAAAAAAAAAGGTGCACACACATATACAGATAAATGTTATCGAAATGCATATATATACATATGTATGTATACACGTACATTGCTAATGTTTTCTTGTTCTTACAGGCCGTACAACAGTAAACCGAAGAAAAAATTGTCCCTGAATAGCACTTCTCAGTTACAAATCTGTAACTCCCATGCACAGGCTTAAATACCTAGTCACTTAGTGTATGCAGCTGACTTTCACAGATGAGTGTTGCTAGTAACTGCGACACAGGTGCATTTCACTCAGAGATTATTTTATTGGGACTATGATCGCAGTTCAGGACTACTATTCACAAGTGCTTGTCTGATAGACCTTCTGGGAGGATGCTCACTGGATAGGTGGTCACAGGGGTGGAATTGAATGTGCTCTTTAAAACTGGTAAATAGAAGTCTCAACTTTTTTAAGTGTGAGAAAACATCAGCTTGACTTACACAGAAAACATGGACAAAAGCATTTGTTTCTGTCATTGTGAGCTTTTGAAGGTGGTATTAGGCCTCTCAATCACTTGTGGAATTATGGTCTGCAGTACGAAGGCTGCAGTCAGCAATATTAATTCTGTCTCTAAGGTGTACTTGTTTTTCTTCTTGTGAGGAAGAAGGGTCTAGAGACTAAGTATTAACTGTGAATGCTAGGATGATGAAGGCACCATGATTTTCATTTTCGGAGAAATTAGAACTTCCTTAGGAAGATCACTTACAGGATGCTTGGCTTACTAATGCTTGCTGAGGCCTCAGTTTACTAAACAGAATCCAGATGTCTGTTATGTTTTAGAAATTCAAATGCATAATTCTGTGTGTCCTTCAGTTTTGTTTTCGGTATCTGTAAATGAAGGCTCCAGGTATTATTTAACTTGAATTTAAAATTCTTTCCAGTAGAAACATGTATGAGAAAGAAAAGAGAGAATTTAATTATTATTTTCTTCTATTTGGTTGAAAGAGCAATCTAGTTCACCAAATCCAGTTCAGCAATTCCCATCATGAGGAGATTTCCCTCTGTCTCTGAAACCCATGGCCCTGTACCTGTGAACTCACTAATTTCTTCCAGCAATGAGCCAGGGACCCAAAAAGCAGCAGCTTCATTTGGTCCTGTGCTTTGACTGCTCTGTAGAAGTTGTCCATGCCCATAGCAGAGCCAGACTTCTGGCAAAAAATAAAATCATGTGGTTGACGTTATCATATTGTGCAAGAGGTACAAATTAAGAATTGCACAGGAGAACTATGTGGTTGAGATAAAATACTTTAGCTCTTAAATTGCTAAAAATAAGTACTTGCACAGTGTTTGTTTTTCCTGGTCTTTTATAGAGCATTTAAAACAATGCTAGTCCTCATAGAACAATTCACAATATTTGTTTGTTAAAAGGGTAACTTAAGACTAAGACAGAATACATTAAGAAAGGAATGTAATTAAATTAAACTCAACATGCTACACAGCAGCACTCATCTGAAGCTATCTTTATAAACTGTTGTATACTGGTTTATTTTTAAGGGAAGTTACCGTTAAGCCTGAAATTGATACTTTTCTGCAATTTCTACGTCTGGGTCTCACCCTTAATAAAAATTATAGATTATTTCCCTTTAAAACTCGAGTGTAGTCACGACCGAAAAGAGTGATAACTTTTCCTTTTGTATTAACCACAGTGTTACAGGATTATATTTGTTCTTCAGATGCTTCAGCAATTTATTTTCCCTGTTCAAGGAGAAGGAGCCTGTTTTTCATCCAGTGATTTGCTGTCCTGTTACTGCAGAAACTGCCTGTCTGTTTACCAAGGAAAAGGGATAATGTGACTTAAACAAGATGGCTAAATCCTATTCGGCAGGATCAGAGGGGGTGGTGAATGTTTGACATTTGCCAAGAGAAACAGTCTTTAAGCATAGAGGCTTTTTTTGTGCTGTGGGCTGGCGTAGCGAGGGGGACCTCTCCTTCCTCCGAGGTGCAACGTGTGTGTGTGCAGCTGTGTGTCGGCGCAGCGGCTGCCGCCGCAGAATACCGGGGATGAATTACTTGATGTGCACAACTGAAGGCGCCGTTCGCTTCACAAAATCGGCACAGCGTGCGTTGCTGCTAACCTGAGAGAGGCAGCCGGCAGCTCTTCACGACAGCTAGAGGTGGAAGGACCCAAACTTGCGGTCCTCCCCCCGCCCCCAAGAGATCTTTAGTCCATTCCTTTATAGTGGTTCATTTTGGCGCTCTGTCATCACCAGAATGCTGCCAGTGAATGTGTGTCATGGTTACAGTAGAGTGTGGTAACACGTAACAGCAATGAAAGCCCAGCGGGAAAGGCTACAAATTCCAGGGCTGACCTTGGAGTAAGTATTGTCTGTCTTTAATATTTTAATGGTTTCTGCATGATGCCGGCTTTTGTGCAACCAGGAGCTGTTTAACGTACGTTTGCGCTGACAGCCTGGGCACTGCAGCTCTAGGTTGAAGGAACATGTTTTAAATGCATTGCAGTTGGTTTCAGCAAATGTGTGAGCCCTGAGCCAGGATACTGCAGTACGTGTGGAAAGAAAGCATTTCTGCATATTTAAAGTTACTGCATCTCAGTGCATGGAGCATCCTGTCAGCTCGCAGGGGAAGAATCTGTCAGTAGGCCATGGTGTCTCTGTCTTTCTCTCCAGCTCTCTGTTACTGTTTGTTTATCCCAGTGCTGCCTTTTATAAAGGCCTCTATCTCTGCTGAATGATAGAGAGCACTGCGAGAGATTAAAGCATTATAGAAACGCTGCTCGTGAAAATCCATCAGGAACGAGCCGTATTTTACATACGTAACTACGCTAATGAACTGTATGGACGTTATGGAGGATTCCTGATAGTCTCTGCAGTAAGTATGTTTACCTAATTTAGCAGGATGTTTACTTGGTGCTCCCTAAAACTGATTAGCTCATTTGTGTGCTTTCAGCTATTCAGAGAGTAACTATATGAAAATATGTAATTTTAATGTATAGTGATAGTCAGTGTAGTCTTTTATTAATAAATGCCAGCATATGTTTGCCCAAGATTTGTTAGTCAAAGCAAAATATTTATTTCTATACATACAGTCTACATTAACATGTCAGGCATGTATGTATGCATGTTATAGTCACCATGAGAACTTGTTAGTTTCATCTAGGTAAATAGATATGGTTACGTCAGATCCTTTAGTATTCCCTGGGACTTCCCCATTCTTGCTGAAGAAAAAAAAAAAAGCCAAACCTGAATGCTGCAGATGCCTGCAGTAAAGTTATTTAGCTATGAAAGGTATTCTCTGATATATGCCATGTTTTAAAGAGAGGGATATAGGTAAGTGTGCAGTGTAGAAAATAATTTATTGTAATAATAATATGAAGGAAGGGTCTTATCAGGGAGCTCATTAAAATGGTTTCCATGAATAATTGATGATTATACTCCTTTTGAGATGTGGCAATTTAAATATTTTTAAATCAGTGTTCACTGAATTATGTAATCATCATATGAGAATAACATCACTAACTGCAAGGGACAGAAAATGATTCATTTTACTGTTTTTTCAACATATGTGTGTGTTTTTGTAATATGAGGTAATTATTTACTGCTTCCCTCCTTTTTCATGGTAACCTGACATAATTACACTTGCTTTGCCATATTTTGACAATATTCAATACTGATAAAATTAATGATTATATTTTAAATTCAGCATTAATCATTGGGTTTGCTAAAACATTTTCTGGATATATTTAATTTTTTCATATATTAGACTTTCTTTTGCCATAAACTCGCTACTTTCTAAAGTTAATTTACTTGTAGAGAAAAGACAGTATAATTTTGGTTGCTGGCACTTAGTGATTCCCACAGAGTCATTCTCTCATGATTTGTCATAGTTGAGTCAATACAGAATTAAGTCATGTCTCCCAAAATCTTATTTTCAGTCATCTATAAAAGCACATATCTGGGGGGGGAGGGGGGTGAATCCAGTTTATTCCTGGAAACATTCTTCACACACTGATTGTCATGAATTTTCTTTCAATAAAGTTTAAATGTTGGGACTAGAATTATGTTATCTCTCTGAGAAATTAGTACAGTCTGTCTACTTTATATTCATTACTTGCAGAAAGCTCTTTCAAATAATATTAAGGCTCCAAAATTAAGCACTCCAATTTTAGTAAATGTAAGAATTAAGGCTGCCTGTCAGCCTTGTGCATATGCACTGTCATAATTTGTTTTAACAGTTTTTGCATGTAATTTGTAGGTCTTAAAAAAGCAAAGCTGTAAAGCAAGTTCTGTAGAACTGGATTGACAGTCCAGTGTCATCACTCAGTGGGAATTTATAGATCCATAGTACAAGCACATCTGATATGGAATGGCCCAAGAGCCTTCTCCATGGCAGAGACTCTCATGTGATACAGTAATGGAAGTGAGGAAGAATGTAACTCCTAGGAGGTGGAGGACTTCCACCTGCTGTGTATGTGCCCTTCACTAGAGGGGGGGAGATGTGCTTTGCCACTGGGTGTCACCAGGGTTTGTCCACAGCAAAATGACTTGCGAATCTAATTCTGGGGTCTGAAGTTCTCATTCAATGCCAGACATGTTTTTTTCCTTCTCCTTTTCACTACTCTGGCTTTAGTAGGTTCCTTGCCCCCAGTCATTGCTCCATAGCAGTCCCCTTGCTATGGTCTCTCCTTGCAGCAGTCTCGTGCTTTTTGTCGAGCTGATGCCAGTTTTCATTCTCTCTCCGTCTGGATTCTCTTTTGATCATTGCTGGCTCCCCTCCCTGCTTCTGGTGCTGCTGGAGGTTGGTTGCTGTCTGAGTCACCTGCCTTCATCTTTTCCCGTGCTGTGCACCCTCCGGAGCAGCAGCATGAGCACTGGCCGTGCAGCACAGGAGCGTTTCCTAGCCTGTGGTCAGCAAGCGCCACGCCAACAAATAAAAGGGGGATGCACAAGTGAGCAAGTGGGGATGAACTGCCTGCTTTGCTGCAGCAGACCTGCAGGGGAATATAAGAGACAGTGCAGATAGAGGTTAGAAGTACAAAAAAACCCCAACTTTTTACAAAAGCCATACTGATCATACAAAAAGAAAGACCTTTCCAGTGCCTGTTGTGGCGGGTCAGTGCAGTGCAACGGAGAGTGCACCAGAGAAACAGTAGAAATCTGAGTCTGTTAATCCACACCTTTCTCTGCAGGCCTGCACAGGCTGACTGATGTGAGCCTGGGTTCATTTAGCCATTTTCAGGGTGATGCATTGAGCCATTTGCTCTTAATGGAGCTTATTAGCTCAGACATGCTGTTGTGCTAGCACGGCTAGTCTGCAGCTGAAATGAAGGTAGCTCACATCCAGCTGCTGGGCTGTGTTGGCAGTGTGCTTCTCCCTGCACCTGGCTCAGGGGTTATGCAGGCACAGCAAGCAGCCAGAGGAACTTGCCCTAACACAGTCACCTTGTCAGAGAGTAACAGCAAGCCCACCCTTGACTCAGTGCGCGCTTCCCTGCCAAACTTGTGTGCTCTCCAAAGCATTTCAAGAAGGAAAGGTTGCAAGAATGTACAATGTAAAAAAAAAAAAAAAAGTCACCCCTAATCTGTTTCAGAAACAGTAGTACTATTCCTGCAGAAATGCTCAGAAAAAAAACTGAGTCAGGTATCCACCTTGAAAGGTTTTGATCGGAATGATTTAAAATCAGGCAAAGTCCTGTGCAATTGAAAACAAGGGTTTAGAGTTGTACTTGGCTGTGCTTAGTGTATTGGCTGTCCACATCTCCACTGGGGACAGGACAGGAGTGCTAGCATTGGCTGGCTGCAAGGATCTGGTACGTAGCAGAACAAATCTTTATTAAGATGATCTGGAAGATGTTCCCCTAAGCTTCTGCCTTCACTCAGTCTGCACAGAAGGCAGAGCTGCGTGGTTTTTTGGACAGATAACTTCAGCTAATTGCAACAAAAGGTATACTATTAAAGTTGTTAAAAAAAAAAAAAGCTTTCTTGCAAGTTTTGTGGGGACAGCTGCGTGAGTACATTTTAAAAGACCATGTGTGAAATCTCTCAGTGGCCTACTGTTTTACTGAGAGACCTTTTGAATGGAGATGTACTTGAAGCAACTTCTTGAAGGCACCTTTGAAGCCAAATTCTCAAGTATGGTATTTTTATATATCAGTTGTCTATATCCACATTTGATTACCCAGATAAAGGACTTGATATTTGTGAGGGAACATTTTGTAGTGAAATTGATGCTGCCCAGCTAGGAAACTTTTAATTTTTAGTAAGTGTGCAAATTTTAGACTCTCAAATTGGAAATCTTTATTATGATTTTCTTATTGCTAATGAAAGCTCATAATCAATTTTAGTTTCCCTTTTGTTTTTAATAAATCTTATTTGCATATCAAAAAGTCTAAAAAAAAAAAAACCCTTAAGGTTTTTTAAAAGAAAAATATGTCCCAGTTACATACCTCGTTCCATATGGAATGCTTAGAAGTCTGAAACAAGTTACCATTTTTTTACCATTTGTATACAAGTATTGTTCCCAGAAGGAGTCAAGTATACATGCATAGTCAAGTTAATGCATCAGCACCAGATTTCATATTTGTTTTTATTTAAATCAATTTCATCTTAAGTCAAAAACTATGTGGCTACCGTCAATCACTTCATTCAGGAGGACAATAATGTTTTGGTTCTAGCCAAAACTCCTTTCATAACTCCTGTGCTAAAACATGCAACTCTTGCTAAACCTTCTGTTCACTAGAGATGACATTATTTTAACTTACAGTCTCACCCCAAGGAGCCTGAGCCCAACCCCAACAAGCCCCTGCAGTCCTTGCAGTCCTCTGTTCGCTTTTCATTTTTGGAGGTAAGCAAGTTCCATTGTTGATATTTTCTTCTGCATCCAAAACCTGACAAGCAAAACATATTGCAAAGGGAAAATTGAATAAAATTAAATATGCTTCTGCAATCCAAAATACATTTTACTTGACCAGCTGTTGTTCTGAGTTGAGTATTTTATGGAAAAAACATAGGGTAACCAATATTTAGAGACTTAGTAAGAGATTCAAGATATTGATGCATATTCTGCATTGTTCTGTCTGTTTGCTTAGGAACATATCTGCTATTGAAATTTTATAGTTTGCTCCCTGTGATCATACCTCAGACAAGTTTAAGGTGAGTTCAGAAATGAGTGTGATTCATGAAACACATGGTTATTTTTTTGCTTATCTGAGAGGCAGTAATATGCTTAGTGACATGAGACGCGAGGTGAGTTGAGTATCCAAGATGGCCATCCATTTAGAAGAACATAAAGCAATGTATAGAACTTCGGCAGAACTGTTTCTTCAGGACTAGAAGGATTTTAAGCCTTATTTCTAATACAGTAGTGTTTTAGATGAGCCCTAAGTAGCCACGTACAACACCCTTCTCACTGGCTTTTCTCCTACTCCCAAGTTCATTTAGAAGAATCGTTTTCTTGGTACTTATCAGAAAGGTATTTATTTTTATGAGATCAGAAAATCATTAATTGATGTAACACTTGCTATTATGATAAAATTATAATAATAAATACGAATTGAAGGATGTTTCCGATACAAAAAAAAAAAAAAAAACAAACCCAAACATTTTTTGCCACCTTTATTTTCTTCGTAATGCAGAAAATTCAATTGCAAGCCAGGGATCTCATAGGTATGAGTTACTGAGGTTATGCTCCATGGGGAAAATAACTTTTAAAATAACTTAGTAATGAGTTATCAATGCCTCACAGATTAAAAAAAAAAATTTTATCAAAAGTCTCACTCGATACTGTGAGGATGAAGGACTCTTAGAGATCTACCACCTTGTTAAATGACATAAGGTACCTATTTGGTACCACCTCTTGAACATGGCAGAGGAGAGAGTTGTTAGATGCGTTAATCTCAGCATACTTTAAGGTTAAAAACAGACTGATACTTGAGTCCTTCTATCAAGCTTCATGTGACACTGAAAAATGGAGCAATAACTTGGTGACTCGCTATGAGTTTCTGAGGAAATATTGAAAATTTTAAAAATATACTATTTTGTTAGAGAACAGATGATATGAAAATCTCTCATCTCTGTGTTTTTCAGTGTTATTTAGATAAACATACTTTGTTTTTCTCAGTGGAAACACGTTTGTGATGTTTGTTTAATGAATTATCCTCAAAATCAATATATTCTGTGGAGTTCATCTTGTTGGTGGGGAATGCCTGGAAAAGCTACCATTTTCTACTTGGCTCTTTATTTTATACAGCTAGAACAAACCGCTTCCCTTTGTGACAGAGGAAGTGCTCTTTTTCAAAATGGCAATTTTGTGGAATCAAAAAGTTGTCTACGAAGTTTTAAACTTGCATAACCTGCTGAACTGCATCTCCAGACACGTGGATGTCCTGCCATGCAAACTGTGCTATGGACACAGTCCTCAGTGTTTTTTGTGGTCTTTAGAACCAGGACCCGCAAGGCTTCTTGTTTTCCCTTGCTGCAGGGCAGAGGCTTCCAACAATGTAGAGTTTGAGCTTTCTGTCCTATGATGGAAGACGCTGGAAGCAAACTTTTCAGATACTTTTTGAAGAAACAGAGTGGAAATGATTGATAGTGCTTAATGTAAAGCATGCTCTTTGGTTTTTGCTGGAAAATATCAAAATTCCTAGGGATTTTTTCTTGGGTTGTTTTGTCCCAAATATATTTCAAGCTCTGACAGAATGGTTGATTTTTTTCCTTGGAATGGAAATTTTAAAAATTAGATTCATTCTGAATCTTTGTGCTTTATGTAGCTTTATGTAGAGGACTGCTGGTGTATTGAACAGCAAATGTTTTAGTTACTAGTTACTGTTCAAACTTGACCTAGGTTAACAGCGAAGAACCTATGTGTTGGTTTTTAGGGTATTTAAGTAATGATAATTTCCTGCTCTCTTAGCTGAGAGTACTCCGGTATGTGGGAGGAGAGGAATTATTTTGGTGCGATGACTTTTGCTCATATTCAGAAGCGTTAGCAGCATGGGAGCCTCACCAGAGTGAATGGATAGGATTTTGCTGTGGTATCATCTCTCTCTAAGGTGCTGGCTCATCTCCCTCGTGGCCTTTGACTTGCACAGCTGCTCCTTACGCGGTTGTTTCTGCAGAGTTCTGCTTACAGCAGTTGTTGCATACAGTAGTAGTCTAAAGGGAACCTTTTGCCAGCTAGATGATTAAGATCTTTTCCAAATAAACAGTACCATCATGTGAACAGAAGTACATGTGGTAGCAGAGCCTGCTGGTACAGCGTGAAGCTATCCATATTTTACTGATACTTCTTGGAGAGGATGGGGGATGGAGCGATTGTTCAAATTTCAGGCAGCTAGGCACACATTTCCCATGAACTTTCTATCTGCTGTTTGGGTCATCTGAAAATCTGCAACATTTGTGGGGGGAAAAAGTGTGTACTATTTTAGTACTAATTAATATAAGCAGCAGATTTGCAAGGAGAGGTGAAGATAACATAAATAGCTGAGCACAGCTATCGAGAGATTTAAGATACTCATGCTTCTAATGTAATTTTAGAGTAAAAAGTGTAAAAAAAAAAAAAGTATCAATAAAAATGTATCAGTGCCACAGATAGCTTGGAGCTCTTAGCCACTTGCTGGTATTCAGTATGAGTTTTTTATATCTGGAAATTGCCAAAAAGTGTTGACACTCATATTTTTGTTAAATGTAAGCTGAATGTTTAATATAAATGAGCAACTATTACAAGCCTGAGGAAGAATTAATAAAATATTTTAAAATATTTAAATATTTTTAAAAAATAAAACCCCAAATATTTAATTTTACCTAAAATTGTATTTAAGCTGTTTAAATTCATATGCCAAACTTTTGAATACAGAACTCAAAATCTACTTGGTGTCCTCCTGTTCTTCTACTTTCTCTGCCTGCATCTTCCCCCCAGATCCCCCCGACATTCCTGCATCCCTGAATCAGATAAGGACAGAAAGTTTAAAACAACTTTCTAACAACTATATTGGTCTGCTTCATAAATCCCTCAATGAAATTGATGGATCTTGTAGAAAAATGAGCAGGAAAGTTTCTAGGAATTTTTTCATTGTTGTTCTGAAGTTGAGCGTGTTTAAAGAGCTTTTAAATGTTTTCTAGCTTTGTGTGATGCTGTGTGCACATGTGAGCATACACACCCATGTGAAAAAAATAATGGACCATGGAAATTTAGTTTGCTGTTTGGCTTTTACATTACAGAAGGCAATAGTATCATTTCTAAACTCACCAATATTCCTGTTTCAGTAGGGAGGAAGGTGGTGTGGTCTGTCCTCATTTGTTCTGCTGTGCGGTGCGAGAGAGCTGGGCTAGGGCACCTGGGGAGGCTGTGGGGCTGGCAGAGGGCAGCTGCAGAGTGGCCCTTGCTGTGGAAACTTGCACACCCTAACTGATGATTGAAAGCCCTGTCAGTCCTGTCCTTCTCCCGGTCACCACAACCGTGTCCTACCCTCTTCTGTCTTAGCTTTTGTAATAGTCTGGCTGCACCCTGAGTTGAATCTCCACTGCAGGTGAGAACAGGCCTGTCTTAGGAGGGGAGTGGGTAGGGAGCAAAGGGGCGGTTTTCAGCATCACGGGAGGCAGTGGCAGCGTGTACTTGGGCTGGCACTTGGCTGATGTGAGGGCACTTCCTTTGACAGTGCTGCACTGGAGCTCCGAAAGCTATCTACTCAGACCTGAGTAACAGCCACAGTGAGGGCGGTTGTGTGTATGGTTAATGGTTAAATCTGGTGTAAGTGTATAGTCCAGATAGACCAGACAGTGGATACTGTAGAAAAGGAAGTATTAGTATTGCCTCTGTGATGGGGAGGCCCTTGTGCAGAGGCATGACATGGTCCTCTCAAGACAGAGCAAAATTCTAGTAGAAGAACTAGCAATTAAATTTGGACCTCTCTGGTCTCAGAGTAGTTTCCTTACTTTGGTGTGATCTACTGTAGAACTGCTATTTGACTTTGAAGGTTTCATGAAAGACAAAGGAGGAGCATATGTCAGAGGATGCCTCCTTTCTCTGTGTCTTATTGCCAGAGTTGCCATACCAAGGGATGCTCAAGCAGGCATTTTTCTTTAAAATTTATTCCCACCTTTGCTTTCTGAGATCAGTACAAAGTACATTGACCTTAAGGTTAAGTTGAATGATGAAGTTGTCGATTTGTTACCCTGAAACAGGAAGGTCATGAGAAGGGCTGATGTGGATGAGGTAAGGAATGACTTGGCTCCATTTCTTTTCCAACTTACTCATTTTTGTTTAAAAGAAAGAAAACTTGCTCTTTCATCTTTTGAAATAATCTGATTAGCATTCATGAACACCTACAAGTTCCTTAAGGTGAAATAAATTAATCTTTGGCTTTCTCCTCCAAAAGTAGTTTGTCTTCTCTGAAGTTGCTGTTTTGGCCTTGCTGCTCTTTTAATTCTTTCTGGGAGCATTTATTTAACCATACAAAACACATTTTCCTCAGCTGTTTTCCCATACTCTCTGATATTAAGACTTGTGACAGATCAAAGGGAGAGAGAAATTAAGAGAAATGGAAGATGAGAAACAACTTCATTGTGTGTGTAAGATTTTTGTGGTGTAGAACTGGGTTTTGAGCAGTGATTAAGTAAACACAGCCCTTTCTCACCAGAGAGGTCACTGATCTCGTGTTCTTAAATGTGCTACACCAACTTCAACTTTTGAAATACTTTCAAAGCTTTACGTTTTCCGAGCCCTGTGGAGTCACAGCAGAGAATAAGATTTTGTTTCTATTTTTGCCTGTGAATCATCAGTATTTTATTGAGCAAGTCAAGTTGCATTTGGATAAGTCTGATCGTGTTTTCATGGCATTGCATAGGTGTAGATGAGGGTCCAGTTGACAGCTGCATCATCTGCACAGCTGTCATCCGTGAGCACGGGTCCCCTGGAGGATCTTTACTGTTGGTTTGCCACCCAAGAGGGATATGGGGATGTGAATTTCTGATCCCATGTGGGTTTTTTCGGCTGGCTCTAAAGAAAGTGCAGTTTTACTTGCTGCACACTGATGTGAATCAGAGAGGCTAAGCCTGTGCTGTCACAGTGATGTTCTGTACAGCTTCTGGAGTAGAATAAGAGTAAACTTAATTTGCTGGTATCATAAAGATTCGGTTTTCTGTACATTTTTAAAAGCTCCCAAGTGAAAACCACATTCTTGTATATGTCTCTGTAAAAGTTATGTGAAATAAGGCAATTTGAATTGTGGCTTGTGTTGCTTGATATTGTTCTGAAGAAAGATTTATTTATATACATTTTTAACTCAAGTAAAGCCAGAACAGCAGCCCCTTTTCTCTACAGGATATTCCAGCTTAGAGGAGTAGATAACAATTTTAGAGAGGTTACCAGAAATATAGTTCTTTGCTGTTGTGCTGTGTTTTTATTTTTTTCTTATTTTTTTCTTTTTCTTTTTTTTTTTTTTTTTCCCTTTATGTGTAAGATACATTTTAGGAAATCAAGTGAAGTTCTTGTGACAGTTATTTCCTGTGGTAGTCTGAAAGCTACTTTTTTCATTTGTGGGAGAGAGCTAGTCTGAATCATTTTAAATGCCAATTTGTTGATCTCCTCTCCCTAAACTCTCAGAAAAATCCTCCCAAAACAGTTGTGTGCTAGTTTTATTAAATCTTTTGGCCGTTTGGGTTGTATTTTTTATGTACTGTTGAGTGGTAAATTTTGAAGTTAGTAGGTTAGGCTTTCTAAGCATTTTGAGAAGGTGAGATTAATTTGAATTTGCAAATTACAATAATTGTGGAATGATGCTGTAACAGTGGGTCTGGTGACAGTAAATAATTTTTATTTTTTATTCAAAAAATTATTTGAAAAAAATGTCTTTCTAACATCTTTGAAGGTTGCACAGTGATAGGAATGACCTGAGTGGAGATTTCTTGAACTGCTTTACTGCTTTCTAAAGCAAAAAATGAAAGTCTTCAAAAAGTATTTTCCACTGAGATATGCCCTCATAATGTCAATTTTTACTATAATTTGATGTGCTACTTGGATTTCTTAGTTTTGAAGCCTAAAATGTTTAATTATTCACTGTCTAATCTCTGAACATTTTTCCCCATAAAGCTCTTAAACATGAATGACCTGGTATAGTCCCCTTTTGAAACTAAAACCTGGCATTACTTTGGGGCAGATTTTTCTTTACCTTTGAGTCAAATTTTGGTTTCTCTTAACTGTTACAGGTGATAACATAATATAGAGCTGGTCCAAGCTTTTAATGACATTCCCTATATCTTGTTTGCAAGATGAAAGAGTGAAATGAAAGCAAGATATAGAGAGAGGAGCTCTGTAGAGCATTTCCAATTAAAAAAAACCCCAACAGTCAAAGTTTGTAATATTTAAAAATAATATGCCATACCTAAGTACTCCATCCTCAGTGTTAAGAAATCACTCCAAGCCAAGGAGGTGCTTAAAGTTTAAATAACTGATCTACACTGTATATGTGAAAATAATTTGACAAATCTTGACATATACTTGAAAATGGACAGTCTGCTCCATTCTTATGCTGTCACACCACAGAGTTTCACGTATGTGTGAATTACCTGCTAGCAGCAATCATTAGTCACTGCGGTGACTGCACCTGTTGACCCAGAGGCTTTGCTTGTCAGACAGTGACATATCTGTTAGTAATGACTGTAAATGTTTTTACCCTCAGTGGTGTCAACCTGCATGTGAAATTCAGACTTCTGTAGTATGGCTTCATAATTGGCTTAATCTGATTTAACAGGAATGCATTTAAAACATCTTGAATTCAAGGTCCATTTATTGTCCAAACTGTGACTACTGTCCATAGTCTGTTGCCAATCGATTCTTGCAGATACAGAGAAACTGCTAGGTTAGCCTGACAGTTGTCCTTTACTTCTCTTTGAAAGTTTGGTCTGATAGGGATGTCAGTGCCTCACTTCTTCGAGGAGAGATATTTCCTGAGGTAATTCAGCTCCTGTTATCCCAAATTCAGAACTTCTGCAGTCTTTGTGCAGCACAGTGACTGATCTCACCTGGTCCTTGTATGAGTTGCCAGATAAACAATCCTGCAGCTAAATGCTTGAGGCAGAAATTCTCAACCTTGCCAACGCTGCAGCATTATGTTGCATCTGCATCATTTTATCGCACCTTGATAAAAATAGATGCAGAACAGAAACTAGCACTGCACACATCAGTCTTCCCTATGACACACAATTCCAGCAGAGGAAGTGCTTTGAGACTCTCAAAAGCTTTTAAGTGGGGAATGCAGAAGATGATGTGTATGAGAAAGCCACTACTGTCCCTGCAGTGGCCTATTTTGAAGGCTTCGTTATTTCTACTGTACACAACACAACTTCTTTTCACTGCTGTGCAGGCTGAATCACTTTGCAATGAAAGTTTGTGATCCCTTAGGGAAACCGTCTTGCTTTGGTATTAGCTTATTCTTGAATACTGTTAAAGTGATAACTTCACAGCTGCAAGTTCTAAAAAACTTTTAAAAGTGAACAGTTTGGAAACGAAACGGTAAATAGGAATGAAGAAGCATGAGACCCAGCTCCACTGTAAGTAGAAATTTTCTCAGTCCTTTTGTTTTTGAGATAGCTTACTGCTCCTTTTCCTTGCCACGAGCCATTTCAGAAGAAAAGTAGACATGTAGGTTCCTAGAGGCAGTGCCTTGAAGCTGTAGAAAACTGAAGAATGTCACTGAACTGCTGTATTTGAGACTTAGCAGCACTTTCCCCGGTGCCAGTTTTGGGGCTGATCCATGAGATGTGTTAGTGGTTAGAGCAGGGATGGACAGTGCTCCTGATCCAAAGAGATACTTGGTAAAACAGTCTCCTGGCATTAAACAGCAGAGCAGTTAACCTGCATGTTGCAGGGGAAGGACAGCTTGTGGCACAATTTGGCCACAAACCGATCAGCTCTCCCAGTGACTCCATCCTCTGCTATGCGGGGAGATGCAGCTAGCCTGGTGTAAATGTGCAGCACGGTCCCAGAGCCAAAGTAGTGAATATAGCCCTGAGCAGCCCTGAGGAAGTGATTTCACCTACTGCTGGGGACACCAGTTTTCTTACAAGCTCTTGGAAACTAGTTCTGCGCTAGAGTGTAGTGCTGGGGAGCAGGAGGTGTTGAGGAGCCTCATGGTGGAATGATACAAACTTGAATGTGTTATTGTCTGCATCTCCTGGTAGTTCATACTTTCAAGCACTAGTGTGTCAGGGTGTCACCCTTCCTTGTAGGTGTGTGACAACTATATCAGTGTTCATGTGATACTGTGTTGTCTTGGGTGTAAGTTGTGATGTCTGGCTTTGATGAGCAATACACTTTCTGAGCTTGGACTGGAGCACTCAACCGTGCAAACCGGCAGGGCACTGCAGGAGACTGTTAGCTTTGCAGAGTGTGGGAGGAGGGAATGACCCAGGCCTGCAAAATTCTTCCCTTGCAGTAAGAAAGCTGCTGTCGTAGAGCAAAAGCATGGCTTGTCCTCTCTTTATGCCAGGAGTGATGGAGGCTACTTTTTCTGCTCTTTAGAACCTGCTGCTAGGAGACATCAGCAAGACGTGTACCTTGAAGGAGCTGAGAGGGGGATTGCTCCAAGCGGTGTTTTAGAATGGGAGATGAAATGATGTTGCTTAGCCAGGAAGGCAGATTTGTACTTTGATAGAGAAGGAAACGGTGACCATAAATGGGCCTAAAAATCTCACACAACAACAACAAAACCTATAAAAGGCATCTCTGCAGGACCTCAAAGTATAGCCACAACAGTCTGGAAGGAGTTCTTGTCGTATTTTAGAAGTTGTATTCTGATTGCTGTAGTTTTGTTGGCACATACACTGGAAAACATGCTGTTGAGTTTGGGAAGATGGTTAATGCTCTGTGACCTCCCAGGCTGGTAAAACCTGGAAATATCTCTAAAAAGTGCTGTAGTACCTGAGAGGAGGGGATCATGACAAGTGCTGATATACACAACTGAAGCCAGTCTCTTTCATTGTTTGCAGTCTCGTATGATCCCCCTTCAACTCCATACTGCGATTTCTTTGCCAGGAGAACATTTAGGCTCTCCACATGCTGTCTGCTGCTGGACTGATGAAGTCTCCTCTTGTGCATATGTAGAAGTGTGCAAGCATGGGTGTTGAGGAAGAACAGGATAGAGAATAGGCTATACATTGATGGAAAATGTTGGGACAATCCTCTGTCAATATTAAGTGTAAATTTTGCAGAATTGAAGTGTTGCATAATTTTTGAATTCTCTACAAAAAAAAAAATAAAATTCAAAATACCAAGGTGAGTCAATATGCTGATTTGAGAGAAACAAACAGATCATTTTACACACATAGTTTAAGCTTAGCAAAATTCATGGTAAGCCATGTCCAGACATGGCTGGAGAAGTCAAATGAGAGGCTGATTGAATGGTAAAGGGATTTTGAGGTTGTTTTTGTTTTTTTTTTTCAAATTTTTTTTTTTATTACTGGCATACGAAGAATGTATATTTGCATGATAGATGTTTTAAAAGTCCCTTTTGTATCAGGATATTGCTGTTTCTATAAACTAACATCCTCTGCAGTTACACGAGTGGGATACCTAGATTGTCTGATATGAGTGAAATTAGGACTCTTGAACTGCTGCTTGAAAGCTGGGCAGTTAATTCTCTCATTTCCTCTACAACTGATAAGAGTTTTCCAGGATGCTGGAGGCATAAACAGCTAGCACTGGTTGGTCTGATCATGTGCTCCTTTTTTTACATGGTGTTGACCAAGTTTTGGTGATGACTGAGGTGCAGACTATAGTTTGTATAATATGGAACGCTGACATGCTCTCTCGGTCCTACAAAGCTAAAATGAAATGCCCCTGCCTATCTTTGGGGTTGGAAGTCTGTGACTTGGCACATTGTCCCCCCTGATTCTTGTCATTCTCCCTGAGAAGCAGGAGAGCGAGAGAGAGATTTAAGACTGTTTCTTAGGTCATCCGAGTCTCTCTCAGCTTCTGTTTGTATGGCCTTTGCCTGTAGGGAGGAGGAGATTGTAGAAATCATTCAGTACCTCTGAATCCGTAGAGTGGTCAGCCTGAAGAAGATTTTCCTGCTATTCTCTACTCCTTTTCTTTCCTCCATTTTTAGTATGTGGGCCTTTAATGTCAATGTTTCAGGAATTACCTTCACTGCTTCCCAAGAAGTAGTAGGGCATTATTATCTTTGCTTTACAGGTGGAGAACTGAAGCACAAACAGAGATTATATTACTAGATAACACTAAGTCTTAAACCCTGAGGTGCCTTAACCATGAGATCATTTTTAGTGTTTTTGTCCTTCATTTTGAGGGTTTTCTCTCATGTTTTGACAAGCATAACTAACCAAAATAATCTTTACTACTCTCAGACTTCCAGGTGGCTGGTTTCCATTTTGTTTCTGTAAAATTCCTTTCTTTCTGTGCAGTTAATTCTCCTGCTTCCAGTGATGCTCTTGGCAGCCATACCATCTGCGTGTACAGTTTGTGTTATTCAGCTGCGGCACCATCTGAGGGACAGGGTAGTTAACTGTTCAGAAAACCCCACAGACATAAGCATCTGAGCTGAGTGTAATTAGGATTATTCAGAAATTCACATTTAAACTGTGGGGTGTGTGCTGAGACAGAACTATTATTATTTATTATTTAGCGTTTTGAGTAGGAGAGCATTAAGGTGATGTGTAAAGAGATTTAAGGATGTTATCAACTTGCAGTGCTGTGTGCTCAGCTCATTGTTTGAAATACCAAGGGTAATGTTAATGAGCAGTCCACATAATATTCTTTTAAGCATAACGTTTCCCCTTTTAACTTCCTGTGTCCCTGAGTTTCTAATTTGCATGGGGTGCTCCATCTCACACTGCTGACAGCAGATCCATCACAGAGATCAGCTGAAGCATGAAGCCAGATGAGTGCGGGGAAGAGCTCAGGAAATGCAACCACTTGGATGTATATATACACTGCGAAACTCTGTATTCTTAGCACATGATTTTTATTGACTGTGATTTAAATCAGGACTTGAAAATAAATCATGTGTTTAGAATACCTGAAATAAACACAGTACTTGCCAGTGCTGGGGAGGAGCACTTAATTTCCTTGCTCTGACGGACCTTTAATTGATCTGTAGCCATCAGTTTTGTGCTAATCGGGTGATTAATTTAGGACATTCAGTGTGTAACTATTACAGCTGATGAAGTTTTCTATCTCACGAAAGACAGCATTTATATTGAATAACTGCTTTTAAATTCAGTATTGCTGGAATTGATCTATTTAGACTTTAATTGACAGGCTTGAGTGCTTCACTGTGCTGACCTCCATTAATACCCCCCAACCCCAAAGTGTTCTAAAAATGAGAACAGTTGCAGCTTTCCCAGACCTATCAGGTTGAATGCTATCAAAAAGAAATTGTGCTTTGATTTCTTTAACTAGTTCATTTGACTTTTGTGTAGAGAATCCCTCAAGTCTGTTACTCTGGTGAGTATGGCAGTGGGGTGGCTGGGGGCAGAGCCGAACATGAGGAAATGGCTCTGCATAAGAAGCAGTATTCCTGTTGACGGAGTATGTTGTTTGGGATTCTCCAAACCAGAATGCTGTGGTGGCATGACAAAATGTTTCACTTAACTGCTGTTCCTTCTGAGCGTAGTGGGTTTTGGATTTTCTTTTCCATATGTTAAGGAGTTATTAAACCAAAAACAAACCACTCAAATGCTGAACAAGCTTTTTTATATATGTTATTCATACTCTATTTTAAACAATGTTTCCTCTACTAAAAAAGTCTGATAGGAATATTTTAGTCGTAAAAAGGTACAAAAAGATTATATGCTATATGAAATGTTTATACAGTCTACCAGGGTTTTTTTGCTTTTAAACTTTAAAGAATACAATTTTAAGTGTACAGACTAAAAACCCCAAAACTTTTTTTAAGTAAAAAAAAAAAAAAAAGGTTTTCTACAATTGAATTCAGAATTTTTCTTGCAAAATATGGCTTAGTTGGCTGCAGCCGTCATGCAGAGTGTGTAACAATAGCTGAGTACATACTGTTTTCACAGAATTGTTGTATTCATATTTCTTAAGAAATTATTTAGGAATTTCACCTTGACCCTTAAAGATAATGCCATTTGGCATATAGGCTATGACTGTTGATTTAAAAGATGTAAGGTAAAATACATCTGGATGTGTGAGATCTGGAGGTCTAAGTATATAGAGTGGTCTGAGCCAGAGCAATGAAATAAGTCTCCTACACGTACGATGGCTTCACATGAATGCCCAAAGCCATTGAAAACTTCATTAATGAGTCTTTATGTATCTGCTGGACAACACATCTACCTTCACATTTATACCAGTGGTACTGCAGCCCCAAAATCATTAATTATTGATTTAAAAAAAAAAAGATATGATCCTTTTATGATGCTGGTAAATAATGGCAAAAGGCACTTGAAGAAAACCAAAGCCGGATACGTTAGTCCTAGCTATGTAATACAGTGTTTCTTCCCCTCTCTGGTATTTGTGATAATGAAGTCAAGGTCCAAGCACGACAGTATCTGGAAAATAATGACATTTTAATTAGATGTTTTCTTTGTGCTCTCTCTTTCTGGACATGCTTACCACATAAAGTAGGACTTTGGAATTGTAGTAATGCTTTCTCTACTTGCCAAGATAAATGTAAAGTCAGTGATAAAAATGCAAAGTAGCTCTTCTATACTTTCTTATTAGTCTGCCTGTTTGCTAAATTATCTCAGAAGGAGAAGCTGATCTCTGGGACCAGAGCAGATAGGTAGCATAGCTGTTAGCATGGTTGGCTCACTCCACTACACAGAGCAAAATGTTGGATTAAAAATAGTGTTGCCTGATGTGAATTTTGATGCCTGGTGCACATGGCTTCACAGTGCATATAACTTCTCATTCATATTGTGCATCTGTTTGGACCTTTTCAGAAATGGGAATCCAGCAATGCTGGGACCATTGCTTTTCCTAAAGTTTATAGTAAATGAACTATAATAAACCAGATCAGTAGGAGGTTAATTTGAATTTTGTGTATTACTTCAGAACCGGTTAGAGAAATAATGTTTATGTGCATTTATAAACAGTTCTAAGTAAACTGAGAAATTTGGCAGATATACATTGTACACCCACAAAATACTACTTTCCTTTCTGTGATTTCTTGATCTTATTTTTATGCTGTACGTCCCACAGTGAAAATCATGTGAAGTCAGGAGAGGAAGGTAACAAAAATCAACATCAACCACTAGAGGGAGCAAGATTTCAATCATTGCAATTAAGCGTACTATAAAAATAATTATTAGTTACTGCATTTTAAGGAAGAGACAGTAAGATCTTCTAGTTTGCCTTCCTGTATAAAATAGGCTGTACAACCTTGTGTATTATGTTTTTACTCTCTAACTCTTGTTTGAAGTGTCGTTATTTTTTTAGGTAGAAAGTCATAGAAAGTGTAAGATTTACAGTGATGGGAAATCCACTGTATTACAATGGGTAAGGTGAAATAATTTAAAACTGCTTTTTTGTCTAACTCCTGCAGTTTGAACCCCTAACTCTGCTATGTGTGAAGAAGGATCAGGATGAAGTTCACTATTCTTACAGCTGGTCTCCTACCAAAAATCTCTTCCCGCTGCGGATACACATACTGAACTACCAAGGTGCTTCTTTAGCCTTGGCTAAATGGAATAAATGAAGCTTTTCAACCAGCACACTATAGTTCAGTTTTCATTATAATTTTTTTTTCCTTAAATTCTTTCTGACTTTTCTGCAAGCCTTGGGAAATGCCCCGACTAACTGTACTTTAGCCCCTTAATGCTCAGTGGCATCATCTCCTTACTACCATGGGAGATTCTCCTGCATGTAGATCTGAGGGATGTTTATTCTTTTAGCTATACTATCATTTTAAGAGCTCCTATTTAGTTGTTTATCTTTGACAGTATTTAAATACTTTGCAGTGTGCCTGCTTTCCAGAATCTTGCTGTATATTATGTCTGTGGGGTTTATTTGTGCTTTGATATGACTTGATGTCTGTTAAGACTAGAATGCATGTTGTTCAAACACGGCTGCTCTATCCAGTTGCAAACTGTCTTGCTCCTGTTGTTATTTACCTCTTTTGTGTTGTTTGCTAGAAAAGGGCACCATATTTTTTTTTTTTTTTTTTTTATCCAGGTCACTGATAGCAGACTGAATTATCTTAAACAAAGAACATAACCCTATATGATCCACTAGAAACATTTAATGTGCAGTTACTTTTTCAAATCTATTAGTGAGTTTTAATGTTTCCTGTAATCACGCATGTATTTTTGTATTGTGCTCGTTGAAGTTATTAACTTACTATTGTGAGAAAATAGGTTGAATGTTTTACAAACGTCGTGGTGTATTGTCAGCTCAGATGTTTATTGACCGGACTTGAAATCTCATTTGAAACAAGATCTGTTTGACAGACTGTTTTATGTGTAAAACTGTGTTTAGTGACACTAAACTATGTTACTATACCTGAATTCATTCCTGATGGCAGCTAGTATCTTGTTTGTCCTTTCAAAGGAGAGCTATGGCATGGCAGCTTTTTTTCACTGTTGCAGGAACTCCAGGAACATCCTGTGTTACTCTCCGGGTAATAATTATCTGACTAAAAAGGCTGCACTAAACCAAAACAAAAGTCCTCTGAGCCAATCTGCAAACTCAGTTCTAATCTAACGTCCTTCCAAGATGTTGATGAAATGAGAAGTGTTTCTTGGTTGCTAAAAGATGTGATTACATAATCTTACTTTCCCACGAAAATATTGAAGACACATTAAGGCAGCCTTTTTCCTTTCACGGTTTTCCATTTTACCCTCCTTATTCAACAGGAGGCCGCCTATGCTGTCAGGATTTTACTAGTCTTAGCATCTTTAAGGAATGCTTTATTATCTGTACTGTTGCTGGTGATCTGCATTCAGTGTACCTGTTGCTATTAAATCAATAAGACTTGAGCAGTCTGTAATGCTTTCAGGCAGTGACTCCAAAACATTTTCATATATGTTTTGAAAAATTCCAATCCATGTTAATGTGATTATCAGTACGAACAAAGCAAGTTAGATAAATTTTGCATTGGAGTACTATGCAAAGTACTGATTTAATATTGGTATTGTACTTTGGTTTTAAAGATACGCTGTTCAACTTCCTAAGTCTTTCATGGTGGTACTTAAAATGGGTAATCAATGTTATATAATTAAAATATTTCTGGGGAAGAATTTTTATTGCTGTTAATTACTGATGTTGTCCCAAATCTGTGTTCTTTTATCTGGTGTACGTTATGCCAGACTTAGACACAGAGCAGAGATATTTATTTATTTCATTTCTGTGCAGAGGTGGGTGCTTGGTGGTAAATCCACAAAGCTAACACACCTGATTACCATTGCATTGCAATTCAGTATAACATACAATTCAGTATAACAATTCTACCTTTTGGTCACATCTACTTAACTACAATTGGTTAGTTTTTCTCTTACGTTAAAGACAGATTACTTCTTAAATTTACTATGGATGCTTGGTGAGTAGAAGTCTTTAATCTGAGGAGGGTGCGATTTTTAGCACTAGAGGTGTGGTTTTCACATTATAAGGAGAGAGTTCACTTTGAGGATGCTAATTAGTGTAATTTTGTTGACCATTCACAACCTTTATCTGTTATGCACCTGCAAGGATATAAATCCCCATGTTTTCATGCTCTGGATCCCTCCTTATCTGCTTGAGCTTCTCTAGCAGGTTTGCTCTCCTTGAGCCTATCTAGGTTTTTCTTTGTTCTTTCAGATTTACGGCATCATCCCGCTCTTTGAGAGCCATGTCTGCTGTGTTACTCTTTGCTTATCTTGGTTCTCTGTTTTCCATGCAAGTCCTTGCGGACTTCATGCTCCTTTGACAATCATCCAGCTTTCTGCACCTTCTGGGGCTGAATGTTTCTTCTTTATCAGTCTCAGTTTCTCTTCAAAGGTATAGTCGTTAGCAGGGAATGCATTGTTTATACAAAGTAACTTGGCTTGTTCAAGTCAGATTCTGTTTTATAAGATATTCATTGTCCTTGCCTAATGGAAAATTTAATAAAAACTCATTCATGTAAACATCATAAAAATTTCATTCACGTATATCACTGGAAGTTAATGTTGACACTTTGAAATATTTTTTTTGCTTATGTATTGAGTGGGACTCTTTTAAGGATGCCTTTTATAAGTTCGCTTTTGGAAATGTAATTTTCTTCAAAGCAAGGGTATACTAGCTACCTTTTCTGGCTTGACTGATGTTTTTCTCTTCAAGTGAATATAAAAGGGAAAACTTAATAATCCTTATAATTTGTTTTGTTATGTGCTACCTTATGTAATGCTTTGTGATAAATAAAACTCATCACCCAAGTTACGTAGTAAAGCATCTTCTAAGTGATGAAGTTGTGTGGGCTGCTCATTTTTGGGAGCGGCTGTATAGCTGAAAAGGATGTGTTTGGAGGTTCTTAACTGATATATTTTTTAAATTTATTTTTGACAACTACATAATTCAGTGTTTTGAATTGGATACTGAGGGAGGGTTATATACAGTTGCTGAACATAATATTTTGTTTCAGGGAAATACACCTATTTATCATTCGTGTACATTTATCAATATGCCATAGATCTTCCCTAATAATTTTGGGGCTACATATTTTGGAACACTGTATCACCTACATTGTTGATTTTTTTTTTTGTCCAGTTCTGTGTGGCAGAAGTGAATAAATCATGCTGGTTTACAAAACAAGACAAAATCTGGCTGTTGAGCCTGTGTTTGTGGAGGGTAAGCAGCACTATCCGTATTGATAAGTGAGACAGGCTCCAATTTAAGGGATAGCTGCTGCCAGTGAAGTGGTCCTGCTGCCCCTGCCGCTCCATTTGCTTCCCTTGTACTGAGTCTGAGCTGATTCAGCTCATTAAACTGGGAGAGAAGGCGGCCCCTAGCAGCCATGTAGTACCCCCTTTATTAGCACACAAATCCTCCCTCTCCATTGAGATGTTTCCTTTGAAATCAGGCATTTCTGTGGCGTGGAAAGTCACAAACTGCAGGCACCGCTTTGGAAGCTATGTTGTTTATTGACATCACAAAGTCATCATCATTTACATGGTGTGCTCTTAAAAATAGGGCCTATGTTTCCCTTTATGAAGGATATTAATTCATGTCAGGTTGTTTTGGGACTATGCTGGACTTCTCACAATTCCTCCCTTTGTTTCATTGCTTTTGTCAGTCTCTGTAATGCCTTAATATGTCCACCAAGCACTTCAGAAAAATAATTACTCAAGCCTCCTTGCTTTTGAGCCCACATTAAAAATAGCCCGACTAGTTAGCAGGACTGTGTGTTCTTCTGATTGTGCACAGAAAGCCAAGGCGAAGCTATGTTTGAGGCCACACGTCATGTAACTCAGGGAGCTGTTGCTTGTGAATAGTATATGCAGGGTCTAGAGACAGAATTGACAGACCACGAGAAGCCACAGTTTGAAGTGAACAATGTTCAGCATTGAATGTAGAGTGACACTCTGTTGTGATTATGATACCCTCTGTTGCTATGTAAATAGGCAGAAACTTTCACCTAGAATGTCTTCATTCCTCTCTGCTTTTGCAAAAATCCAACTTGTCAGATTGTGAAATCCGTATTAAAGTAGCCAGGTCTGTGTAATGGCTTTTGGTATAATCATATATCTGGTTGTACATAGAAGGATTAAACTTCATTTCCATTAGAATTTCTCTACTTGCAAGAACCAGGTGGGTCTTTGCTCACACTGTGACAGACTAGACTTGCTTCATTTTGGAATGTATTTATGTCATGTTTCAGAATTGGATGCTTCACATCATTGATAAAGTGGTTGAGATTTTCACAGAGAAATTGAGTTGAATTACAGCCTGGCTTTGCAGAAGAAAAGATGCTAATTTTTGGCCTTGATCTGAAATGATTTCTGACATCCATGTTCCATGATGTCACCCTGCATGTGATACGCTTGGCTGAGTCATAAAGTGACTTGTTACTCAGACGGGGAAGGTACTCATTGAACTGCTGGTTAGGAAGGGTGAGGTGAGAGGAGAGCTTACAGGGCCATGGAGATACTAGAACTTTTCCTGCATGATAGTGGGAAGACATTGTTATTCTTGGGCCACTTCTGTTCACGACATCAGACTGATAAAATTCCCTGGTTTCATGATTATGTACAGTTCTTTCTCCAAACATGCTGATTACAGGCAAAAACTTGGGTACATAGTAGAGATGAAGTAGTGGAGTACATGGAGAAGGAGCTGCCTCTTGATGCTTACGTAGAGATTTGGGAATTTCCTTCTTAAGAAGTTTTAAGAAAGGAGGGTTGCCAGCCAGGTTTGCCTTCACATGAACCCTTAGAACTTCACACTCAGTATGAGCAAGCACACCTCAAAGTGAGAAGAAGTGGACGAGAGGTTTTCTTTCACTGGCTACAGTAGATGTGAATACTACTTCTCCGTCCTAATGGAGGGGTATAAGAAGAGCTGGCAGGCAGCCTGGCAGGGCTTGCTGAGACCTTGTGAGGGGCATAGGTGGAAACTGGCCTGAGTACCAGCTTCTGCAGCCATTTCAGCCTTACTTACACGAGAGGTCTGGGCTCTTCTCCCTTCTTCCTATATGGAACTGGTCTCTTCTAAATTAAGACATCTTTAGAGAGGTGTTAGATGATTCTTTGTGTTTGATCGGTGTTAAACTGACTTGTTCACAGTGGCGTGTTAGCAAGTGGTATCTGCTGGGGATTTGCACTGAGGCCTGTGGTGGTTAACGGCTGTGTGAACGCCTTTTTAAATGCCTGTCTAAACCCATTCCTGAATAAGAGAGAAGTTTGTGCCTGTGACTTTTAAAACTGTCCCAAGAAAATGTTCTCTGTGTCCTAAAAATAAACGTTTTAGTTTGTTGGAGGACACTAGTGCTTTCTTTGCAATGTGTATTTCCGGAGGCTTTTCAACATGAGGGCTAACGTTGCCATGCTGTGTTACGTGCCGGGCTGGTATCCTGAGAGCTGTCTCATCCTGAGTGTCATGTGAGCCCTTCCAGCCCTGATCTGCAGCATTCTGTGCCACGAGTTTTCTTTCACCCAAGTGATGGCCTAGTCTGTATTTACATCGGGTTTTTCTTTGTTTCCCATGATTTTCCTCCAACTATTGCATAAAACCTTGGGTAAGCTAACCACCGTGCTACATAATTTCTCTCAGAGAGTGCAGTGCTGTCAGTGTTTTTCTGAGGTACAGCTCTCCTGCAATGTTGAGATTATGCAGGAATCTTGTTTTCAGTAAAACAAGTGAGCAGTCTCAGCACAAAACTTTCTGTGTTCTTTCCATAACTATAAATGTGACAGAGTCCCTTAAATATAACCCTTAGAGAAACAAAAAAGACAAATGGAAATTTTAAGTATGTTAAAACAAACCTTATAATTTTTTGAAGCCACAAGTAACCATTTTTCTATGCCTGACCACCATTGCTTCTGACAGCTTGAGTTTGGCGTTGCTGAATGACAATGCAGTATAGCAGTGATTTGAGAAACTCTTTTATTTGTGTACTGCAGAGACGTGAGGAAAAATGCTGGTCTGGACGGAGCTGTGGAGGGAGAGAGGAGAGGGCCTGAGAGTGCTGCTGGCACTAGGAGTGAAGAGATGGAGGGCAGCAGCCAACACACAGGGGCCTGAAGTGAGAAGTAAAGCGAAGGTGGAACGGGGAGGGGCGGGGGAAGGCAAGCACGCAAACCAGCTGAGCTGGGAGGCGTCTGGGGAACGGCAGAGAGAAGCGGCGGAAGAAAGTTGGGAGGAGGAAATGACTCAAAGTACCTGAGGCATTAGGTCACTGTTTTGAGTGGAAAAGGTACTCGAAGCCTTTCCGTACCCTTCTTTCGCCAGCCACTTTTCAGAGTAGGTTTCGCAAAAGAGACAGCTGGTAATGGAGGCAGGTGTCCCAGCTTTCCCTCGCAAAAGCCTGGCGTCTGGAGTGGGGGGTAGCCAGTGTGAAAAACAGTGACTGAGTACCAGGGACACGAAGCCATGGTAATGGCATACGTACGTTGTACTTTTAAATAGGGCGTCGGCGGTCTTCACTCGCCGTTCCCGGCAGAGGAAGGCCGGCCCGCTGAGCGCGGCTGGTGGGCTCCGCCGCCTCAGCCCCCCGGGCTCTGCGCTTCCGTCCTCCTCCGTGCCGGGCACGGCCCGTGCTCGCCGCGGCTCTGGGCGGGCCGGGCCGGCGGCGCTCGCACCTGGCGCCGCCGGTGGCGGGAAGCGGGAGCTGTTGGCCCGGAGGCGGCTCCCGGGCCGCCCGCTCCGCACGCCGCCGGACGGGAGGGGGGAGGCCCGCCGGCCCTCTGCCCTGCGCGCCGCCGCCGCCGGGCGGGCG
>WHYT01017846.1:240783-349934 GCA_009806455.1 Tetrax tetrax
CTCTAAAATATTTGACCTTTTATCCGACGCAGATATACTTTATATGGACAACTCAGGATAGCCTACTTTGTTGGGTGTTCTTAAAGAGACAGGTTGGTGTAACTACCTTTTTAGACAGGGCAGCTGGCAGGCCAGGAATGGCCTTTTTATTTTTGTAGCATTTTCATTATTGTCAAAAGGGAAAAAGTTTTGGAAATAGTAAATGCAAAGTAAAAGTTAAAGGGTTGTGCCGTCAATGGACAGAAGAGTGACAAGCTTTCACATCTTGGTCATTTTTTATGCCGTGATATCCCTCGTAGTTACGTATATGCCTGTGACACAAGGAGTAGCAGAAGTTTATGGAAGTTTGTAACTTTGTTCACTAGTAACCAGTATGCCATTTTGAGACATACCAGTTGTGGTGTTAAATTGTCTGTGAAACTACCTTGAGTATTAGCTTATGTATTATCTTTGGAAAATGCGTGTGAAATGTTCCGTCTCGTGCTGTCTGAAAAACTGGCACAAAGCAAGCAGGATAGAGGCTTACCAGAGCTGGCCGTTCCTAAGCCTTAAGTATTATTTATGTAGTGATCATCTTCAAAATGAAAAAATGTCTCTGTTGAATGGTAGAAAGTTAAAATAGGAAAATGGAGTTGCCTATTTCACAGCAGTGTAAGACTGTTCATTCAGTCCATGTGTATTTTATATGTATTCTTTGTGTGTCTGACTTGAGGTAGCTGTAAGTGATGAGCTATTTTATAATTAATTATTATCCCTGTCTTGTAAACAATTTTTTTTACTCTTACGTAGCATCAGCTGAGTGTCTAAATAGGCCTTATGCATTTTTCTGCTGCAGATGTGTCTGTATTTAAAGAGGGGAACATGCTAGGGCTTTTTCAAGTCGTTTTCACTTTTTTTTTTGCTCAAGCAGGTTTGCACCTATATGAAGACCTGAAAATACTTTTTATAAAGTGTATGGCTGCATGACAGATCAAGGAGAGAGGTTTAATAGACTTCACGAGAAGCATGCAATACCTGTCCCCCTTGTTTGGGTTTTTTTTTAGCACTTGGATGCCTTCCTGCTTTTCAAACACATTTAATACTCTACTGGGTTTGTTGAAAGAATTTTAAAAGCAGCACTGAATACTGTCTCAGCATATCACATATATGGCATATCGGTGAACACTACGTGCCATACGTACAGTTATGTTTTGTGTATTGCAGAGATATTCAGTATTTAATGCCCTTTCTGTAGCAAAATCAGTATCTCACAGCATTGTGAAACTAAAAAGCCAGAAGTGGAGTTTCAAGGCTCCTTACTGGGCCCAGTACCCTCCTTTCTCTGGCTGGTGCTCTCTTCTGGATGGGGAGCTCAGCATCTGCCATGTTGCCATCTCCAGGGGAAGGCTGACTTTTTCAGCTCTCTTCTTAAAGATGGACCAGTCCCCTGAATCCCTACACTCATAATTCATCTTCTGATATAAATGAGAGATCCTAGAGTGATAAAAACTGTCAGAAGAAAGAAAGATAATGAACAGCACAGATTCTCCTCGTTCTGCTGCAGAAATTGACTTACGTTAATTAAGGTACCAGCTGGGTCTGTGTATTCTGAGCTGTATCTCATCTGGACTATTTTCACAGTCTCACAGTCGGCTGTAGACCCAACTGGTACATGAAAAGACTGGAGTGATAGCTCCTTACGTGCCACAGGATGCCTTCCCTTTCTAAAAGAGTGCTGCTGGGTAGTGGTAGCTGTGCATGTTTTGTATAGCTTTGCAGGCATTTTAGAGGTCCAAAGAATAGGCTATGAGTAGGCTTGAAGGGAGTCTAGTTCTTGTGATCTGAATCTCCTGACTGTGCTTAAGTGAAAGTTTTGGGTCCACTGATTCAAAGAGAGGTTTTTTTTTTTCTTAATAGTAACACTGACTATGAAACTCCTGTCCAGCTAATGATGAGCCTTGTTGTGTAATGAAAACTTTACAAGGGACGTTGATTGTTCTTTCTGGTTGTATCCACAGTTGTCTTTGGGACCCCTTGCCAGTGTGAGAGCATTGATTTTATACTTTGAGCATTTTTTGCTTCTTAGGTATGTTCATTTTGCCTGTTCAGTTACTTGTACTTATACTACCAGAATCCTTGGGTCCTGCTAGGACCCTGCTAGGCTGTCTGTGAGCACTGTCCTATTTTCTTGACACTTGGGATGATGAGAATTGTCTGCTAGTACTAAGAATTTTGTTTCTTTGTACAGGTTTACTTGATGTAGGCATTTATTTCTCTTTGCTGAGGTTCGAAGAAGTCAAGAAGGAAAAGACAATCTATTCTCCTTTAGGTTGCAGTGTTGAGCCTGGCAGCTAAGTTATAAAATGGACATAAAACTTAGTTTATGGTCTTACTTGCTGACTGAAGTTTTTCATTAAGATTTTTTAACTTTTGTTTTCCAACAGTAGACTTAGCTGAATTTGAGTTGCAGCAGCTCTCGCTGGAAGTGATATCTGAACAAGAAATATCCCAGCCTGACTTTCAAGTCATGGAGTGGGTTTTCAGGACTGGCGGGTAGAAAAATTATCTTCAATTATAAATTGAAGGCATTTGGTATTCAAATCACTGAGCCTATAAATGATGTGGATTACACCATGTGCTTTTACAGAGAAGAAAAATGTTTACCACCACGTGTTAACTTCTCTATTGCTGTAGGTGTGTTGAACCTTCATAGTATTAACGTCGGGTTCCTGCCTAGAGTGGCGTTGTCTGGAGTAGAGAACCAGAGAGAGAGAGGGGGTCTCTGTATGTGTGTACATTTATTTATACAGATTGATGCATAGATTTACCTATGGATAGATGTGCACAACCACACTTTTTATATGGAAAAATCACTAAATACTTTCTCCTTCATTTTATGCTCTGTATTTAGTTCTCTTCTGGCACTTTGTCTTCTGTTTCTGATCTCTGTGTATCTTCTACAAAACCAACAAGCCAGTGATTTGCAGTTTTTGTGTTTGTTCTTTTCTCTTGCTTCTTTGTGATAGTTGCAGTGTTATTACAATCGTTCTTCCTTTGAGTCAGAGTTTTTTTTATTATTATTTTTTTTTCCAAAGGCATGGAATTATGAATGCTTGCCCAATTGCTTCCCAGCCAAAGTAGACTCCTGGATGGTTTGTGTTGAAATTGTGTGTTATTTGTCTACAGCCACTGAAGTGGTCATTGAGACTTTCCTGATACGGCATTAAAATATTCATCAATCATCAAGTAATAATTCCTACATTCTGACAGTTTGTAACCATTTCTGAAATGTTAAAAACAAAGGAAAATAATAACTTTTTTTTTGAAAAGCAGAGGATAGAGTTGTCAAACTTTGCTGTAGTTTTATTAGTTTCCGGGGCGGCATGCTTCCTGTAGTTTTAGTAGATGCAGTGATTTTAAAGTTACAGTGTAAACTCTGGCTATTGCTTCTTGTTTTTTTCCTTTGTCAACACAATATTATGTGTAAGTGTACTATAAATGGTTGGTTTTATTTAATAATAGACATTATTGGTGACATTAGAAAAGCAAGCACACTTATTAACATAAAAGCAGCCACAGAAATGAAATATAATTGTGTTGATGCCAACTGAATCTCTTGGTGCTCCAACTTGAGTTATTTTACTTTTGTTACATAGGAGTAAACATCAGTTAAAAGCTAAAAAAAGGATTTATTCTTGCTATATTTGTGTCATTTTTAATGTATGTTTCGGAGTGTGGTGATTAGAAGAGGTTTACCTCTTCCCTACTTTCAACTCTCTTCATTCACCTGAATTCCTACATGCGAGAGGGAACTGTTACCCTAGTAGATGTTAGGTAAGTTTAGAAGGAGATCGTTATCCCAAGAGTGAGAGGAATACAAAAGAGGTCTGTGCAGGCTATCTGTGCTTTCGAAACACATGTTCCTTGAATATGTTTTGTTAGAAGTTAATCTGTTGGACTGATGATCCCACTGCTTTCTGTGCTACATAGTGAAGTGTTACTGTATCTTGGTAATTGTATTTCCTTTCATTCTCAGTAAGAGCTGTGTGTTTGAGGGAGTAGTGTTACAGTTTCAGCCTCAGACTGAATGTGGTGTTTTTATTCTGGTTGTTTTATTTGGCCAATCTTTTTGTTTAAGCAATTAATGTATTTCAAGGTCTGCTTACAATCTGAATGTTGGCAATGATCAGTTATCTCCAGTGAGCCATTGTTGCTTAGCTTTGGCCAAACTGGTGAGGACTCATCTGGTCATATTCCTGGGTTTTGCATAGTTTTTACTCTGAAAAAATCCAATTCTCTTAGAATTAAGTTGCGGTCTTTAGGATCTGACCAAAGGATCTTGCTGTAGAAAACTTGAGAAAAGCTGGAATAAGAGCAAAATACAAAAAGAAGCTTAGGAAAGTGCTGGAACATCCTGAAAAATGCTGTATTTTTGTTTTCTTTTCCCTCACTGTTGTAGTTAATGTCTGCTGTTACACAGTAGGATACAGCCTTTGTCTTCCTTACTCAGAGAATCAAAAGGACAGTGGTCCAGATGTCCCTTCATGAGCTCTAGTTGTTAGGACATGTCACGTGATGAGGGCACGTTAGGGAGATTCAGTCCTCCCACTCCATTTGAATTTGACTTACATCTGCTATTGATGTTCTGCAGAGGCATGGCAGTTCTGGCTATGTTAGAAATTGACTGGTCTTCCTCAAATCTAATTTTTAAGCACACAGAAGCTCACTCATGTAGTGGTTAATAATTGTCTCTTCCGGTGCGTCTTCTGTCAGGAGGCTTCAAACTTCTGGTAGTAGTAAGCTATGTACCTACTTGTGTAGCTGCACGTACTGATTTATGGGCTTAGTTCTTCGTGAAGGCTGGAAATGGTGGATTTCAGGGTAGGTTGCCCGTGAATTTGTTACACGTGTCAGTGTGCATGGCTTAAAAAGTAGGAAACATGAGTGATAATGATTTGATTAGTTATGAGACATGAAAGCATGCAGTATTTTGAGTCACTGTGTTTAGAATATGAAGACACTGCTAACTGAGTTAGGTTGAACACTTTAAATGAAGCTTATTAAATGTGTCTCACTAATTTAGTAACGGTGTCAAACTGTTTAGTGTTGCATGCAGTTTTTCTGTGTATATTGCCATCTTATCTGTAGGCTGTAGACCTGGATTAGGATGTCACGTTTATGTGTCATTAGAGGAAGGTTTGGAAGAAACTCTACAACGGCACCAGGACAGATGCATATGTGTTGTGTTTTATTTCCCAAACTGAGTACAAACAGAAAGTTTACTTACAGATGATTCAGCCTTATTCAGCAGATCTGTCATATCAGTGCTGGCTCCTGGGAATCTTTCCGAAGATTTTTGCCTCTGGACCTTGGCAATTTCAGTAGCTACAGTAATTTCAAAATTTTAAATCTCCTTACAAGAATATATAGTAGTAAAACATAAAATTATGTCTAGGCATAATGTGCAAGTGCCATATATTGGACTCTGAATTTCATCTGATGTGGAAATCTACTACATAACACTCTGCATGGTTACTGGACTTAATTTTTTATGTTCCTTAAGTGCACGCTAGTAGAGATGCTTAAGGAGATCACTCACTCTTAATTTACTTGGCATTTTCTATTAATTTCTGAGACCACATACTTCTTAGCACTAATCGTAGAATTATAAAATCATTAGAGTTGCAAGGGACCTTTAAAGGCCATCTAGTCCAGCGCCCATGCAAGGAGCAGGGACGTCTTCAACCACATCAGGCTGCTCAGAGCTCCATCCAACCTGGCCTTCGCTGTTTCCAGGGTTCCCAGATCCTGCTGTGTCCCTTTCAGCTCAGGATATTGTGTGATCCGTTTTGCTACCCAGTAGCAGCATCTCCTTCTTATTAGGAGCAAGCACACAGCCTGGGATGTTTCAATCCTTTTTTGTAACAGTGCATATCCTATATACTGTTGATGTGTATTAGTATTAGTTAGGTCTACTTCAGGAGACTTTTCCACTTGAATAAAGCTGAGATTAAAAAAAAAAAAAAACACAACACTTTGAGTGCAACTTTGAGTCTCATAGTGGATCAGTTCTGTAGTTTTATAGACATACTCAAACCAAAATCAGTAGTAGCGAACTAGAAAACTCCTTTTGGCCTGGTTCCCAGTAAAGATAAACATATCTCAGGAGTACTGTAAACCGGAACAATTCCCGAATTGATCTGCCCAACAGAGAGACTTCAGAACTATGAACAGTGTGTTACTAGTATTCCTGCCACTGACAAATGAGTGCAAAAATACTGAGGTCATGCCAGAATAAATATATCGGTGGTTTTGCCCTTTCTTTCAGTTAGCAACAGTCTTCCCTAAATAATTGTTTAGAAATAGGGAAAACTGGCATACTCTATTGTTCTTGAAATATTATAATTATTATTGTAAGTAGAATCTGTTATTCCCATGAAATACTGGCATGTTTGGTTTGGTGATTAGAAAGTAAAAACTGCTGCGATTTCCTTATCCCACCGTTCTTTTTTCTGCATATGCAGTAATTATGTAGATGTTCTAGCATGTAATAGCCTGTTTTTGATGTCTATCATTTGGCTTTAGCCTAGGTTTAAAATCATATGTTGAAGAAAAATTGTTAAAAGATTACCCACTAGTGAATTATTTTAATTTTTGTTTCATCATAAAAATGTTGAAGTTTATGTCAAATGAGGCACTGCTTATTGGTAGGAAAACAGCTATTTATATATAATGGAAGTGTGTGTCTTTTCTAACTAGCTGGTTTAAAACTTAGTTATGAATATCTAAATAAATCGTGGAAATCAAGGATACATGTATTTGGTTTCATTTAAAAAAAAAGTTGGTTCATGTAAGCAATTTAAAAAAATCTGTATTAATGGTGGGTAGACTAAGGTAGTCCTGTGTAAAGTCAAGGGTGTTGATTACTGAAGAAATACCATTCCTAATGCTGCTTAATTTGCTGAAACAAGTAATAATGCAAAGTGTTACATATTGAAATAATTTAGTTTAATATATACCCTCAGTCCTCTTAGTGCTTGATTATAGTATTATATTGCAGAGTTTAAAAGACATGGTTTCTCGCAAGGCAATAGGGTGGTTGTAAAACAAACTCTGTTTCTTTCGTGTGTGCTGATAAGGGAATACATCAGTCTGAACATTTATGTGTCTGACAGAATTCCTATTTTTTTGTTTTCAGGGGATTTGCATGAATATAAACTTATCTGTTGCAAGATTGGAGAGGAAACCATATTGATATCTTTTATTTATTTTCATATGTATCAGTATATGTGTACAGACTGTAAATAAACACACACACATAAGGGAACACAGACATTTGTATACATAAATACTCAAGCAGTAGCTGTAAAATAATGCTTGTTGAGAAGCTGAATGGGATTGTTACTATGAGATCAGTTCAACAGTTGAAAAAACTTACTGTTCTTACTTGTGCTGTATTCAAAGGCACATCTAGGCGTAAATAAGGTAGACACTTTTTCCAACTGTGAGAGTATTTATACTGTTTAGAGTGTGTATTTGCACCACAGCTTTTGAAAATTCCCAAAGTGCAGCCATTTATAATCGTGGTTCTGGGACATGTGGCTTGTCTTCCCAAATTGAACAAGACTCTTAGCTCTGTTCCACCACTGGCAGAAGCTGGTTTATTTCTTTGATTTTTAAATCAAGATTCAAACTAGTACAGCATTTACAGTGTCAAATAACGTTACATCTATCTCTTTTTCCCCTCAAGAAATAGGCGAAATTATAGTAATATTTTGGGGTTTTTTTTGAGGTAATTCTATGGAAATTGGTTTTGTTTGAAGCTCAACTTGAGAGAGCTAATAAATTAAAAGTTGCTTTGATTGAATGCTGGTACTTGTTATCTGTGATTGTTTTAAGTAGCTCTCAAGATGTTCATAACTGAAACAGTAGTGGAGTAAACTATTCTTTATTTCCCCCAGCTGTTTTCTTGCATGCATTTGGGAACACTGCATAGTCAGTCTTCCCTCTCTGGGCTGCAGGGCCTCCATCCTGTATGAGATTTGGCACAGGCTTCTGAACAGAATCCCACTTCTCACTAGAGATAGATTTGCATGTGTGGAACAACTTGCAGTGCTTTTTTGACCCTTTACTTTTTTTCTTGTGTACCTGAGAGAGAGGAATTAATATAATTTTTTTTGTTGTTGCTTTGTTAAAGCTATTCATCAGAGGTGGATTTCTGTAAGAAACCTTTACTATGGTTCTTGAACTACATTTAAATATGATACTTTTATGCATCAGTTTTAAATCCTAAAGGTGTTGTAAGGAAGATGGGTACAGTACTTGCAATTAGCTGAACTTCCTTTGGTAAAGCTAAGTATAATGAATCAGCTTCTAATTGAAATTCTTTTTATGCTTAAAATGCTCTTTGGGCAACTGGTATTATCACTTCTTGGGTGAGCTGCTGGAATTTTCTGGAAATTTGTTCTGGGTGTTTATTAGAATTTGTTGTCAGGGCAGTTTTCATAATGTAAATCAACACATGGCTTTTTAAATTTCCTTTTACAGAGACTGGAAGGAGGATGCTTGAACGCTAACTCATTCATATGGCAATGCTGTTCAATGAGAAGTCATAATTAACTAATATCCTGTGTGATAATACTGTTAACTCTCTTGGAGTTAACTAGTGAAAAGTAGATGGTGTGCGTTTGTTTTACAGATTTGCTTTTTCAGTGAGTCTAGGCCTGTCTGGCTTGTTCTTGCACTGGGTATGTCAAGGGAATTTCCCTAAGTGCACTAACAGTAGAAGCAAAGGCAGTCAGACAAGTCCAATATGCTCTAGTCACCTTGTCTACTAACACCCCACGCAAAAGGATGATTATGTCAGTTCACTGTACCATCAAGTTTTACCAGAATATCTTCCTTTTGCTTCTCGCACATAATAGACAAAGAAAATACGTAACACATTTTGTAAGTAAGCTTGTATTTTATTTTTTTTCTTACCTGAGGCTTGGTGATTTGGCTTCTTCCCTGGCCCTTCTGCCATGTTTTGATGATGGAACTGTTGTGTTTGGAGGCATCTGCTCCCCATCTGTGACCTATGACTAATGAGAGAACATGAGCTCAGTTGGGAAATACACTTCTATCTAGTTTTTTCATTTGTACTTGGTTGTGTTTCACAGGTGCTGTTCTGTCTTGCCAAACGTAAAAATATTACTGTCTTTTTCAGGGGGTTGATTTCTGTTGGTGGAAAAAATTTCAAAACCAAAAAATGAAACGTCTTCCTATGTTTTTTTCAAGTTTGAAAATTAAGGAAATTTTTCAAAGGAAATAGAAAACATACTAGAGTGTATTAATATACTAGGTTATTTTATTAAATATGCCAATTGTTTGTGTAGATCTGACCTAAGCATTCAGCATTATCTATAAATTAATACCTTTTAACCATCATGTGTTTCCTTCTTCTGATTCATAAATTACAAGGCAAGAAGAAACCAGTAGGATCACCTGCTCTGACAGTCTGCAGGAAACAAGACACAGAGTAATAGTGTTTGAGATTTAGTGATTTATCCCTCCCAGTCAAGGTAATGTGTGTGTTTAATCATTTACAAGTTTGAGAAAATCTGAAAGATTTGGCACTATTCTGACCAGCTTTCTTTTGATTCTTGTTGTCCCTTAAGCGAGCAGTGTTTTACCACTGCTAATTTATTGCTGATGCTGTTGTGTGTCCCACTAACCTTAGTAATGACCTCGGAGACATAGGGTCAGTCTTTTTATAAACATAAAAAAATGTTCTGTATGTTCTTTGGAACTGTGACTGTCTAAATCCAGTCCAAGGGTCAACAGATGGATATTAGTAGAAGAAAACAGTCTGAAGAGAGGTCCAAAGGACTGTCTCTGTTTTTTGCCTCAGTCAGTGTGGAAAAATGAATTTTCCTTTCAAGTTGTACCGAGGGAACAATAACGTTGTGTTTTCTGAAAGGCACCTGCCACAGGAGGATGGCCTGTGGGCCAGCAACACTGTGTAGCTTCTGTCAGTGCTGCGAGTGCTTGGCACAGGTCCCTGTGGGAGTGTTGGGCACGTGTAAGGACATGGATTTGGGGAGTCGTGCTGCTTTTGTCTGTTGGGTGGGCCAGACTGTCTGAAGAGGTGGAAATGTGTGGGAGTTGTATAAAGGAACATGTCTGTCTGAAGTGCTGTTGAAGGACAGTAGTACAATGGGAGGCAAAAGTGTCTTGTTGGTCTTGTTCATACAGACACTGAGAAGTGGTCCATAGAGCTGCTCCCAGGTTGCATTATGTAGGTAAATAGTTGGATCATTCCAAAACACGGTACAGGAATTAATTAAAGTGCATGCAGTACGGACAATCAGAAGTCCAGGGTGCATGAGTTCAAACATCATATGTGCATACTAGAAATCCAACACCTTAATGAAATGAAACCTTGCTGAATATAGTTTTAGTATGAGGGTAGCGTATGCATGTTGAATATTAGAATATCTACTAAGTTTTAGATTATCTGAAGTTATGTTTTAAGCATTTTTTTTTTACACAGAGATGTTGCAATTCTAATAAAATTATGTATATTAAACATGCATGCAACAGGAGATAAAAAATTATGAAAGTCAGTATAATTATCCTATGTTATGGGAAACCCCTTTTGACAAAGCTTTTTTTTTTTTTGGTTACAAACATTGCTAGTGTCAGAGGGGGGATTAGAGTTTGAGAATTGGCTCAGTGTTCTGTGTTACGCAGTGGCCTTTTTGGAGGCACAGTAGCAGCGCACATAAATGCTGCACAACCAAAATCTATGACTACGAGGAGACTGCAGTGGATTTTGGACCAGTCTCACGTTTTTTCTTTTTCTTGAATCCTCTGAGAATGGTGCTCGCAAGATGTAAGACGTTGTCCAAACAAAAGTGAAGATTGCAGAAATGGTGTTTTTATCCTTTCTACACATCACTTCTTCAAGCATACTTCTGCTGTGATGCAAATAGAAACCTTAAATTAGCTAATGAGCCGGATGAGTACTGAGGTGATTACTCTTCTTGATGGCCAAAATTGTAGCACACCCTTTTCTGTCACCTTAGTTCATCCACACCCTATTCTAACCTGTCAGAGGTGTTTGTCTCATCTATGTGTTATGCTTGGGCTTTTGGACTGTGTAAGCTTTTTCCAGCAGAGACTGTAATTTGCTGTGTTCGTATGATGCCTAGAACGATGAGAACTCGTAGCACTATTGCGTAGATGTGGAGTAATAATGCTTCTTAGCATGGGACTCTTGCATGTTGGACCAAGTGATTTTGTTCTTGAGAGCAGAAAATGTGAGATTTTCTCATGTGTGGCGGATGTTCCCTCAAAATAGTTGTTGTTGTGTTTTTTTCTTTTTTTTTTTTAAGAAGTCTTGGAATAACGCTGACCTCCTCCAGTTTTCCAGAGTTTTTCCAAAACAACTCCATTGCAGCCTAAAGGAGGAAAGCTACAGTCTTACATCATTGTACAGTTTTGAACCACAAAAAAAATTCAGGCATTACTTAATTTTCGATAAAATCTAGAGTAAGCACATCTGAAATAAATTATCTTTTATTCCAAAGATGACTTCAACCAAAAAGCACCGTTGTATCTACCCTTGGTGGCATAGTTGGTTTGGGTTTTTTTTTGGCTGGAAGGAATACTACATGGCTGTAGGGACATATATAGGAGTATCTACAATTTTCTGGTTTCATATGTCCTTCTAGAAGAAAAAAAAAGATCCCTGGAAAATAAAAGCTGCAGATTATTTTTCATGTATTTACTGCATTTTTGTACTGGAATGAAAAATGTGCAACAGCGTTAGTGTACTTGGTGAGTTTAGTGGTTACTGAGATTTTCAAGCAGGTGCCTAATGTGTGATTCATTTCAGTTGATTTATTTGAAGAAAGCTGGAAGGGACCTTACTGTGACACTCTAAAACGCTAGTTTTGCTTAAGGCTTATTGTTTGTTTTTTTTTCCCTTCCCTTCTACCAGCACACTGAATTTATAAAATTACAATATTGAACTATACTGAGTGCTTTTTCTACTGAAACTATTTATATGTATCTTGAGGGTATGATTTAGTAGCTTGAATGTGAACGTCTGACTTCTGATCTGTACTTTGGTGCACAGTGCTTGTTGGCCTCAACAAAATCGGTGAACTTCCGTGCTTCTCTCTGCATACTCAGTGGTGATAACCTTCTGAAGAGGTTACCAATATAATTTACCTACTTTTTATACTTGGCCTGTGGTTTGATAAGAATTTTATTTGTTAAACTGGATAATTATGTATTACTGTATTTAATCTCAAAACATCCTCATTGCAGTTTATTGTCAGTGATGATGACTTCTCTTGAGTGATAGAATTGTGTATACATAGCTTGTAACTATTTTTGTTAGTTTCAGTAGTTTTCGGTAGCTTGATTCCATCAGAAGACATGTTGATTTTAAATTAAGCGTAGGTAGAGAAAACTTTAAGGTAACCAGGGGTTTGCCTAACACAAATATACTGTCAAAATGATTAAACTTTTTCTTTAATTACTCATGGAGATCTTGAAGAGCAACCCAGGGTTGAAGAAAAACATGTATTTCATCTGGGTTTCTGAATGTTCAGTAGGTTTTTTCACAAGTGCGTGCTTGACTACCCTTACGCTTACCGAAAGCAGCGATCTCTAATGATCTCACGTGGTTGGCAGCCTGGATTCATCTGCAAAACAGCGCTGTGCCCTGCAGCACCATACTGGGGTGTGTGCTCAGGTCTGACTCAGAGATCGTCATCGTTTCCTGCCGCAGCTGGTTAGCCTAGTGCCGAGCAGCCTGAGATGTGACAAAGTCGCAGCAGGCCTTTGGACTATGAAAACTGGACTTGTAAAGAATGTGACGTGTAACTTTGTACCACGTGATTCCCATCTCCACCACCCTGAATGACATGTTTCTACTTTTCTGCAATGATAAAGTGTGCTGGGAGACATTAGTGAATAGAAAGACCAGAATTTGTCCTTTGGAGACAGTGACTACGTTATCTCTTTTAAAGATATGACTAATTTAACATACTGAATAGTCAGAATTTAAAAGCAGACTATTATTTTCTGGAATGATTACCATAACTTGTTTTTAGAGCTCTGAGTGGGTGTTGCTTCAGTGTCTCTGGAACCTATGAGTATCAGCAATGTAATATTCAGTCCAGCTTCAGTCTTACAGAAACTCTTGTGAGTTTGGCATATTTTTGCAAAATATACTGTATCTCACCTGTGGTAAATAGGTGTGAAGCTGCTGTTCTTGTGTCTTGAGTTTGTTTACTGTGAAAAAAATAAAAAAAAGAAAAATTGAAGAGAGCAAAGTATGCCATTTCTGTGAAGAATATGAAGAAATAAAGAATCTCTGTCAATCAGTAAACAAGTCTCCACAATTGTGTGAAATCTAATGCAACACTTTGGAAGGAAGAGATGATCAGATTAGATGGCTATTTTACCACATTGTGGGAGGAAATCGGATTGTAGCATGTCAGTTTACCAATTAGAGTCTGGGGTTGGTTTTTTTTTGGTCACTTTCAAAGATGTCACTGTCATTACTTTCCTGTATCAGCTAAATTTACGCTAGTCACAAGGAGGCAAGAGATTATACATCCCCATAAAAACAAGTCAGAGCTCCGTAATCAATTTAAGCTACACTGAGAAAACAGTCAGTCACTTTTTAATTGGTCACACACCCATATGTACATGAAACTAGTTGTCCAGCTCTTCTGACTCTTAGCTACCATTGCCTGCACAGACTTTCTTGAGGTTATGATTTGAAGAAAGGATAATACCAAGGGATGTCTCTTTTATATTCAAGACATTTGGGGAACTGGCTTTTGCTGACATTTTCTTCCAGATGTATGCCTACGCTTGGCTTTCAAGCTGAATGTAGTCTGTTTGAGGTCATTTGTAATGATTATTTGAAAAGCTGAGTTTTGCTGACAACTTGGACATAAATTCCTTTTTGGATTTACTCTTTTCAATGTTGTGCCTCTGCTGTCCCAGACACTGCTGCCCCAAAGTGGAACTTTAACTGAAGATAAAATGCCAAACCTATCTGTTCTCATAGGATTATGAGGTCTTGAGATTTGTTTTAGCTATGTCATATTAGGATTCTTCAATGTGTAAAGAATAAAGTCTGTACACTGAATTGCACTGTTAACTTTGCTGTGTGTATCCAAGCCAGCATTCCTTTTTATTTGGAATTCATTACTGCTGTATAAATTATAGCACTTTCTTTTCTAATGCAGAAGTATTCATGGATATAAGTTAATTTTTGTCATTTTAGATGTTTAGGGTTCTTGTTAAATCTCTCTATTGCCAGAATAGGGCTTGAAACATGAACTTCCAAGAGAATTGACAAACAAACCTCAAAGCAGAAAAACAGAACTACCGACAACAAAACCCTACCCTGAGACACGGAAAACCTGGAGTTCTCAAGTCGTTGTATAGAACTTGGTGTCTTGGTCTGTTCTTACTGCCAGCAGCACTGCCAGATCTGGCACTTTAAGCTGTTGCTGCTGTTGTTGCGTCAGGTAGGTTGTAGGCTTTCATAGCTGCGGACAGTCAATTAACTGACTGCGTTCAAAATTAAAATGTTAACTAGAGGTATCACTGCTTGCTTTTTTTTTGTCTCTACAGTGGATGTTGCTTTAGTAGTCATTTTATATGATGCTTCATTATTGACACACCAGGGTGAATTAAACAAATCTTTGTTGTGAAATTGTTCCTTTTCACAATATTAGCTCATAGCTATTTGCACAGTATAAATCATATCCTTGCACTGGTTTTCTTCCTTTTCTTCTTTCTTCTACACTGAGTCACTGGCATTTGCTTTCATGAATCCTCTGTGACCTACTTCTATTTGTGGGCAATTAGTACATTACTTTGGTAGTAAAATACTCCTTTCCTGGTATGGCTATTTTTACAGGGCAAAGTATATGCAAAATTTGTTTTCATAAATTGTTTGTATACTCTGTGCTGTGTTTAAGATGGACTTAGTCTTTTGATTTTTGTGGGATGCGGTATCATTGTATAGATTTAAGTCTAGTATAGGAAAGTATACTAGGGATAAAAGTCAATTTTAAGTTGTTGCTTTGCCTTGTTTCTGTCTTCTTGGATTTTCATGAGAACACGGGGTGTTAATTGGCCACTGAAGGACTTAGCAGAACTATAAATGAGAAATCATACTTACTTGGTCCTGAAAATTCCAAGTTTGTGTAAAACATCACTCACAGGAAGAAATTTTTGTAAAGACAAGTATGGATGGATTTTGTGAACCAGATGCATTCCTGGAGGTACATTTCATTTCATTAGAGTTCTCCTGGGAGACTTGTAGTGTTGAATGTGTACTGGGTTTTTTGCTAGGAAAATGCTACTGATTTTCCAGTTTCACTCAGCAGGTTTTCATTAGACATAAACATGTGGATAAATTAAAGGTCAGATTGTGTTACAATTGTGCTGGGTCACAGTTGTGGGAAAGAGCTTTAAGTATACTATTGCAGAGAAGAAGAATTCCCCTCTCCCTAGATAATGTCATCTCTTCTCAGAGCCTGTATGAGAAATTGCAACCCAGCACTGTTATGTTTTCGTCTCCAGAAAACTTATGTTAGACTTAAGGGATTCTAAAGTTGTACAATATTTATGGTTCAGAATTTGGATCACTGAAGTGACAAAGCATGTCAAAGGGAAGAAGACATTGGGTGACATAACATGAACACTTTATCAGTACTTATTTGGGACGGCCTAAATAATTTGTTTCTGACCTCACTGTTTGAGTAATCCAGTCACTTGAAGTGTATGCCACGGAAACTATTTTTTTAATACTGCACCATACTATTTTTAATAGTATAAATGTGCATGGATATGTAACTGCCAGGTCACTGCTTGCCACAGCAGCAAACTAAAACATGTAAATCATCTGATCTTTCCTGGCTTGTGTGGTGCTCGATGATTAAGCATTACAAAAAAAAAAAAAAAAAGAGAACGAGTGGATGTCAGAAGCCTTGTGTTGTCATCCCTACTGATGACTGTGCCTGGAGATGTTTGAATTGCTTCACTGGAGATTATTCAGACGTTTCCAGTTACCTCACTGACTTTGTGGCACAGCAGTGTGATCTGCATGTGTAATAGATCGCCTTCCTCAGTAGGCGCACTGCTGCGCGGAGCTGAAGTTTTCTGCCAGACCTAGTCTACACACACGGTTTTATACAGGGGTAATTATTTGAGCTATAGCTAGGCAGTTGATTTTGCCAATGGAGCTATGTTAGTACACAATTACAGTGAAAAAACTATTTTGTATTCTCATGGTTCATTTTTGTTTCCGTCTGTGAAAATCTGAACCAGTAAAACACTTACACTCTCCGGTGGGTGTACCTGTGATTGTAGGCGGGAGAATATGCTCGTGTAACTGTACTGGTATAGAGACACAGCTAACTCTTCAGTGTAGATACTGTCTATCTAGTGAAAAAATTTGTGGTGGGAAGAAGTGATTCATGTAGTTCTGTAAATCAGGTAAGTTATATGCCAACATATATTTCCCTTTTTTTTTCTGTTTTCTCATGAAATTTCTTATGAAGCTTTGTGGAATAAATATTAGTAATCAACAGTTATTTCAGTTACCTAAGCACAGTTTTCATCTGGAAACAAAGAAAGACCAGACAAACACGGATTTTTTTAATATTGGTTGGTTGTTGTTTTGCATTTAAAAGGATGTAGCTGTTTTTTGGAACTGCAAGGGCAAAAAGGCTCTCATTTGTTACACTTCCATATGACCGATGGGGAATGCCACCTTGCTGGCTGCATGTTTGTGTCCAATGATGTCTTAATGTTGTGAGCATGGAGTGTTTGGTTGCTTACATTTCAGCACATCTTTGCAGACTGTCGTTTCCTCCTGAACAAACAGCCTCTTCATGAAAGCTGCCATAACTGGCATTAATTGATGCCCTCTTCGGCGGGCTGAACAGACATCAACAGCTGAATGGGCACAATGAAAGGATTTTTTTTTTCTCTTTTTTTTTTTTTTTTCCCCTGGGAAAATAATGCTTCTAGATGCTTAATTATGATTTAATTAAAAAATTTTTGGTCAGCTGACAGTGAGAGGGAAGGAAAACATGGGTCTCAGTAAAGAGAGGGGGTCTTTTGTTTGCAGACTGAATTTCTGAGCTGCAGTCAATGTGTGCACACTCAAATGTGGGGCACTGGTGGTGCTGCCAAAGGTCTTATGGGAACAGACACAGTTTTCAGGTTGAATGCCTCCTGATTAATTGTTCATATTCAGGCTCCTAACCAGTAAAGGGTATAGTTTTCAAATACCCATATTTTGTCCTAAATAGTGGTGGGTTTTTTTAAGTGTTTTCATTATATCCTTAATTCCAGTGTATTAACTTCTTAAGCACTACTGACTACTCATATCCAAGCAAAAGACAATACAGAGTATTAATTGCAAAATGTTTATTACTTTTATGGAAGGTGTGCTACTTCAGTTACATAATTCTGCTTCTTGCCTTATTTAAAGTTCAGAAATTAAAAGGAACAGGACCGTTTTTCTGTTATTTGCATGAATTCATTTAAAGAAAAAGTGCAAACTTATCTCATATTGCTTAGTTTAAAATTAGGCATTTATTGCAAATTTTTGGCAACTCTAGTATATGTAAGAGGGAAGTGGGGGTGGGGGAGGGGGAGAGAGAGAGAAACCACCACAGTTCATGCCAAATTGCCACAGAAGGGATGAAGCTCATTTCCGTCATGTGTCAAATGCTCAGTAGGCAACTCTGCTTCATCGTGGCAGTGCTTTGCAATCTGTGGATGTGTATCCTCACTTTTGGTTCTCAAAAGGTTAAATGGTGGCAGTGCTGAAGACTTTGGGCTCTTGCTAGGAGAATGCATCTGCTGGAGATGAACATCCTTGAATAGTTTTCCCTTTTTTTTTCTTTTTTTCTTCTCCCTGGCTCTGCAAGAAGAGGAAGTCTGGTTTTGTTGTTGTTTCAGAAACTACTTCAAGAAACTTTCTGCTGAATTAAGTTGCTTAAGGTGGTAGCTCATGCAGCTGTACTATTTCACCATCATTCCAGCTGTTTTAAAAGATGATGTTGTCCCAGCAGTTAGGTGGTAGTAGGTGGGAGGGGGAGGCTTGAAGATGCCCCTTCAATAGGAAGCACTCAGTGTCTCTACTTCAGTTTGAAAACTGTGAAGCATTTGCTGCTTAAGTGGCAATATGCTTATGTATTAAGGTGGGATTAACAGTGATTTTGATGATTGCAGGTGAACCTCGCTTATGCCCTTGTGTGTAGGCTGTCATTTCTGTAACTATATGCTTCTCTTGAAGATGTGAAGCTTATAGAAAAGGGAATTTTGGTGCAAGAGACATCAAGGTTTGCTGAGTTGGTATCTGTGAGCCTTCTTACTCCACAAGTGATTTTTCAGGTGATGACAGCTGAGTCCTTCCAACTCAGTGGTGCCCCACACCTGGCTGTGAAGTGGAGTCGGGCAGCTCCCCCATGCTGAAGAGCAGTGGTGGCAATTCCCTGGCAGGCAGCTCTGCTGCCCCTCCTCGAGCAGTCTTGCAAGGTCTGGGGCAGCTTCACTGGAACTGTGGTCAAGTGTATCCGCTTCCTCTGAGACTGGAAATAATGGTGTACCCAGTATGCTTATGGCACCTTTTACAGGAGAGATGAAGGGCTTTTTCAAATGTCCTGGCTGCAATCTGCTAGTCAAGGTGGAGGTGTCACCAATTGTCTTCAAACAGAACAGTGGCATTTGAGAGCTGGACTAGTGTCGCGCCTTCTCGAAATGTTTGTGTTAAAAATGGCATATGCATCTTTCAGGTCTAAGGCAAAGATCCCCCTCAGAGTAACACAATTTGAAACAAACCATAGTTGAGTCATTTGCTTAAATTTGTTATTAAGATGAAAAGGGGAGGTCAGGATTTTTATGAGAGAAGACAAAGGAAAGGGGTTTTTTTTATTTTTATTTTTCCTGTGGGTGAGTTTACAGACTTTCATTTTTTTTACAGTTTTTTGTCCTATTAAAATCTATTTCCATTTTCTTCTGCTTAGTCCTGGTTGTGTAGTGCTGTGAAAAAGTTGCATTGAAGTACTAAACAATGAAACGAGCCTCATATAACCTTTTTCAAAAATTCAGTTCAACGTTCTTTTAATTTCTCTGTTCTAGCATTCTCTTGTTGTAGACTACCTTCTACCAGAAGATTAAAGTTATGTATGTAGAGGTGCACACACGTACTGCACACGTGTCTTGGTTTTTGGATGTGGTTATTTACAGATGAGCTATAATCTTTATGGCTTTTGATGTGAATTAACTAAAAACTTAAGTCTGCCAATTTCAGAAAAATCATGACTCTAGAAGTGGCGGAAGCTCCCAGAAATATGCATCAACAATGAGCTAGGAGTAATAAAAATATTTTAAGATCCAATACAAGCTATAATTTGCACAATTGTATTTTTAACATAGGAAAATAAAGACACAGATGGCTTGTAGAAGTTTTTAGCAACTTAGTGTCTTGGATCCTTTCGAGCAAGGGAGAGTAAGTTATTTAGCAGTTAGTGTCTAAGTATTTTACTTTACAGTAAATAAACATTTCAGAAAACACACATTTGCATGAATAAGTATCCTTTAGCTTTAGGATCCTGCCCAAGCAGGAATAAAGAATTACAGACTCTCTTGTTCCTAGTAGGTTTGATCTGGAAATGTAATTTTTCTTCAGTCAGGTGCATTGCTCTGGCACTGTTTTACTTGTTCACCTGTTCAGTCTTTGGTAGTATTTGCTAAAGGTTTAAAGGCAACATGTTTAATCACTGTGTGTTCCCTCATAGTTTTGAGAGGTTGAGAGCTACCAAATTTAGCAAGGGAGGAAGGAAGCAGTCCTGTCTGAACTCACTATTCTTTTGAGTAAAAATGAATTGTTACTATTTAATTATAGAGGAAAGGAGTCAGGTATAAATATAAATTATTTTAAGGGTTAAACCAGAAGAGAACTACTGGGTTTGAAAGTGAAACCATGCAAAATCTCTCTACTTCAGGCACTCCTGATTTCCTACCCTTGGATTTTACAATATAATTAATTTAGTTGTTTCTTCATTATTATTAGGAAATGAGAGGACAGGGGATAAAAAAAAATGCTCAAAACTCTCATAGAAAGTTGTGGAAAAAATGTAGGGAAAATATTTCGAGGAGCTTGTCTTTTAGTGGCTTTTCTGACGGAGAGTCTCTCGAGTGCAGTGCAGAGCAGACAGTGTTTCATGTCTTAATGGTACTGTGTAGACCTCTGTGTTAATAAGCCTCTGATTCTTTTTAAGTGAAAGTAGCCTTGACAACATAAATTATTTTGATGGGGACAAACAAACTGAGGAGATTGAAAGGAAGATGAAGTATAACTTCTGTAGCAAGAAGCAGAGCAGACTAAATTGTTTCTTCTTTTCCCCAGCTGGAAATGCAGTGGTCGTTTCTGAGCTGTCTCCTAGACATCTGCTGAGGCACCGGACTTTCTAGGCTGGCCACATGTGTAACCGCGTGATAATTTCAGACCTTGGCAGACTTTAACCCTTGGAGACTTTATCTATTATAGACACCATGCACACTCTTTCGGCCAAGAAAAGCACTTCCTAAAGCTGCTCTCGGTGCTGTTTGGGGAGAACTTTCAGTGCAATGAGGAGGTCGGTCTGGCTTATCGTCCTGGCCCACTAAGTCCGTGATATATGGTGAATTAGGAACAGTGGTGCTCAGAGCTGTGATTGTTGGGAACAACCACCAGCAAGAAAAAGGAAAGAAGACAAAGAGGTGGTAGGTAAGCGGAAAACAGAATGAGAAAGGTAGGGAGAAGGCAGACAGGATTTCACTACAGATATCTGGATAAACAGGTCTTCTGTCTGTAGTTTGGAGAGACTCCCATGTTTTATCTTAGTTCTGAACTATGCTGGCCTCAGTTTCAGCCTGAGTTACAGAGAGCTCAGGGTATGTGCCTGGCTCCCTTGCGGTATTGAAATGGCCTGAGAAATTGGCTGTGGTTACTCCTTGAGTCTGGATGGATGTTGATCAAAGGAAATACAGTTGGAACAGGACCCGTTTGTTTGTTGGTTTTGCTTGGGTTTTTTTGAAGGGCCAGATGAAGTAAAAATTGCCGTTAGACGGCTGCTCTGTTCAGTGTGAGTGTGGAAAAGGTCCGTGCTCTATACCTTAGCTTCAGCTGCAGGTGGAAGACTGAGGAGGAGATTCCCTAGCTGCATCCTCGCCTGAGTCTGACTTCTAGGCATTGTGAGCAGCAGCCACAGGGCACCAGCCTAGCTCATAAACTGAGGGCAAAGCTCATAAACTGAGGCAAGCCTTGCCTGTGACAATGTCTCTGCTACGGCCTGGCACACAGCATTCCAGCCTGAGGTGGAGTGGAGGCTCTGGAGGGAGCAGCGGAAGTGAGTGGCATCCAGCAGCCCCGGCTCACGTCCCTCTACTCCCTGTGCTCCCCCAGTTTCTCCCAAACTGTTAACAGCAAGCAAGGGGGCAAAGTGAGAAACATTCTGTTCCCAGCGTGACCACCACAACATGATAAGAGGTATCTGGCTGCATTCTTTTGTCCTAAGAGAGGCACCGGGAGCTAGAGTCGAAATCTGAAATGATCTGGGTTAATGTGAAATTGCTGGGGGTGGCCCAGAGCGCAGCGAGACCAGACCTGTGTTTTAAACTTCCTGTCTGTGCTGCAGCCTTGATAGGCGTGTGCTCCGGTAAATAGAGTGTTTCCTGCCTAATGCAAATGGCTTTTGCAGAGTTAGCTGCTATGCAAGTCAAGGCACTACTTCATTTGGTTAACATCTCCAAACTGTTGGTGCTTTGATCTTCACAGGTGTGATATATGACACTTTTTTAAGATAGCAGTTGTTAAATATTATGAACCCATCAGTGAGGCTCCTGATTATCCAGTGAGGTATTTCTGCTTTTATTTAACGTCTCCTGAACTGTGTAGAATAAAGATAATCATACTTAGCCATTATGTAGGTGCTAGTTGTGTGTATTTTTCCTCTACTTCTGGTACTGTCTTCCTACTTACATTTCTGTTTGGAAAGAGTAATAGCTGTGCATCGAGGAATTTATTTAAATATCTCAATATTATAGCAAACATGCTGTTCACCTAATAACTTGGTTTATGTTCTTTGATAAAACATAAGTAAGATTTTAAAATAAATTCAAGAAGCAGAGGGATTTAAATAATCTCAATAGGTTGTATGATAGAAAGGTGCAAAGCCTGCATTTTGTGGGTAGTGAAGCAGTATTGCATAGTGGACTGATTTATGATCCTGAATGTTCTTTTTGTCTGCTCCCTGCTGCCTGCTCACTTGTGTGCATTACAGACTTTATCTTGCATGCGGCTTTTTGATGAATATTGTACAGCTGTGGAGTTCGTCATTAGTTTAATACTCTTTTTTTTAAAAAAAAAAAAGTTACATAATTATTTATAACAAAACTGAATCAGATGTTTAGGAAGGAACAGAACAGATTAAAAAACCCACTATTTTAGTTCTGTAGAAGAAAAGTTTGATTTCTTGAATGTCTACTGATTTTCTCCGGTGTGATAAGAAGAAAAATGACGGATCAAAATTGCTATGGGTAAAAGTGAGAGCAGTCACTGGAGTTGAATATACTGAACATGTATCTGACTGGGAAGTACCGCTGAGAACGGTTAATGAAGGGCCTGTTTATTTGTTTTGTAATACACTGGAGGGATGGAGATTGACAGGCCTTCTACAGCATAGGAAGTCTGTCTTTGTGACAATATTCCTCAGGTCTGAACAGTGGAAATTTGGGAGATATTTTTGCATTTTCTTGGGAGATGGTTTTGCAATGATGCTGTCTTGCATACATTTGAACCGTTCAGGCAGTCCGTGGGGAGGGTGGTCATGTGTCCAGGTGGTTGCATTTTAAGTTTTGGTTTATTTTTTTTTTTCCCCTGTAGATTTTTAAGCCTGAGGTCTTCTCTTTTGTATGACTGAGGAAAGATGAAGTTCTGGTGGCATGATGGCATGCTGGCAGGTGCTAGTAATAGCAGGGGAAAAGGTACTGGACACAAACGTGTGAGTACCTAGAGAGGATCCTTAGCTTACTGTCCATGCATACCAGGCCAACAGCCAAAACTGAAACCTTCACTGTAGTGTTACAAAGATTCAGGACAAACTTCCAAACTAGGGCTACCAGCAGCTGTGTGCTTCATCTTGATGTGTTCATTATGTTTTGACAGCACTTTGATTCCTTCAGACTAAAACTGGCCTAATTTAAGTTGACTAAATCTTAAATATGGAAGAACAAAACCTGAATCCCTATGTTACAACAGCTCAAATTTAAATCCCAAGACCCATTTTTCCGCCAGCTCATTAAAGACTTACTTTTTTATGGGGGGAGGCAGGAAGGGGAGAAGCAATTAACCTTTATTGCCAGTAATTTGCTCAGGTATTAGCCCTTGTTCTGAGGAAGAAACTTCCATTTCAGTGCATACCTCTCACTGGTTTTCCCATTTCTTGATTACCCTATTGGGAAATCTGCATTTAGTATTTCAGCTCTGGGTGGAGTACTACCTCTTCTAGAAGAATTCCTGCTTCAGCTTCTTATTTTATTTAGTGTTTCCAAGAGCTTGTGGAGTATAGCTGTTTTAATGGCCATACTAGTACTTTTGTCTTGTGCTTCACTGGTTTCAATCTTGCAGTTCCCATCATGTCTGCCCAAACGGCTTTTGCCTGATATTACAGCTAGTTAAGGAGCAAGGTAATCAAGCTTCATGCAACTGAGTGTTGTAGTTCAGCCCCAATCGGGACCAGACTACGCAGTCTTTCTCTCACTCCTCCCACCCTCCAAGTAAATAGGGGGAGATGATATAAGAAAAACGGCTCGAGGTTTGAGATAAGGACAGGGAGAAATCCTTAAAGTTACCGTCATCGGCAAAACCAGATTGGACTTGGGGAAAACTGTTCATTTATTACTAAAACTAGCAGGAGAATGAGACAGAGAAACGAGAAAACCTCCTCCACCCCTCCCACTTCCCGAGCTTAACATTTATCTCTACTACCTTCCCCTCCTGAGCGGCACAGGGGGGAAGAGGGAATGGGGGTTGCGGTCAGTTCATCACGCGTTGTTTTATGCCTCTGCTTCACAGTTGGGGGAAGAACTCCTCGCATCCCTCCCCTGCTCCAGTGCGGGGTCCCTCCCACGGGCCACAGTCCTTCGTGAAACTGCTCCGGCGTGGGTCATCTCTTCCAAGGGGTGCAGTCCCTCCAGAACGGCTGTCCCAGCGGGCCCTCCTCAGGCCACAGCCTCCTTCAGGCCTCCACCTGCTCTGGGCTCTTCCACGGGCTGCAGGGGCATCTCTGCTCCTCCGTGGACCTCCATGGGCTGCAGGGGGATCTCTGCTCCTCCGTGGACCTCCATGGGCTGCAGGGGGACAACCTGCTCCACCATGGTCGTCACCACAGGCTGCAGGGGCATCTTGGCCAGGAGCCGCATTACTCCTCCCCCTCCTTCTTCACTGACCTTGGTGTTTGCAGCTGTTTCCTCTCACAAGAAAAGTTCTTCACAACAGGCTGGCAGAAGCCTCTCAGGATCTCTTCACATTATTCATCCCATCTCAGCTCCTCTCCACCTCTTGCAGCCAGGCCGGGCTGAGTTGGGCCCAGTCGGCTGCCTGGCGAGAGGCCAGAGGGTGAGGCCTGCGAGGCCCACAAGGCCAGCGCCTCCCCCTCTGCGCCTCTGCCCCCGCTCAGCTTCGTCACATCTTCTCTTTTTTTTTTCTGTTTTCCCCTTCTTAAATACGTTATCGCAGAGGAGTTAGCACGGGACGTTCTGCTATCAATTGGCTCAGCCTTGGGCAGCAGCAGGTCTGCCCTAGGCCCAGCCGAGTCCACTGAACAAAGGGGAGCAACTTCTAACAGTTTCCTACAGAAGCTGCCACCTTAGGCCCCCCTCACTAAACAAAACCACAACACTGAATTGCAGCTTTCAGCAGCTGTGGTTCACCCTTGCTTTGTGATTAACAAAGTTGAGTACAAAGCACTTTGTGATGTAGCGTCCTGTGTTTGTATTATCATGAGTACTTCTCATGGGAAGCATTGATCATTTGTAGCAGCTGGAGGAGAAGTGACTTGGAGGTTAATGTGTTGGGCCTAGTACTAGAACTAGGATGAAGGAAGAATTCCCCAGCAGTGAGATGTGATGAGAAGTCAGGATAGGGAGGAGAGATACAAGTGGGCAGGAGTGTCAGTGGCGAAGAGCAGGAGGCAAAGCAGAAGCTGTCTGTGGGAGATTTGGGAACCAAATGGGAAATAACAAATTGGATTCCAAGATAAGGAACAATGCTAGTAGTCCAGGTGTGGATATGGTGTAATGCCAACTACTTCAATACAGATAGTCATCCAAGACTGACACTTTAAGTTGTGGGCAACAGACTAAAGTCCAGGAAGGATCTTCCTTGGACAGAGAAGATGATAAAGGGAAAAAAAATGTAAAGTTTCTATTCTGTTCAAGTTCTGTGTGCACCCCAAAGTTTAATTAGTGTTGAACATAATTGATTTTTTTGTTGTTGTTTTTTTGTTCTCCCCTACTCTTGTCTTCACCTTGGAAGAAGATCTCTTCCTTTATTCTTTTTTTTTTCCAGTGCTCTAAACCCTGTGTCGTATCTACTGCCTGGCTTGCTAGTCTCTTCCCTGTGCCTTGCAACTTGATCACTAACATGAAATCCAAGGCTTAGAGAACTGCATTTTGAGGCTGTAGTGCTCTGTGGTTTACCAAGGTTTCTGTTTCCCTAAGTTACAATCCCTACAGACCGTTCGCACTGCTATAACTTTCTTGCAGACAAAGAGGCTTTCTTTCAGGGCTGCCTCTTATCAGATAGTTTATCTTGTCAGATTTGAATGGGAGAAGAATAGTTTTATGAAGACAATAGAATGGGAAAGTTACTTCACGTGTTCAGAGATCTAGGAAAACCAATTTTGTCTGCAGAATGGCTTTAACTTCTGAGATTCTTTTATATACAGAAGATTGCTGTTTCAAGGCTAAATACAGTTCAGTAAGTAATGCTTTGATACTCTGTTAGTGCGACTGTGCTTCCCATTTGCCGTATTTTAGCAGCTTAGATCATCTTTCAAGGTTCCCTGAAGGGGTGGTGGTTGTTTTTTTCCAACCACAAAGAGCCTCTTCTGTAATAGCATTACTCTGGAGAGGGAGTTGTGTTTCGCAGATTATACAGGATGAATAACATAATTTAAAAATCTTTGTGAAACAGAACTGAAAAAACCAAAGCTACAGCAAGAGCTCTGGTATGGATTTGTTCTTTCATGCAGTGATTTGCATCTTACCTTACTGGTAAGGCAAACAGAGGAGACTTTGTATTTTTTTATTTTCTGTTGCTCAGTAGAACATTTCATTTGAGTGTAATAAAAGACACTCCATACAGCTGCAGCCGTGTCTGAGCAAATAGCAAAGATTTTATTGAAATGGCAATTGCAGGAAAGTGTTCTCAGTATGCAAGATCTTGATATTGAAGGTAATGCCATCATACTCTTCAGAAATGCTTCTTAAAAATAATCCCTCCCGCAATATCAAAGGATCTTGAATTAGATATCTTTGATAGTTATTTGTGAAAGATGTTGCACTAACTTCACCTGAAGAATGTGAAGTTTGAATTTTAATGTAAAAGTGAAAACAAGGCAGTCATTTATTTACATAGGAAATTCTGGCAGAAGTGGTAGAACTCTCAATTCCTATAGATAAGGGCAAATGATACTGATAAACCTGTGTCTGGAATCACCTTGGTAGCAAAATCAGTGAGAACATACCCAGGGATTAGGTGCTTGAAATGTATTCCCTCCTTGTGACAGGAGGTGTGGTAATCCTTTAGATCCCGCTTTAGCTGCACTGAGCTGCCTTAAGGTCACGTGTAATGGAGTCTCTTAACACCTGCCTGCACCACAGAGGCTGTAGTAAATCATCACATCATCGTGGATAGGTGCAGTCTGCCCTTTGATGGATGTCTACTCTAATCAGTACCAAAAGTTTCTACTGGGTTCAGTATAGATTGGAGAATTGCAAAGGAACAGTTACTTAAACTTTTAAAAACAAGTGTAGCAGATAAAGTGAGACTTGCATAGTATGATAAAAGAAAAGTTAGCAAAAATAGTGACATGTGAAGCCAAAAGTAAGAATTTGGACCATTCCTGGGTAAGAGAATAATTAAATATAACTCTTCAGCTGAACAAAATTTAGAAATGGGAGGAAACAATAAAACTTTGAAATTGTTGGCTAGTGAAATACAGAGAATTTGCTCAGGTTCCATTTAAAAAGTAGATTAAGTGCTGAGTATGTTAAAAATGCTTGTAGAAAGCTGAACTTAGTCTAGACAATTCCTAAAAACACATGTATATAATTTCTTATTTTAAAAGTTCTCTCTGATTGTCCAGCTTAGAAATTGCCATGTATGGCTTACGTTTTTGACTCTTCCAGTGTTCTAAACGTGAAGCTTGCAATCATTTTGTGCTTTCTTTTCTAACTTGGATCTGCAGTAATGATAAGTGTATATGCATGAATTTAAACTCATCATTTAATTAATTATAATAATTAAGTGGCAATTGGCAGTTTATTGTGCAACTCATGCAAATAAACTTTGGATTAACCCATTAAACAGTTGAGAACCACACTCTATCCTTCACAAAACATTTTTCAAGGAGAGACAGGTCTTAGCATTAGACTGCTTTTGCATATTGCAGGTTTTTTCTGTACTACTTTCATACTCAGTATTTCCTCTGCCTTTGTTTTTCTTTTTAATTTTCCTCATTTACAGTATTACTTTGGATTACTTTTGAATCTGTTTTACTTAGCTGTTCATACTGTTAAACTCCATCCTTTCTGTTGCATTTTTTTCTATTTACATCATATCAAGACTAATGAGTCTCCCTTTCTGGCCTTTACATAGAGATCATAATGTTGCAAAATCCATCTTTGGTGATATCTGCAAATATGATCTAAACCTGCTTCCGTTGGAATCTACTGTGTTAATGAAATGGTTTTATGTATTAATTTCCCCCTTTTAGTGGTTATGAGTTTTTCTAAACGTTTACAGAAAAGAAATCTGATTGCAGTGCCATAAATGTTAGCACATGTGCTTAAGTTTATACACAGTTAAGAGTGTCTTTGACTTTGAGATACTATTTGTCTTCTGCATTAATGTTTGTGGAGTTAGGCATTTATGTTTATGAGAATATTCATTATGGTAAAAGGCAAAAAAGAAAAACACTTCTGCTAACAAATATTTTTAAAATGTATGATGCATTTAAGAAAAATATCTCATTTCCCAAGTTTAATAAATGCATTAATTTACTACTTATCTTGCTTAATGATCTTGTCATATAGGAAATTAGGGGCTTCACAGATGAAAAATGTATGAGTAAAAAAATGCATTCATCTTCTTAGCATCATCTGTTCCATTGAGAGAAGGCACAGATGTGAAATTTATCTCAGTAATTAGATTTATAATTATTGTATCATTCTCAAATTGATAAATAATTTCTCTTCGTGGTATGTGATTTGGAGCTACAGTTCATGCAATAGAAATAGGTTTAATCATTGAATGGTGATTCTAAGCTTGATAGTGTTTTTCACATTATGCTTTTATATGTTTATGTATTATAAAAATTGCATGACAGAGAAACAAGCTGCAGGCAGGGAAGAACATTTTGTAAATCACTCTCCAAGAAAATGCTAGTCTTTGCACAGAACAGGAAACGTGCAAGCCTGAAAAGTATCTGTGGTGCATTTTCTTTGTGAATTGCTATTTTACCAGTATGCAGTATGATTGTAGACTTCCTGGACCTGCCCACAAAAACAACAATAGCTGTGATTTTTAATAGGAGACTGGGAAATGAAGGAACAAAATAGCAGAATCTCAAAATGTCCATATGCAGTACATGCTTGCTGTATTTCTCATGCTAATGTCTTCTTTCCTCTCTTTTTGCCTACAGTTGTAGAACAAGCAACAGGAAGAGTTTGATGGGCAATGGCCAGTCTCCAGCGCTGCCTCGGCCTCATTCACCGCTCTCAGCTCATGCAGGTGATTTTATAACTGTTACTACTGCGGTTATTAAATTCCTAAAGTGGCTACATGAGGAAAGGAAAACACACAGATTATCTATCCCACTACTCTTCTTTCCACTGTTTGTAACAGCAAAAAGTTGCATATCATTTCATCCAAATTTCTTTTATGTTTAGATCCATAAATTCTTTGTTGTGGTGAGAAGCAGTCCAGAAATACCTGGTGTGGATCATGTAGCTTTTTTTTAATTTCCCCACCTTGCATTCTGACATTCTGATGCATTTGCATTGTATTACTTCAGTGTGAGAAGGATATGAAATATCTTGCACACATGGTAAAGGAGTCAGTGAGTAGGATATTATTCTATACAAACTGCTTTTTCTCCCTAAGATTTGTGGTGTTAGGCACATTGCTGGAAATTTCTGTGCTTCACTTTACACAGCAATAAATTTATGATAATTTTGTTTTACTTCTAAGCACCTGAAGCACTTAAAAGATTGAATGAAAGTCCATGAATAAATATTTTCTTGATAATGATTGTCTTCTTTTTAAAAAGGAACATTTTTAGCGTATTAAAACACATTTCCTCAAGTTTATTGTCGCTTTATGGTTTTGGGGCATTGGCTGTAATTACGCATCAGAATGAAAGCCCTACACCAATCCTTATGTAGGCAATGACACTGGATACTTTGGAGAACTGCTCTCAAATTGATGCTAAAAGAGAAGGTGCAGAGTCTGAGTTGAAATTTTGAAGAGGGTGGTGAGTTTAGTAAGCCACCTCCCGGTTTTCTTGTGGAAGCAACATTAATAGAGAAAATATGGTGGTGGTTTTCTCTCTGAGCAACAGGCTGTCACAACCAAGAATCCACACTGTAAAGATTTGTGGAGAGATCAAGGCAACAGAGCATTTAAAACAAACAAATTAAAACATGATGCAGACTATTTTAAAATTGAAAAATGAGGTGTTGGAATGTTTGGGACCCTCTCTGGGTCTCCCAAATGCAGAAATCGCCATTTGGAACAGAGGATCTGTGGTCACCATAGAAAGAGGCTTTAGTTGTGCTCTGCTGACTGGATGAAACCAATAGAACTGTGAGAACTAGCATGTCTACTGCTATGAGTAACTGTATCACCTGTTTGGAAGCTGATGGCTTAAGACCAACAATACCTAGCAGACTTCAGAAGTATGAAGTGACCAGCATGTATTACTTGGGGCCTGAATATAGGTTGTGTATTTGATAAATGCTGAAGAGTTCCTGTCTGGCAGTGGATTTGCACTTTCAGCAAGTTGCTTCATTTTGTTGAATCGATTTCTCAAACCATAAAAGGGGAATAATATTGCTGATGTCACAGCTGTTGACAAGTGGCTCTGAAGGTGAAAAATTGATACTATAAGGATTAAGACAGGTTAAGTGTAGGCTGTTCTTTTCCTTAAAGTCAGCAGTGTATAATATGTATTCAAAAACCTGTTGTGGAAATCTGGTAGCTTCTTCCGTGATCCAGGATTTAGCAGGTTCTCTTAATGCTGATATGCTCTGCCAAGGTGTGTGTGCTGAACACTTCAGCAGCACTAGGCAATCTTACACATGTGATTAAAATTTGCATGTTGGATGAGGCTCTGAGCAACCTGATCTAGTCGGGGATGTCCCTGCTCCTTGCAGGGGGGTTGGACGAGATGACCTTTGAAGGTCCCTTCCAACTGTAACCATTCTGTGATTCTCTAATTCTACATACTGTAGGAGTTCAGTGTGTCAAGTATTTAATGTGCAGAAATCCTCGGTAACCTTGCCCTTAAGAGCCACTGTGCATTTTTAGTGATGCTGCATTCTTGTGTTGTCAGAGCCACCAGGTCTTACCTGCACTGGCATCTGCAAGCTCAGCTTGCCTCCCTGCTCTCTGTGGCAGCTGTACGGCAGGCCTGGTTTCTCATGAAGTGCAGCAAAGGGGTGTGACAAGAGACAGCATGTGCTGTATGGCCTGCTAGGTTTATTCTTCTTGGCACTCCTTGGCTAGGAGGGGGTACTGCTAGTCAGAAAGGCCTCCTTGACTCCATTGAGAGAACCTGGTGTATCTTCTGTCCAGGTAGATGATTTTAGGATCTTTTTTTGACTATGTCTGGAAAATAGCTGTGAATGGGGACATTCTACTAGAAAAGTTCTCCAAATCAGAAGCGTCTGTTTTGCGGGCCGCACCCAGCAGCTAGAATTTTCAGAGGGACTGGAAATGACCCCGTTTGACACCTTCACATCTTTCTTACTAGTGTTTGCTGTTGGAGGAGGAAACAGTAGAAGCACGAAAGGGAGAGGGAAACAAAATAGTTTCCAATCCTAGAGGAGGATGGAGCAAGCTAATTTGTGCGGCGAAGTATCACTGCTCATGTTCACTGAAAACATGTTTCTTCTTGGCTGAAGCATGGTAATAACATACATTTTTGGCAAATATGTCCTAATAAGATTATGCAGAATATGGGGGACATTGGAGAGCTCTTGCTCTAGAAAAGGTTTTCGTACATGTTGTTCATTTTCATGCAAAGAATCTGCCTAGGTGAGTGCAGGTGGAACAGATTAGGCTGCTTGGATGCTAACAGCTGGTCTAATTTCATGCGATGTTGCACAATTGTTTGCCACTGGGCTGTCAAAGGAAAAGACTGATTCTTGGCTGTACCTTTCAAGGGACTGAGTCTAACTAATGATAGAGCTGAGAACTTGAGCTGTTGAGAACTGTTTCAGTCCCACCTGTCCTTAGAAACATTTAGCTCCTTCACATTACGTGTTTTGATGGGTGATTCTTTTCTCACTCAGTTCTGTGCAGCTGTACCCCTCACTGTAGGAGAAAGAGAAAGGTTGCAACAAACCCTGAGCACAGAGAGTCAGAACATGTTCATCTGTCAGCCAGCTGGGTCTTGGCTCAAGTAGAAGTCTGTCTTGTGGTTCTCTTTCAAATGTGATTGGAAATGCAAGTTTGGGACGTACTGTAATAAACTTGGACATAGTGATGTTTATTTAACAGTGTGTCATGCCAGAAATTATAATATTCAATTTTTTCTGTCAGTATGCTGCAAGATTACATTTTACTGTCCTTTCATGTCTTGGAAAGTTAACTGAACTTGGGCTTGATATGTCAGGCTCGTATCAGATTGCCCTGCCCTGATCTATCTTCTGATTTAGTTTTAAGAACATTGACATTTGCTTCCAGGTGAGAGGTTGAAAGGGAGGTCTCTGAGACTTCTTTCAAGGTCTGGGCATACTCTGAAGTCACTTTGGTTTTGGAAAGGAAATATCCAGAGGTTCCTCGTTGGACACCTTCCTGATTCCATGAAACAGGAGAATGAAGGACATAACTTGCTGTGGTTCAAGTAATTAAAATCAAAAGATGAGTAGATTATGCATGATCCTGATTGTTCATGCCTTTTAAAAACCGTTCTGGCTTCTAGTTTCATACTGTCAATCCTTTTGGCCAGATCTGTTTCTCTTGGGGTACTGTATCCCGCTACTGTCAGAGGTGCTCCAGCTGTCTCTGTGGACAGCCTGCTGTTGCCCTTACTGAAAATAGTTCTATTAGGTGCTCTTACCTAATTGGACTAGGTTCTTTGTGTTTGTACCATCTTAATTGTTATTGCAGGTCGTTATTCCTTTATTACAGGCTATTCAAGCTGAAGGGAATCAAGATTGTCAGGTTCTTCAAAATCCACACAGCACAGGATCAATTTCCATTAATTATCTTGATAATCTTAAGTGTTATCCTGGGCCCTTCATGTATAGTCCTAATAAGATTCTTGGTGTTGCTTGGGAATTGAGTGCCTCCAAGGTATCTGAAGTGAGTATTTTCATCCCATGCAAAGACACCCTTGGATCTACAAAGAACTTGTTCTTTCTACATGAATTCTTTGCTTGTTGAGAGAACAGTTACCTTTGCTTTCATCTCATACCTGACATGAGTTTAATTTGGACCACTAGTTTAAGCTACCTGCTTTTCTTCCCCCTAAGACCTCACATATCTGAGGGCAAAAAAGGGCTATGCATTCCCTGTGTCAACTGAAGCAAGGTACGTGAAGGGATGTTATGAATCTCAAGGTGGAGCTCTCTTAGTCAGAGTGCACTGCATCAGCACTCCACTCATGCCAGTATCTTCGATAACCTCTGCTCCCATTTTATACTATTCCTAATTTTAGCACAAGTCTCCTTTTCTCCCCTTTAAACAATTTCCTGAATGTTTTCACCTTTAATAACTGCAGAGCAATCACTTAGAGGTCTGGCTGCACCTTTGGAAACAATGTGCCATTACTTCAGACCTTCTGAGGAGCTCAAGTTGCTGCTGGGTAATCATAACAATCTGGATTTGAATTAGTCAAAACAGATTGGAGTGAGCAGGGTTGCTCTATTTTAGAAGAAAGATTCCTGAACATAATCATAATTCTTTGAGCTGCATTTCATACCCGCGTTCTTCCTTGTAGTTCTGTGTTTCTCCCAGATGCAGTCTGAACTGAAGGCACTGGCTGTTGTGTAGTTCAGATAAGACATTCTTTGAGGAGGACCAGCAGCCCAAGTTTAGGATGACGGTAGTTTCCTCGTATGAGAAAGTCATGCAGGGGCCTCAGGCAAATTTCTCCCCTCCAGCTCACCAGTTTTCGTATTTGCTCTGGAGATAACAGAGGATTGTTTTCGTAATATTTACAGGTGTAACTTGAGTTGGACAAATGCTAAATAGTTACATTAAGTTTTTAAATTGTTAGCCTTATCATCTCAGTCATTCTCAGCTTCATGTGGTAGGATGGGAGGGAGAGATAAGTGAGACAGCACCACACTGATGAAGTAAGTATATTGAGCAGGATGCAAATAGTGCATGAGTAGCACCTGTCAAAGAAGGGCAGATTAATCTGTAAGCAACAGCAACCACGAAGGCTCATGAGCTATAGTAGAGAGTTACTAGAGCAGTACGTAGCCCAAGGCTTGGAGTTGCGCAGAGAGGTATATGGTCTGAGACTGAGGGTTAAAAAGGGGGTAAGAAAAAGACAATGTATACAGCAGATATATAATATCTCTGTTATATACATTAATTACTAATACAGTACATGTAATGGCCTTTTCCTGTGTGCAGGACCTGTAGCTACCGGCAGAGATAATTTCTCTTGGTGGAAAGTCACATTTTAGTTTGCAGCCAAAGTCTCCCACTATGCCTTATGCATAAAGATCATAAAAGATTTCAAGAAAAACATTGACTTTCACTATTGAAAGTCTTTCTCTCTCTTATGAAAATAGAAAACAAATCTATACTAGGTCATTTCTTTGGGTTCAAACCTTCATCATTTTTAGTAACCGTCTTAGGTTGGTTGTTTGGAGATGTTTTGTCTATAAAATCTGTGCTGGAAGTGGTTAAACCTGCTGAAAGATCCTTTTAATTTTTACGTGAACTGTGGTTACATTCAGAACTGTGGGAGGTGAAGGTTACAGCATCAGCTTGGACAGCATCTGGTGCCCTGGTCATTAATGGGCTTTTCCAGCTGTCTGCCTGCTGCTGTGTAGGCAGGTCATCTGCAATACCCATCCTGCAAAGTAATTGATTATCATCTCAGCAAGTCAGGGCATTCAGGTGTCCCCACCTCAGCACTCACAGGAGCTCGTTTCTATGGGCGATACTAACCCCTAATGACTAATCGTTACATGTGGTGCTGTTTAATTGTATCTACTGTAGGAACAAGATTTAGCTGTTAGGAGCAATACTGTAAATCTTACTTGTCTGTATTTTAGTAAAATATTTTGTGTGGTGCCGCTAAGATGACAGGTACTAGGACAAGAATTGCAACATAAGTAGGAAATTGTTTAAAGGGGAGAAAAGGAGAGTTGTGCTAAAATGAGAAATAGTATAAAATGGGAGCAGAGGTTATCAGTAGAATCCTCCAGGTTTTGGTTTTCTGACCAAACCTTTTTAATCTTCTTGTAGGTGACACTGGCTTAAAAGTACTGCAGCTGGTGTAAATTTGGAAGATATCTAGTGTGAAACAGGATTGGGAAACTGTGTTGAAGTGACTGAATGATCTTGGGAATTGGAATAAAAAAAAGTGTGAAATCACGTAGAAATATGCAGCATTTTGTGCTGGAGAACCAGTAACAGAAATGTCTGTTGTGAGCTGTGGACTTGCCTATTTTAAGGAATGTAGAGAAGGACCTGACTCTGTTTTCTGGATCACATGATGTTTGCAAGGACCAGTCTAGTGTCGCTTTGAAAATAAGATTTCCAAAGATTTGTAAAGGAAGTAATTCTCAGTTGAATTTGGGAAGATTTCATGCTGCTGTGCAATGTCCTGGTTAGATTTCATCTGGAATGCTGCGTGATTTTACGGTCATACATGTTCAGATGGGATCACCTGGGGGGGAAGGCTGGAGGGATAGAATGTGAGAGCGTTTTGTGTAAGACTGAAAGACTATTACTGGTGCTGTTTGCGCCATATATTTAGATGTGTTAAGCTTTGATTCACACTGGAGGCATTTGTGTATGTGCATCCAGTATAGAGTTAGTTTCCCTGGATTTTTAACTTTAATGGTATATTTTTTGTCTGAGTCAAGTGATGATGAGTACTGGCTTACTACAGTGTATTTGAAGGAGAGAAGAATCTCTCTCATGCAGCTTCTGTGCTGTTCTGCTTTAGCTACATTCTGTGTTGACTGGATTTTAGGGAAAGGATAACTAAGTTTGTAAATGAATTAAGCCTTAGTATGTTCTCTTCGTGAAAAATGGGAATGCTGAAAGGTAAAGATTAAAGCAAGGTTCTGGATATTGTTTTGTAAAAAATCCCTTATATTTACAGAAGGGTAAATAATACAAAATTTTGATTATTCTGACTGTCACAACATGTAAAATAATAGAATTGGTTTTGCTACAGTAAAGCTTTTTATTTAGTCTTGCTCTGGGGTAAAGTAAAACTACTTTAGCAACTCAGAGCATCTTCTACTAGTTTTGGGGCAGGAGAGGAAAATGTAAGTAGTACGTTGTGTGCAGATAAAACCGATTTTTGAATTAAATCCCATTAAAACATAGGAGTGCCAGTATTTTAGCAAGTGGCCAGATTATGCAAAGCATCCTGGCAAACGGATTTAAGGATTGTGCAAACCTTCCCGTTGCTGGGAGAAGTAGTTTGCTGGTGTGAAGCAGTTATCCAGATTTTGAAATAGTGGATCTCTGTGGAAAGCAGAAGTGTTTAAAATAATTCTGCTGTCCAGCTATGTGTTCTGCTAACTGGCACTGTGTTATGGTATGAAAGTCAGACCTGTAGCTGCTGGATGGTTTCTTACATGTTCCTCACTTTACAATGTGGGTTCACCATCAAGTAAACTGACACAGAGGAACATACGACCAATTGTTATATTGTATTGTTGCTAATGTACTGTGATTAATTTTAAAAGACTACCAAAAATAACATCAGGACTTGAAGCTGGATTTGTCTTTGATCCATCAGGAATTTGGGATAGCAGTTATTAATCAGTTACTCCCTCGGTAATAACAGAAAGTCATTGCATCTGAAACGCTTTGTTTTGTAAGTAGACAGCTATTAAAAATACATTAATAATATACAGTGACTGTAACGTAGGCCTTTTAAAAAGATTTAAAGTATCTTCCCTCTGTAGCAAAGACACAGGACTTCTTGAAGGAACTTAGAAAACAGTCACAATTTAATTAGTCTTGATATTGTTTTCTTAACAATAGCTGCTTGCAAAATGAGCTACCCTGTGTGTTGTCATCAGGTAGAGTATTGTTTTGGTATGTTGATTGCCTATGCGTTGTGTTTCTCAGAGGATGCTGGGGTTAATTACTTACCTAATGCCTGAACACCAGTCAGGTTTATTTTACCAGGTCAGAAACATCGACAGTAGTCTCAGCAGCATGGAGATACCCTAGGAGTAAAGCATACGAGAGCCAGCAGATCCCAGAGAACAGCGGGATTTGACTAATAAGCAAGCACTGCACATACGGACAGAGAATGAACTGACACTGGTTTTCATTTGAAAGTCTCCCAGGTGGGAGGACTTGCAGATGGGTGGATGAATGCTGTGATGGGTGAAGGTCACGTATAGGACTCTGCGTCTAACATATCTTGCTTTTCTGGAACACCACACCTTAAAACTATGGTAGCACTAGCTATTTCTCCAGTCATATGGAGTTTGGATTTTCATTCTCTGTTTCCAGGCTTGTCTGAGTTCTTAAACTTCCAGATAAACCCACAGGATTTAGTCTTCAGATATTATGTATACCATTTACCAGTTTTGTTGGTCTAAAAGCTCATTTGCTGTTGGATGTAGTGCTTGCAAATTGTTTTTCCTAATAACAGGAACTCATGCTCTTCCTGAGCAAGAGTTTGATTTCTTCAGGTTTTGTCTGTAAGGAAGTGATCTTTATTGTTTCTCGTGAGGTGGTTTGCACTATTGTCTCTTCTTAAATCCACTGCAGTAGCTACAAAATTTCTGCATTCTTCCACCATGTTTTTTGTTTCTGAAGTCTACACATATGTTCTGACTTATGGACAGTTACTTATGTCCTTGATATGTGTTAACTATGTGTATGTAGCCATGTATAACTTGAAAATAGCTGTCAGAGGAAAGGTGTTTGTTTACACACACACACACACACACACACACCCCCCATGCTGGTCTGCCAAATTATTTCCTGTCAAAAGCTGTTCATGTCTCACCGCTTGAAGCCGAACTCTCTGCTTTTCTGTCAGAGTTTAAGGTAGTTTCTTTGTCTTTTTTTCTGCTTATTTAAGTCCACAATGTGCTCCAAATTACAGTAACTAAAGTTTGTGACCGTGTTTTATCTGCACAGAGTTAGGTTTAGTTTAGCTTACCTTTATTAAATAAGCTCTGTAAGCAGCAAAAGAAGTCCGGTTAGCTATTAAATTAAACGAACTGTGTTCTCAGTAATTTGGTGTTTGCAGTTCATGCAGGACAAGAATAAACTGTGTTGGTCCCCAAATAAAGATTGAAATCTGTGCCACATGTGTGGCTTCAGATTCCCTCTCTTTCCTTCCCCTTTCAGGGAGCGAAAATGCTTTCCACCTTGAAATTATCAAGGCCCTCAGAAGTGTCTGAGGGGTAACGAAGAAGCTGGGGTCTTGAGGGGGAGGAGGGACTGTCAGAAATATATAATTCAGTGGTGATAGATAAACGGAGGGGAAAAAAGGGAGGTACTGGCCAGCAGAAGTGGAATCCTTGTCTCTCGGGGCCATGGGAAGAGCAGCTGCAAAAATGTGATTTTAAGCACAGCTCAGAAAGCATCTTGCATCTGCGTTTGCTACCTAATGGCTCCATGATGATGTTTTCTCCTGTAGAATTAATGGGATCTGTTAAGGACATCACTATGATAAATGCAATATTAATTCAAAAATTTAAGTAGAAATCAAGGCCACTGGAATTCCTTTTAAGAATTCACTCTGTTGTACTGCCTTTTTCACATCTAGGTAGCAATTTTCTCCTCAAGAATTAAATGTTGATTCTAACTAGGTACATAGGATCTTTTAAAATCTGTTTCTTAATGTTGTGGTGTCATTTATGTCCAAAAATAAAATCCTACAACAAAGGCGTTACTGTTCTTTAACGTACTGTTGTTGCAGTCTGTTCCCTGTTTAAGGAAAGATTGCATTTCAGATGTTTGCCGGTGCTACTTTAAATCTAATCCTTTTAGCTTTTGGTGTGGTTTTGTTTTCGTGGGGTTTTTTAGTTTGGTTGTTTTTTGTTGGTTTGGTTGTTTTGTTTTGTTTTGTTTTTTTTTCCCAGATGGCATCTGTATTTCTTCTTCAGATACTGTGTCTCCTCTGCTTGTAGGTGCTGAGGGGCAGAGGTGCAGGAGCAGCTCTCAGCAGCTGCCTCCTTTCTGCGCTCCTGCTGGTCAGCAGGAGGTCAGCTGCTTTCATATGAAGAAGTAGCAGACCCTGAAGTTTCAACCTGTTCACATTGTGCAGTTGCTTTTTCTCATCACAGAGGGTGGTCACCTCAGGTCTTAGTCTAACAGCACTAAGGGGAAAAGATTGAATTCAGAGTGTTTTGTCTGCTTGTTTGTTTTGGAGCTAGGGAAAAAAAAAGAATAATCAAAAAATTGCAATAATGCTGCTGTGGAAATACTGTAGAGACTTTCTGTAAGGGCAAAATCACACTGATCATGATTTTTCTGTCAAATGTTTTATGTGATTTAAAAAATCACCTTGTTTCTGACATTAAAAATACATTTCTTTCAAGTTAGTACACTTTTTAAAAAACTCAAATCCTCAAATTAATTTGAATATTCTCAAAGGACTGAATAGAGGGTTTTCTATGAGTTATAAAATGCAATGACTAAAAGTCACATGTAAATGAAATGTGAGTTGAAATAAGATTCTATTTCAGAGTTTATTTTCTCAGAGACTGTGAGAGGAGAAATTCTGAAATTAGTTTCTAACATGTCTGGAAATGCTTGCATTAGTTTATCTGAATGGTTTCTGTAGTGGGTTCTTTCGCATCCCTTCCCCCCACCCCCAATAATTATTTTTTGGTATGTTCTCCCAACAGGAAACAGTCCACAAGATAGCCCTCGGAATTTCTCTCCCAGTGCCTCAGCCCACTTCTCTTTTGCACGAAGGTAAGAAGTTGTTTGTTGTATGCAGCATGCATTTTCATAGAGGAAATGATGTTGAACCCAGTATTAAAAGATTATTGCGAAAACATCTGTCAAGTCTATCACTTAGAATGACAAGTGTTATCTGCTTATGTAAACTCTCCTAAAACTCAGTTGCAACAAAATTGTACTGGATGATTGATACAATGCAATTACACATTTCTTAATTATTTTTAAAATATTTCTAATGACTTAATATATCCAGTTCAGACGCTGTCTCCTCATTCACTGAGATATGGGGAAATTTTAAGCTATTTTTTTTTGCTTAAAATGCAATAAGTGCATCACTTAAGAGCACTGTTACAGACTTCCTGAGCTCAGGACATGATTTTACTGGCAGCCGCAATACTGTGAACATACTTTTAATACCTGACCTTGACGCGTTTAACTGTCTGTACCATGGAGTCAGCCAGCTCTGTCATGGGAGTATTGTGAGGATTAATTAATACTAGTAGAATTTTTGAAGATCTGCAGTGAATTTGAGTGATCTATGAAGTAAATTATTATTAAAGGAACCATAACAAAAGTCCATAACGTGTCATGGGAGACTGCCTGTTCCTGCCGGTGTGGTTCCCTGTCACTTAAGACCTTGTCAGCTTAACTCAAATAATGTGTTCAATAGCTCTCAGCCTGGGACGGTAGGCGTAGTTTATGTGTTGACCCAAAAGTATATACAAAAAAAATAAAATTGGAATGCTGTGGCTTTCTTTGTCATTAAGTAGTGCCAGGCATGTAAGGCATGTAACTTGCATTTGCAAGGAGGCAGCCTTGTCGTTGTAGTTTTACTTCCTTTGTTTTGCGAGTTCAGTAAAGTAGTATACACAGCCACAGGTAAGTGTAAGGAAATGGCTTCATCCTTTTGAAGAGCTGCAAAGGGGAGAAGACTTCACTTGTGTATTCCTTTTATCGGAATCTAATTCATCTGTGACAGCAGATTTTGTCAGTCTTTCTAATAGCATGTGATGCCACTTTTTTAATCAACACCTAAGAAAGTTGAGTATTTCTTTTGAATCTACTTTCTCTTGATCGTATCTTTTAAAAAAGGAAAGCTATCTCTTCATAGATTACATTTGTTTATGAGCATATTTTTAGAAAGAGTCATTAAATCCAGAAATAGCTTCTAATGGAAAAAGCAAATATGAAAGAGCCAGCATTGCTTAGAAATATGGTGGATGGGAAGTGGTTTTCTTTTCCCACCTATAATCAACAGAAAATGTAAGTCATAATTTTTTTGCAAGCCTTAAAATTCAGGAGGAAAAAATGAATTTGTTTACCAATATTTCGTTTGGATTTTGACCGTTTTTGGAGATGTGTAATGGGCTCTAAATAGATTCTGTAATTAAAATAAGGCTAATACAATAAGTTTCTGTGATTTCAAAATATTTCACCACTTATTGGGATTCAGTAAACTTCTTTACAACAATTTTCTGTGGAAACTTATGTTATTCTATGTTTATAATGAAAATGCTTGATGATACTTGAGTTGAAAAATGCTAATATAAATTTTTTATGGGAATTTGGTATATGTGTCGTGATTGTCTTCCCATAACCCATGATAAGATGCATTTTGGTAGTAAAATGACCTCTAGTTAATGAGAGCAGTTCTCAGACTTCTGACTTTATGCCTTTTCTTTCCTGTTTTGTAAATTTAATGACAATACAAAGGACGGGAGGGACAGTGTGTATGTGTAAGACAGAGCAGGTTAAAGGAGCAAAGGCAAGGAGGTACTGGTGTATGGATATTCCTTTTCCATCCACTGCCCCCTAGTCAGTGGGGATACCAAAAAGGTGAGGAAGAGAGGGAGAGGCAAGGGAAATTATTTGGAAGCCGCCTCTGGGGAAGGAGGCCTTCCCAGTGTAGCCTCTTCTCCTCCAGGAACCCTGTTCAATATGAGTTATACAGTAAGGAAGTACTTTTTGTCTCACAGCTGCAGAATGTATGGATCTCACCCATGTTTAAATACCTTCCAAGTTCTTATTCTTTCAGCTGTCAACATACTTAGCTTGTGCAGCTGAGCCAAAGAGAAAACTTTTAGAATTGTTCATTCATCTGAAGGTAGCTCATGCATACCTGGGGGAAGGGCAGAATGGAGGAGAATTTATGGCTTAAAAACAAAATTATGGAGGTGGAGGAGGAAGTTTTTTTCCAGAGTTCACTCTGTGGTACAGTCAGCAGTCCCTCTAGCACATACTCTCTTAATATTTTAGCAGTTTACTCTAGTTTCTTCTTTCACTCTCAGTGAATTCAGGGTCTCAGAGACTTGGGTTATCGTTTGTGGATGGATAAATGGGAGTAAGAGATAAGGTGTTAGAAAGAGAAGCAAGCCTTTTATTTAGGCAGTTATCTCAAAGGCTAGAGAGTCTACATCAAGTGATTTAAGATTCCTGATCTGGCATGACTTCAGTTCTCCTTTATGGAGTTATACTTTTTGTGTAAATCAGACTTGAGAGGTAATCTTTGCACTAGCTGTAAAACAGAGCTTCCATTCTCCTTTTTCCTTTCCCCCACTATCATACTGTTTGTTAATAAAAAGTTGTCCTGTTTTATTATTTATATATTATTTTGCTTTTTTTTAACATACTTGATACAATTTTACTCCAGTCATGGGCACCGAAATGACAGGTAAATGTCACCTCCTCAAAAACCCAAACACGGCTCCCATAGTTGTTTTTTGTTTGTCACTCTGACTGTTCAAGTTCTATGTTGTCTGTGTTTAGCTCACCTCAAGTGGTGAAGAACAGAAACTGGTTTTGTTTGTGATGTATTTTTTTTTTAATTATTCTGAGTGAGCATGATTTTTTTGCTGCAGAATTGTTTTTCCTGATTTACATATCTAACGTGTAACAGATTTGGTTTTACCTAATAATTCTTTGCAGTTATTTGACATTTGTGTGCTAGTTTGCTGATATCCTGTACTGATGTCACCTAAGAAAGCACTACCCTTGTACTTCATGCAGACCATGGTGGTTTTTGTGTTGTTTAGAGCATTGTGGTTTGCATTTCTTCACAAGTTTTTAATTTACTTCTCATTAGTTTTCATCTGATGAACCTGAGAGTTGTGAAGACTCCCTGTTGTCTATTTGTATGTGTATTAGTGAGACACCAGTTCTGTGGAGCTTCCCATTCACTTTCTGGTTGTTTCATCTCATAGATTTTTAACTAGAAAAACACACTAAGAAAAATCTGTAAGTGTAAGTCATCCTTACTGAATGCTTGTTTATTGTGGTCCCTTGTGAAAGTTTGTTCTTTATTAAAAACCCTGTTTGTATCATGCTTTTGGAATGCAGTTTTTTTCCACTGTAGTACTTCTACAGATGTTTCTGTATCAGGATACTGCAGAGTTCATTTAATGAACCTTGGTTTCACAACAGGACTGATGGTCGCCGCTGGTCTTTGGCTTCTCTCCCTTCTTCTGGCTATGGTACAAATACACCCAGCTCAACGGTTTCTGTAAGTATCCACTTTGCTGTGCTGATAGGTTTCTGTTATGCGCCGTATCTTCACAAATGTAGCTTGCTTCTCTTAGGAGAAGGCAACGTAGGTTTTGTCACTGTTGGTAGACTTTCAATTAATGTGGGATATGAAACAGCTTTACTTCACTGAAATAGAAGAAAAATTTAGGTAATGGGTGCTTTGCTTAGAGATACTTTCTGGCAGTGAGTCTCCCCTCCTACTGCTCCATTGTCATCTCTGGGGCAGTCGGAGGGGAGTCATACTGCCGTGTTTTAATCATATGGTACTTAGGTACCAAGTCTTAAGTGAGGCTGCCTTAATAACAAAAAGAAGGAGGAACCACTCTGCGACATGATTCCTCAATCCTAGGTTGAACTGCTGTCTTAAGATGGGATGAATCACACATTTGCCTGTCTCTTTTCTTTGGCAATAGTGAGATGTTAGTGCATGATAATAGGTTAGATATTTAGCATTTTAGAGGTCTATAATTTGAATGAAGAATCTTTTGAGATACATAATAGGATAAATATATCTAATTTGTTAATTCTGCCTGTTAGAGCAGTTCTTTTGATGTGATTTTGTATCAGCCCTCCTGCCATGCAGGTACCGTCTGACTCATGGCGTGCACTGTGGCAGCGCATGAGATCCTGCTTCAATACTTAGGAGCTAGGCAGTGGGAGAAGTATGAATCTCTTCCTTTGCAATCTTGCACACCTCTATACTGGAGGGAAGTACTGGGTCATTTTACAACCTGGAACTAAGCTATCTGTTGTGATAGTCACACCTGAGAGACTGGGAAGATAGAGCTGTACAGGAAGCCTGCTTTGGAAATAGCAGGTACTTCGCATTTTGGCAGTATGTTATATCTTCTGCAGCAAAGGGCTTGGTCCTTGTAGATCCAACTATGACTCTTCAAAAATGATTCTTTACTTTTAGCCTTGTTTTTTTAACTTTAGGGTTGTGTCATTAACGAAACGACTATTTTATGAATGATACATATTATTGGACACCTGATAGCTGGTTTTAAAAAAAATACTTCTTTTGCACTTTAAGTAAGCTTTCTCTTCCCCTAGGTCTGTTTTTCTTCCTCTTGTGAGGTAGTTGAGTTCCACGTCCCATACACTGATGAAATGTAACCATTTTATGTTATGATCAACTCTTATTTTACTTTTGTCCATGAAGGCTTCTGGAAAGTCAAGTCAATTCTTGCTGACTTTAAAACTGCTTGAGGGATTTCATGTATCTTAAGAACTGTTCCTCAGCAGAATAGATTTTTGACTTCTGCTTTCCTTCCTGTGTAGATTTTATTTTTGCAAAGCAGATTGCTTGGTTTCATATTAATTCACTAAGCACCTTCCCTAGTGCATGTCTGTACACTTCTTTTTGGAACTAGATCAAATATTCTGTGCTCTTAAAATATAATGATGTAGAGGAGATTGTGTCAGACAGTAAGTATTAGCCATAGCAACCGCATCATTGTTATAAGAAACAGGCTTGTGCTAGAAAGGAAATTAAAAGCTATGTCAGAAACATCAAAACACAGTTTGAACTTTCAGTCCACACTCATATGCTTTTTTTTTTTTTGACATCTTCAATTTTAACATGGTAATTCCAGTTCATATACTTTTTTCCCACTTAAGTTTACTAACTCCTGTTTGCATGCTGGAATATGGAGTAGTTGCACATAATTTTTGCACTTATTATGAAAAAATACAGCACTGTCATTTATCAATTTAGGTATCTTAACTTCTAGAATAGACTGTTGTTGAGTTCTCCCTTGATAGTTCCTGACTAGAACGCATTGTATAAGTATTAAAATAGATGTCTTCCCTAGCATTCAACAAACAGTTTCTGACTTGTGGAAAGAAACCTGGCTTTCCAATAAATAAGCTTAAATTTTGTTGAAGAAACTACACGTCACAGTAGAGTACAGTTTTGATCTTTACAAGCAACTGAAAGTCAAAGCAGGGGTAGAAGGGTCTGTGGAAATCATGATTATGCTCAGGTGAGTGGAGGTCACCATTTCTTGTTAGTCTGTTTTTTCTTTTTTTTAGTGTTGAAAGTTGATGGAGAGATTGATGGAATTACCAATGTAATGGAAGCTTATGGGTTTAGAAGTGGTGCAAGTACCACCACATATACCAGTTCTCACAACAAAGTTGAAATGAAAAGAAAATGTATCCTACTAAGATTATCTAATTGAAAAGAAACTCTTGGTCTGTCATATTCTAGCAAAGTTGGGTCAAATCTTGCCAGTTATGAGGTGCAATTGAGGTGATTGTGTGTCTCTAGGAGAGCAAGCCTATAAAAATGATGAAGTGAGAGAATACTCAGTTGCATTTTTTTGCCGTTAGGTTACGTTCTCGCAAGCTTATTTGGATGGGGAAATAGGCTAAAGAGATGAGGAAAAAGACTTTGGGGTCACATTAGCTGGTATTGGCTTCAAATTTGCCTTTCTGTATTGGAAGAACAATTTGCGTTGCCATGATGCTCTGTGGTTGTGCATATTAAAAATATGTTAAATCTTAATGATTTTTGGAGCAACTATTTTAGAGTGCCAGGACAACTAATTTTTAAGAGTGTACTATGAGAATTTGGATTTACACAGAGATCAGAATTCAGACCTCCAGGGAAACTCACTCTGTGCCTGTGATGGTCCTGTTACAATTGAGAGTTGTTAGTTAATGGAAGATTCTCACTTCAATCCTGTTGGATCTAGACTCTGTGACACCTTATATGAGGAAGTCATACGCATTACTGTCCTCCTGATCTTCCCACAGTCCCTTGAAGCTGAAGAGATAGAGCTTGATTTTATAGAAATACCCATCTGTGAGTCTGTACTGGGAAATTTCCCTGTGCTAGAGTATAGCAGTGTGACTGTAAGAAATACGCTGTGAGGTTAACTACAACTAGCTGCCATGGTGTGAAATCGGAAAGAACTTACCTATGCTTTGTGCTGAATTATGCATGGCAATGTGCTAAGGCTGAATTTCATAAATGAGTTACTGTGACTCAACAAGTTACAACCTCTCATGTGAACCATGGTGAATTCTTGGTGTGCATGCTTTTTAGCCTGCAGCAAAGCGAGGTAGTGCAATCTTGCTAACTTTTAACTAGTTATGATGTGGTGCAGCCTTCACACATAGACGAGTCCTTGCGTGATTTACCCTTCTCAGCAGTGTGTTTTCTTCTTTTTTTTTTTGCTTTTAAGAGGTGAACTCATGAGATGTAGTGTGATAAGTAATCTTTCCTTGAGTTCCTGGGAATTAGGATATATTCAACCTTTACCACAAAAGTTGCCAGGAAATTATGAAGACTGTCTAGTTCCTGTGCTTACCAGCCTGGAGGTTACCTGCTGACCTTAGCAATGTAGGGTAGTGTTTGTACAATACAAAAGGTTATTGATTTCCCTCACTAGGGTGATACAGCAAAGAAGCTTTTACTGTGTTGGCCAGGCAAGGGGCAGGGGCCTTGGTGTTGTATATGAGAAGGTAGACAAGAACAATAATGTGCACATGAAGACTGACATGTAGAAAAAAACTGGTGTCTTGAAAAAGCCAACTGGAGACTGAAGAGCTCCAAAAAGATCTACAAGTTTTTAGACCTTTTCTCCTCCACAGGTAAAATAAGATTTGTGCAGTCATACAAGGGTCTAGTTTTGGTACCAGAAACAGTAGAGCATTTCTCTGTCTGCGCTCGTCAGTCCAGATTAGCAAAGCTGGTTGTTAATGCATTGAATTACGTACGTGTTCTTTGCAAGGACACCAAATCCTGACTCGGGAGTAGTTTAAAAGTTCTACCTCCAAACATTTAGCATGACTCAGGTAGCTAGCTGCACTGCATAAAAGACAGTAAAACGTGATAATATGATCATTTGCGCTGGTTTATGTAGAGTGGCTTTATACATGCAGTTTTGCAAGGCTGGTTATTGTGGTAGAACTTCCAGTTTCATACCTGTCTGTATCTTCCAGTTTTATACTAAGTGGATGGTTTGAGTGTGATCCGCTTCACTTTTATCAGCCATAGAACCTATCTTGATAAATGTATTAAGTTCTTTCACTTCATTTTCAGTGTACAGGGTTTTATATGAAAATAGCATAAGAATTTTTTTAGCAAGAATTTACGTTGTATTTTATTTTAGTTTTGAAAGCAAAAACAATTTCTTAAATAGGGGCAATGACATACTTTCATTATGTAGATCTACAATTTATGTTGTGGCACTAAGTTGTACTCTAGAGTTACACAGTGTCGTCAATTTTCAGCAGACCCTGTTTTAACTAGTATCATGTATTGGTGTGTCTTACTAACGTTAGATGTCATCTTTACTTTAGAGGAAATTAGAATTTTTGAAATGCAATTGCTTTTTCTTCTAGGACTGAAGTAATTTTTTTTTATACTTTATGTTATCTCATTAAGTTGAGACTATTTATTTAATTATTTTCTTTATATTTGTAGTCAGGCAAGGGAAACGGTAACTATAATTTTAAAATTAAATGGCTTTATTAATAGGCACTGACTATGGTCTTGAAAATAGTTTTTCACTGATAGACACTTGTGTTCTGTTCTGCTCTTTTAGTCATCCTGCTCTTCCCAAGAGAGGCTGCACCAGTTACCGTATCAGCCGACACCTGATGAACTACATTTTTTGTCTAAACATTTCTGTACCACTGAGAGCATTGCCAGTGATAACAGGTGCAGGACCACTGCGATGCGCCCTCGGTCCCGAAGTCTCAGGTGAGTTTCTCTATCTGGAAAAAGGAGTTGGATCTAAATTCACCTATTATGGAGCATCATGGTTTTGTACATTGGGAGAATTCACTGGTTTTGAAATTGCTGAAGTATTATACAAGCACTACACATCTGAGGCTGAATTATGAATAGTGCTTTTCAGTTCTTGCTCCTGGTTTTCATTATGGCTCACTTCAGTGGTTAACATTGTAAGGTAGGTCTTACTGAAGGCAACTAACTTGTATGAACTGTCTTGATGGGCTAATCATTATTGATCTGACTGTAGCACTGGTTCTCTTCCGGAGTTCAAACTCTTCACAGAAGAAGGTCTTTATTTGCAAAACTAACTGAAAATTTATTTATATCCTAGGACTATGTGTAAAGAAATGTGATAAAGAACAAATAACTTGGTGAGGGGCCTATGCAGTCATTTATTTTCTTTAAGCAGGATTAACTTCAGTTTCTTGTTTCCCACAGACTAGGCCTCTGGCTGTTTGTGTAAGATGTGTTTTATCCAAGATCAGTTCTAAACTGTCAGAATAGTTCAGATTTGGAAAATGCAGATAAATTTTATGAGTAAGTTTTCAAGAACTGAAAGGAAAAAGAACAGGAAGTATTATATTTTTAATTGTTGTATTTTTTTTTTTCAAAAGTTTAAAAATAGTTTCACAGGTATACAAATCTTAAGGATTGAGTTTTTTAATGTGCTATATTTTAACTCTTTTTTTTATTATTTTAAAATCTATGTAGACTATTGTGACAAATGTAGTCGCTACCTACATGAAACTGCACGATGATCACTAAGAAAAAAGACCCATTTCTTCATTAGAAGATTACAGATTAAAACTGTTTTGTATTTATTGCCACATCTTGATTTTTTTCAATTTCTGTTAGCTTTTAACACTTAAAATATTAAAATCTTCCATTTAAACTCATGGAACGTGTAGAAATGCTCCAGGGAAAAAAAACAAGAGCCCAGCATTTTCAAAAACAGGATTATGCTGCGAAGTGTTGTGATGAAATTACATACGTACCCTATCCTCAGTGGATTTGCATGTGGATATCTGTAACAGATTGTCCGTATCAGAGGACCCACCACTGTCATATCTTGGGACAAACTTTAGTGTTCATTTTTCCCTTTTTAAAAGTGAAAAGCCAGTTGTTCTGCACATGCAATAAACCCTTATGTACATGTTATGATGAAGTCACTTCTAGAGGATAGCATCCCTTTTGTGGGGTCTTTTTCTTACTCCACCTCTTTTGGACCAGACTGAATGGACCAGTGTCGCCAATCTAGGAAAATCAGATGAAGATTTTTTTAGAAGAATTTATAATGGACAGTGATGCTCATGAGAGCAAAAAGCAGTTTTGTAGGTTAGCTGAGGCCGTGGGTATGTTCTATGGATTGTTTTGCTGAAAGTCTTGTGCTTTTGTTACAGTCACTGTGCCTCAGCATTGATGGACCTCATGCATATGTATGGCATTATTAGTAAGAAATTGCTACCTTTACCTGCTGGTCAGATTGAAAATAGATTGTTTTGTTTTGGGTTTGGTTTTTTTTTTTAATGATCTATTTTAAAAAAAGACTCATTCTTCTCAACTTTTTTACTTGCAGCTAGAAGAATTCTTGATCAGGTCTTGCTATTTTGATTGTATGTAACCTTCAAAGGGGCAGATAAAGCCATAATTACAGTTAAATATATCTCTGCCCTCTGAGAAAAAGATGATGTTCACAAGTGTTGCAAAACAGCCTGTATATTGGAGTGTAGTTACAAACTAAGAAAATACCATAGTTAGCAGTTAGTCCAGCACATGAAATAATCTTTAGGGCCTGGTCAGAAATAGCAGAAAGGAACCAAGTGTACCACTAATGAGAGAATGTACCTTTCCAGTGAAGCCTATGTTGACTTTTTGTTGCAAATAAACTGTACAAAAATATAAAAACTTAATTGCAGTTCATGCTGAGACAAGTTTAAAGGGATAATTTGCTTTACTCGTAGCCCTGGACGTTCTCCTGCCTGCTGTGACAATGAAATAATTATGATGAACCATGTCTACAAAGAAAGGTTCCCAAAGGTAATGAATTATGTTTAAGATACTCAGTATCTAAATTGATAGGCTACTTAGGTTTTAAGTGATGTTTTTGTTACGGGAAGTAATGATCCAACTCTGTAATGGCTTTCATAAAGCATCACCAAGCTCTTATTACAGAGATAAAATCACAATTAAGAAAATATCTACTGAGAACTGGACATTCATTTGGCAAAGCTGCTGAACTGGTTTTGAAGTGACTCATATTGGTAGTATGTTCTGCTGATTTGCAGCTGATGGTATGTTTGAGTCCAACAGAAGGCGGATACTTGGGGCAAATGTATACTTAATTAGTAAACAAAAAACAGTTTTTATTACTAAGTCTTCTGCAGCATTTTCTGATACACTTGCAAATTCCTTTCTCTACTCGTATTTATTCCTTTTCCCAGACACTCATTATATACTTATTTTAATTGTGAAGATCAGTACATGGTTGAGGGGAGTTGACTATAAGATGCCAAATGAGGACATATTACTGTTGTGTCCGGAGGTCTGAGACACAAATAAGTTCCTGGGTGCAGGTGTGTAGCTCAGAGCACTGTGCTTTTGGTTGCTTCTAGGATTTTGATGACTCCTGGAAAATAGAATAAGGTAAAGCTGATACTGTTCCAAAAAGTACCTAAAAACCAGAAGAAATCCCTTCATAATTCTTCACAGAAATATGAAGAGATTTGTCAGGATTTGCAGAGTAATTGAGCAGCAGTCTGAAGTGTAGAATGACCCACTCATTTAATTGTTTGAGATATGAACTAAGAGATCTGGGATTACTTTTTAATAATAAAAAATATCTTTAAGGTTTTTTAAGCATCTGGAGTTTAGTGAGAACCAAACAGTTCTGTAAAACAGACACCTCTAGCAAGGTGCAGACATGTCTGGCAGGACCTGTGAGCTCGTGATGCTTTTTTTGATCAGTCAATATTCATTCAAACTCTGCTCAGTGAAATGTTTCTGTATTATAACCTGTATGAAAGGAAGGAAGATACTGCAATATCTGCAGTTTTAGCAGAACAGAGTAGACTCCTATGAGTTAGGGTTTTTTTATTATTATTTTGACTTGGACTTAAAGTTTTACAGTCATGGGTGTTCTTTAGTTCTGTTTAGTGATTGTCACAAGATTAGTGAACAGTTAAATCACCAGTGGCAGACAAAGCGGGGATCTGTATAGTAGAACATTAAGGCTGCTGCTTTTCTGGACCAGTTAATGTGGTGACACGTCATCTGTCACTTTGCCTTTCTGTTTGCTTGCATTTTTGCTTAAGTCATTTCACACATTACAGCTAGGTAACTTCTGAGGCAGTACAGAAATGTCGCAGAATCAGAAATAAGCTTTGTGGCTGTTAGTTTCATGTAAAGCTGATTTAGTGTATTGTATGTATATTTGCTTGTAGGCCACAGCTCAGATGGAAGAGAGGCTTCAGGACATTATAACAAATCATTCTCCAGAGAACGTCCTTCCCCTGGCAGATGGAGTACTCAGTTTTACACACCATCAGATCACAGAACTGGCTCGAGATTGTTTGGATAAATCGCACCAGGGCCTCATCACATCGCGATACTTCCTTGAATTACAACAGAAATTAGACAAATTGCTTCAGGAGGTATGAGCCGTGAGACTGCTGCTCTGTTTGCTTGAAAAACTCTTTAAATCTATGTACCTGAGAGTTGTTGTCCTGAAATAATCATGACAGTTCACTCAAATAATTGTCAAACTGGTAGTCATAGCTATTTGTCTACCTAATGGCCGCTACGAAAGTCTATAAGGCATCCTAGTGAAATAGTCTGGAATAGATGGATTGTAAGGATTTCAGAAACAACAGTATTTTGTCATGCAGTGTAAGTTATAAATTGCTTACAGAAGTGTGTGCGTAAGCCCTAAATGAGGAGGCTTGCTATTTCATTTACTGTGGATAAATGAGGAAACATACACACTTTACACTGTATCGACTCTACTAATTGCCTGCTGTGTTGAGAAAAGAGTACAGCAACCCTTGTCTTTCCATTAACTAGAGGTTATTTAGTTATTTAGGTATTTATAATATTCCTTTCATAATTAAACTGTTTATTGCCATTTCTAAAAGTATTGAAACTTCCACAGAGTAATCAGCTAAAAGAATTAAGAAGAACTTGGAACTTGACAAAATAAATGTGCTATGACATGTCACTGCTGTTTATGAATATATCATTTTAAAAACAATGAGTACAGCATGTAAGGTACTCATTTGTTTATGTAGGATTTGATAGCATATTGTGAGCCAAAGTTAATGTGATTGACAAGCAGATCTGATATTGACTTGAAATTTTCCAGCTGAGATGTTAGGATACCGTGCCTGTCTTAATTTGTGTCTTCTCCTTTTGAATGCAGGAGCAGTTGCTAAAGGTTTTGGTTCCTTTTTTTTTTTCTTCCCTGTGCTGCTTTTTTCTTAACTTCTATTCAGTAAATAGATTTGTTGTAACTACTGTGCTTTGAACTTTTTCTCTTTATAAAGCAATGCAAAACTTAAGGCATCAGTGCTTTGTTACTGCATTATCGAAACACTTTTTTAAGCAGAGAACAGTACTTAGAGCTTGCTTACTAGTCAAAAGGAATTTGAACTATTGACTCTCTTGTGAAATACTTGTGAATACATTTTTATGATGCCGAAGTCCAGGCACAGTTGGCCAGTTTACTGGATATATCTGACTATGAATTATGTTATGCTAGTGATAATGTCAAAATACAGGGAAACGTGTCTAAGCCAAGATTTGCCGAACCACTGTTAACATTTAATCACTGTTATTAACATATCCCTTAAAATGGCTAAACAATAAGTAGAGTTTAGAGTACCTGTTCACTTCTTCACTTAACATCCCCCAAACCCATGAAAATAAACACTTTAACAAATTTTCTCCAATCTGCATATAAAGCAGTGCATTATTTAAAAAACACTGAAACACTAATTTTGTCATGTTCTATGATGTTAATTCTTTATTATGTAAAAACTTCCTGTTCTGTAAAAACATAGTAGCCTAAAATACTCAGACTTAACTTTGGAGTCAACTGCATAATACCTGTTAATAGCATAATATGGCAGTAAGAAAACCTTCTCTTTGCACAGCTCTTTTATGGTAGCCATTCAGTTGTGCGTTGAATTCAAGTAATTCATTTGTTGTCGGTTCCCAGCTGCGTATGCAGTAGAAAGCTGTGTCTCCTCCTGCTACTTGACATGTTGTGATTACTTTGGATAACCAGGGGAAGACACAGTTGAGATTTAAGCAGCTTGGTTCAGCCAACATTTCTATAATTCTAAGGTTCAAGGTCAAGTGGACGTGAATACTTTGTGCTTCATACTTCTTAATTGTAATGTGTGTTGAGTCTCTTGTTCACATTCACACCCGAGTGTTCACAAAACTGTACAAAGGTGCTTTAAATTTTGCTGGTGATTAAAATAGGCAGGTGTTTTGTTTACAAAAGAGTTTTCTTAGGAGTTGGTTGATACCGTGCCGAACACAAATGCTTGTGTCCAGTTAAGGTTCTTAAACCTATTGCAGAGTGCTAGATGGTATTTGTGCCTTTTTCTTTTTTCCTTTAAACTTCACGGGTTTTTTAAATTGTAGTGCTTATATTAAGAGTATTATGTAGCCTCATTTTCATGGTCTTTTTTAACTTAAAAAATACAAGATATATATTATATGAAAAGTACTTACTTGTCCATATTAATCACTTTAAAAGTGTTAGTATTTTAATTCTCTTTGTGGTTTTGAATGAGCAAGAGATGATTAAAAACTTGAGTCTGCAGTTTCTAGTATTCAGAACAAAGAAATACTTTGATAATTGAGTGAAGGGCTATTAGTATATTTTAATCAGAAGGGGAATGATACAGTTTCTTTGCATTTATTAGCATCCTTAAATTATATAATTTGTTCTTAGAGGGGAACATTCGAAAGAAATTTTAAAATGCAGTTCAGACCGTTGTGCAAATGTTATCAAACCTTCTAGAAGTGTTTTTTTCTGTATGTATTCTTTTATAACATTTTCCTCCCTTGTTGTAATCTTTGTAGAAATCTATTTTTCATTTTCTGTCTTTCTACAAGTACTTTTATATGGAGCCTCTCTGCAAGTACAGGTTTTTTTTATATATATGTTATCATCATTTTAGTATGACATGTGACCATAGGTAATCAGTATCAGTTTGGCTTGAATGTTGCTTAGGTTTATTAGTATTACTTAGGTCAATTTTCATTTAATCCTAAAGTTATTAACAAACTGAGACACAACCGTACACATGGAGAGATGTGTGTTGTATTGAAATGTAGCCCTTTTGAAAAACTGATGGTAATAATAATACTGTGTCATTTTTTTTTTAAGTCATTATTATATCCATTTTAGACACTTATTCTGTTGTCACAGTGTTAGAATTGTGCAGTTGGGATTACTGCAATTTGAAATCACAGCATTTATCGAATCCTTATTTCTGCTGACGTCTTGAAATTGATGTGCTGTTTGTCTCAAGTGCATGTTTCAAACCCTAAACGGTGTCCCAAATACTATAAATACTTTGAGTGGTGCACTGAATGTGCTTTGCTTCATTATCACTTTATTTTTATCTTTTAGGCTCAAGAGCGATCAGAGAGTGAGGAAATGGCATTTATTAAGCAACTTGTCCGAAAAATCCTGATAGTTATTGCTCGTCCTGCTCGCTTACTGGAATGCCTGGTAAGGTTATGTTTGCTGTGTAAGTAGGCTTTTCACTTGTTAATGTAGGATGTATTCCGTCTCAGTATTCAAGGCACTTTAGAATCATTTTTTGAAACATATAAAATGGGGTGGGGCTTCATTTTGGTGAGATCCTTTCTGCTTTTATTTCAGGAATATGAGACTAGCAGGGATCTCCTGCAGTTGTGTTTTATTCCCTGCTATTGCAAGTACTATGTTATAGAACCCATTTATGAACTGAGGAAGCTCCCGTTCGAAACCATTTCAGTTTTTCTATTGTTTCATTAGGCTTTGCTATTCTGTTGGAAGACTGTCTTGGAATTATAATTGCTCAGTGGTTTTCCTGTTGTTGTTGTTGTTGTTCTTCTTCTTAGTTTCATAATTTTGTTTCACTCAACAGCTGCCGGAGCAATAAGTAGCTTGCAGTCAGCTCTACAGTACCTGTTCTGGGGGGGGTCAGCAGCAGAGGGGTTAGGGTATCTGTGTGTACAGATAGTTGGAGTTATGCTGGGGACCAGGAGCAGAAGAGTTAGCTGATGTATGCATGAGCATAGCAGTGATGCTGTGAGACTGAGCTAACTTGTGTGAGGCCGTGTGGGCGTGTGTCTGCTTTGCGTGCCCGTGCTGTGGGAGCTGGGATGGCTCAGGTGCAGGAAGTTGCTCCTACACACAGAGCTAATGTGCCTCAGTTGTTCAGTGGAACTAAACCCTTGCAGAACACAGTGTGCTCAGGAGGATGATGTAGACACCCAAATACCATGTAAGAGCTAGCCTGAGTCCAGCAGGCCTGGCAGGCAGCCCAAGCTGACTTTGTTGAGCCACTCTGCTTGCCAGTACCAGGATTGCAGTGTTGATGCTGCATACAGCTATTTGAGGCTGGCAAGGCTTACGTGGGATCCACTAACCCACTGCTAGACTCAAGTTATGTCTGAAAGTGTCATTACTGCATTTGCATGGCACTGAATCTGATCTAGTAAGTCTTTCCAACCTGATTTTGGCTCTGTGCTGCGTCTCTTCATCTGTGGCACAGTTAATCCACAACCTGGCTCATTCAGCCATAGGCATTTTGAGAGCTACCTCTGTTTTGTTTTGGAAACACCATGTCTCAGTGTTCCCAGCTGCAGCTTGTTCATTATTTGCCATTCAGAAGGAATCTGAAATAGGATATGTGCTCTGAATTGGCATGAAAGAGATTTTTAAAAAAAAAAAAAAAAAAAACAGGTTGTAGAGAAGAGGACACCTTAGCATGTCCTGCCTTTGCCGTTGAATCCAAACTTCCATTATGTCTTCACACTGAACAGCTTGTTCCATATCTTGTGTGATCTTCCCTTGTTTCATCCCCAGGGTTCACATAATCTTCCTTTACCTCTTCACCCAGTTCTCATAAAATGTCTTGTTCTCCCTCTGATCTGCGTCCTTCTCGATCATCACACATCCAGAAATGTTCTTAAATACATCCTGTGGGTTGCCCTTCCCTTCCATGCTTGCTGTCTGTCTCCCACCTACCCCTCCCCCTAGCATCGTTGTTGTCTTTTTGCTTTCTAATTCAGGTTCTCTCCTGGTAACCTAGTTCCCACTAGTTCATTCTCCCTAAATGCTAAGTTTTGCAGCTAGCTAGTCCAAATCTCCATTCACTTAGTCTCAGTTTCAGCCCCAGGGATTTTATCCTAGGCTATTTGCTGTGCCTTATCACATATCAAGCAGAGCTCATGTGAGTAGAAGGACAGTGTTGTAAGGCCAGGAGATGACTGTCCCTTAGTTGAGAGTTTCAGAGCAGCAACTGCAAAGAAAGACAGCACAGCTTCCTTAGATTGTTCTTACTTCAGATGGGATCTTTAGGAGATTTAAGCTAGAGAGTAACAAATCTGCACAGTATGTTTCTACAGAGGCAAGTAGCTTAAACAAACTGAGGCATACTGTCACAAAACAATACACGTCTCATGCAAGAAGGTTTTGAGTCTACTCCATAAACATCACTGGAATCGTGTGATCTGAAAGAAACAATATTGTTTGGGTTTTTTTCCATAGCATCCCTCTGGAAACTTTTGAATAATATTGGCTGATATTTTAGAATATCTGTCTGAAATAGATAGCAGATATGGAAAACTTCAGTGTCTGTAAGAACATTCGTAGCATTGTAGGACATGTAGGAAAGCCAACATTTTTTCATGAGAAGTTTCAGATACCATGCAGTAATGCTGTCAGTTTTCTGGTGGTGATCTTGCCTCAGGTGTTCATGGTATGTGAACTCCTATTTTTATTCACTTAATAATTATATGAATAAAGCTTTTGCAGTTTCATATGTGCCAAGAGCTACTGCCAAATATTGAAAGATTTTTCTCCATTTATACACGGAAAATGAAACACAGAGTTGGACGTGAAGATCAGAAAATAATTTTTTTTTGCTTCTAATTGTTTATGCATGTGCATGTATATATGCATGTGTATGTATTTAGAGAGAGAGATGTACACACATATGTTTATATGATTAAAAAGATCTGTGGACGAGAAGCTGTGTATATGCCACTGCAGCAGGTAAGGAGATTATGCTGTTTTCGTGATGAAGGTAGATAGGAGGTCTTGGCACACATCATCATGTTGTTGTGTCTTTCAGTGCCAAGGATTGACATATAAGAGAGGCAGCTGGGGACAGTGTGTCAAATGACAGTAAAGCTAAAATAGCATGTGATGCTTAGTTACTCTATTCAGATTTTTAGGCAGTTTAGCATGATCCTGAGACTTTGAGCTAAATAAGAGAGTATGGGCAGTTCATGGGTTTGTGGTAAATCCTTTGGGGTAGGCTGGAGATTAGGAAAATTGTATCATGACAAATGGAAAACTAAGATTGTTTCCACAAGACTGAAAATCACGAAGAAATTTCATTTGAGATGCACTGCGACTCCTCCTGGTAGCCACAGGAGTTTGGATGCTTCCAAAATGAAACATGTTGCCCATTCTTAAGCTGTCTTCCAAGCTGGGACTTTGACTTCCCAAGTCCTGGGTAGCTTGAGCAGCTGGGACAGGAGCCTTGTGACCCAGCACTCAGACTAAGGCCCCAAGGAGTTATGGCAGACCATGAAACAGCCAGTAGGGAAGCTAACTAGCTCAGCAGTCTGCCTGGCTTCCGCAGATACTTGACAGAACTGACTTACTGCAGCAAAAAGTCTGTTAACATCAGTGTTTCAAGACTCTGGTTCTCACTCTATTAAGCATTGCACCTGTTATGATCTGTGGTTGGCATGAACATCTTGAAGAATGTAATAGCTATGTGAGAGATGTTTTGGTATGAATTCATACTGGTAGACAGTCTATTTTTAAAAAACCTGAATGTTTTATTAAACTTCCTTGTTCCTTTCAGTGCCTTCCTATTTTTATCATCTGTGAAAGTGGTAAAATAAATGCCTTTCCAGGGAACTTGGGCGATAGGCAAGGTTTTGAGTTTCTATTTTTTTGTTCCTCTTTGAGACTTGCCTTTTAGGCATGGTGTAAATGATAGTTGTAATATAGTTGCTTCCCAAAGAAGGATGTTTCTTTGCTAAATTTGGAACAGTTGGATCAACAAAGTTCAAATAGCGTTTTCAACAACTTACAATTTTGACTTCACTCTAAAGTTAGTGATTAATTCTGTTTTTCATAAAACATAATATGTATATATTGATTAAAAATACATCAAAATTTCATTTAGAAGTGGAGAGCAATATATTTGCATTGTTTCTTTATTTCAGTAGTGTTTTTTTATATGCAAGCAACTGCAGGGAGATAGTCTTCTGTATGTGAAATCTTATTGCTGCTAGTTATAGGTCATTTCAACTATGAATATTATGGGAAGTTTTGAGGGCAAAGAAATTACTGTTCTTACAAAGTCATACTCTGAAATTTCATTGCTTACAGCTTGTTACATTGTGTAAGATTGTAATAGACTGCAAGTAATAGAATAAAGAATTGTTTTTAATAAGGGAAGTGTCAAATATTTGCAATAGAGGAAGCAAAGGAAGATTTTATGTTAGGATTTAAGACCAATTTCTATAGAGAGAATTACAGTGATTACTTTTCTTCTAGGAATTTGATCCTGAAGAGTTTTACTATCTTTTGGAAGCAGCTGAAGGCCACGCTAAAGAGGGGCAAGGCATTAAAACAGACATCCCTCGATATATTATTAGCCAGCTGGGCTTAAATAAAGATCCTCTGGAAGGTAAGTACATCTCCTGGTCCATTCTTCCTTCTCAATGTGTTTAATCATTCTAATAATCTATGCGTACCTGAAGAGGGTCGAAGTAAAGATGCTAGCAGAATAAGCGTTCGCTTGAGAACCCTCACAGTTCTTTTGCAAGCTCAAAAGCATTAAAAAGACCATCTGAGATTTTTCTGTTGTGAACATCATTCACAAATACACTGTGTCATAATCTTCCAGCCTGGCAGTTCAACTTTCTTATTTCAGCTGTAGCTGAAACTTACTGGTATAATTTGATGATGACTGCTATCCAACCGTAAGTATAAATCAAACTGGTCTGAGCTGTTATTTGCCCTTCAGTGTCCCAGGCTCCCACATCTTAAACTCCCTGAGAAGACTATCTCCCATTCCTATTAAAACTGCAAAGATCTATTTTTCTGGATAATTGTGTCCATTCTGAGGACTTTTGTAGGGAGAACTTGGGCCAAATTATCATTGCAGAATTTTTGTTTGCCTGATTGTTCTTTTAAGGACAGTGTTGGGAAAACTAAATTTACTTCTGTCCCCTAGCCAGACCATCTTCTCTTCCATCCCGAGACCAGGTTCTGTCACAAATGACAAATAAAAATTCGTTCATTGTGTTCAGTGCAATTCCTGCAATTTGGAAGAAATTGGCAGAAATGCTATCATGGAAAATAAGTCTAGCTAGTGCCATTTGGCTTGTCCTCTGTGTTATGACCCAAGCCAAGGGGGATCTCTAGGAGGGGACTTGATAATACAAAATAATAGCAAAAGAAACCATGATTAACATTTTTTTTAACCAGTTCTCATGATGGAAGAAAACATTTCCTTAAATCAAAGGAGTAGTATATTTTATGTTAAAATAAAGCTTTTTTTGTTCAACTTCAGCAGCTTCTGAAGTTCAGCACTACCAGGCATTGTCAGGAATTTGGTTAGATCTGTTAGATCTAATTCAATTAGATTGGATATTATTATGGCTGATATTCATGTTATGTTAAAAGATTTAAAGAATGTCAAGCCTGTATTAGTTAGCTTCCTATTTTCACAGAAGAACTTCCTCATCAAAATTTAGTATTATTTTTATCTGCGATAACAGATTAAAGCAGTTTTGGTGCTTTTTGCTTGGATTCAGAGTGCAGCAAGGTTGCTGGACAATTGGGAAAATAAATATAAATACTGTTTTCCATGTAGTACTGGAAAAGATCAAGAAGTAGCTTAATTGTCTGCAAGACAGAGGTGTCTGCCGGATTTGGAGGGCTGTTGGTCTGGCCTAGACTGACAATTCATGAATTCTTCACTGGAGAAGTATTCAAGGTTTAATTTAGAATGTGGGTTGAGGGTTTAGTATTATGGACCCTGATTTTGCAATTTGAACCGTATCTGACTCTTTCTGGCCACTTGGATAAAAGTGTTCTTCAGCATAAGTAAAGAATCTAACACTAAGTTTAATGCTATATTTGAATTTTTTAAAGCGGTTTATTGTGAGAGAGATCTAGAGGCAAGTGCTATATAGAAATAAGGGATACTATTTTCTCAGACTAAATAGTTATTTTACTTCATCTAGGACACGTTTTATAATTACATTTCATAAATTGAATATTAATATATATAATATAAACTTCAAAGCATTCCAGGATGGTTGAAATGTGGGTTTTTCTGAGAGGAAAAAGTGGGTTATGTGGTTTGTTAGTAAATACTGAGAGGTGTATGGTGTATGATGTATGTATTACTGATGTTTGGTTCAACTGGAGATTTGATGTTTGTTTCAACTGGAGATTTGGGTGATTGAATTATTTTGTGTATAATTTTCAAGGTTAATGTGCATGCAATATAGATTTGTGATCAAATAATGCAGACCATCTGATTCATATTAATGCTTTCCTACCTCCCTACAAAAAGTGATATTTATAAGCAGTATAAACCACTGTTCAATGACTTCTTAAGTGATCTGATTTGGATTTTAAGTTGGTGCTGCTTTTATATAAAAGGACACTTCCTAAGGAAAAAAAAGAAGAATGCCACCATGGGTTTATGCCCTGGAATTAATTGTTTACAAAGTGAATTATCTGGAAACACTGTATTCATTGCTATAAAAAGAGACTAGTTGAAGATCATCCTCCTGAGAGAGCTTTAAATTCTTTATGTGCAAAAATAGAAAATATCTTAAAATATTTAAACACCAGAAGAACCAGATCTTTCCAAAACAAACAAATAAAATCCACCTCAGTAACATCACTTACCCTGAAATGTGGAATTGTGTTTTCAACAAAGCTGTTAAATTAGGTCATAAATGTTCATGCAAAGGATTTTACTTCCTCTGCAGAGAAAAGCAACCTCCTATAGACCTTTCTTCTCTTACGTCCTTTATTTGCTGCCATAGCCGTAGAGCCCTTTCTTTGAGTTAAATGATGCATGCCTTACTTGGAGATAATGCTAGATAAATTGATACTGTACTGAAAGCAATACCACAACAGATTCATCACTTAGCAGAGACCAGTGGTTGCATTTCTGAAGAGTTCCCCAGGGATAAATTTTTCCTGTGGTTTTTAAATTACCATCCTTACCTTTTTGAATCATGAGTCTTCAGAAATTGTTTAAATCAATGAAAGAAAGAGGGCAGATGTTTAATGGTATTTAGATGAGTTTTTAAAATCTCTTTAGGCATTGCAAAATGGTTCCATAGCTCCCTGTTCCAAAAGCTGACTCTTGATTCCGTTACATTACTATCTACTGCTTGCAAATAACATGTATTTCTCAGATAATGGTTATTTTGCAAAAGTTCTGTTTTAAAAAGGTTCATTTTAATTTGCTATTTATGAAAATAATTTCAGTTGAGAAGGCTGTCAGAGTGTATTATTCTAGTATACTTGGTTCTAAACCATACAATAAAAGTTTCAGCAATACTTCCATTTTAAAAACTCCACATTCACAAAACTGCAACTTTTGCCAGGGAAATCCACTCCAGTTCCAAGTTTGGCCTGAATCATTTTAGCTTAGCCTCTCTTTTTTTAAAGATTTATTTGTTGTCAGTAGAGATATTTTTCACTGTTTATTGACTTCAGAGTTTTGGGAGTGTTTTTAGCTTCCCTAAGAGTTTAAAGATCTGTTTGTTTTTTGAAGTGACATTTTCATTACTTCTGATTCTTGTGCTTTACAGACGTGTTTTGGGCAGTGAATATGAATTAGAATATCTTTAGCTATTTCAATAGAAAATTATCTGTGTGGTTAATTTACTGTTAATGATTGCAATAAGTGTGCAGAATTTCACTTGTAATAGTCACTACATAGAAAAATCCAGTTTAAATATTCTATGTGAGTATTCAATTATTTTTCATACTCATAAGATCGGTTAACAATCTTGAGTTAAAAATGCACCTTACAAATTTCAGGTGGTCTCATCTCTGATCCCCAGCACATAATTATGATAAAATGTGCATCTTTGGCTATGTCGAGTATGTAATTAAGTATGTAGATGATTAAAGTAATACTAAGCCTCCTAGGATCTTTTAGCTACTAGCTGTCCTGTTTAGCTTTTATTACCAGTTGAATTCTTAGTTACTAGGCCCCTGAAGAACAGGATAGACTTAGAAGCTCTGCAGCGTAGGTTGTCCCTGGCAAGGACAACCAGGTGAAGCTGTAGACTCCCAGAATATTAATTTCCCAGAGAAGTCGTCATATTAGTGACTTTATAAATGCTAGACTTCTAAGAAAATGGCTTTTAGCTTACTCTGCTAGGCATATCAGCACTTCTGTGTAGACGATCCAAATAATTTGGAGTCCATCTCCATCTAAACTAGGAGCTTTTTGCTCTAACTGTGAAGGAGCCCAACAAGGACGGGGCCTGCTGTTAACCCCTGAGGGGCTGAGATCCTCGGTTTCAGTAGATCAGTGCTGTCTTTTCCCTTAAGGCTCATGTCACACATGATCTCAGAATTCTCAAGTCTCAGCAGTGATAACAGTGTTGCTCTTCATTGCTTCACAGCCGTTTGAAGTCTTCACTGGAAGATTACACAGGCATTGAATAGCAGGTCTTCATTTTCCAGTGGGATTATTTTAATATATGGTTGCAGACATCCTAAAATTTATTTGGCAGGTACTACAGATAGGACAGCATGTTTATTAAGTATTCTCATAAAGTTGTCACTTCTCAGGTTTTCAGAGCTCCATTTATTTTTGTATTTGCTGTGATTTAAAATAAAGTTTCTAATCTTTGTTTCCAGAAATAGCTCAGCTAGCTAACTGTGACAGTGGGACAGCAGAAACTCTAGAAGTGGATGAATCATTAAATGTAAGTTTTCCTGTTACGTTGCTGCTTTTGCTGATTCTGAGCAAGGAAAAATAAACGTGTTGTATTCCCCCTGGCTCTGCCCTGTTGTATTTTCTCCTGGTACATGTAAACAAAATGAATAGAACAGTGGTTAATCCTCAGACTAGCACCATGGTCCTTAGCAGACAGAAGGCTCACAAAAATATTAGAAAAAACCTTTCTACTTATTTTTGTAGATGTTGCAATATCTTTAGCTTCCACAAAGTTGGCATTCACCATGTGGCAATCTTTTTACCAAAAAAATCCAGTACTGCTTCCTTTATTTCTGTTTAATTAATGTATTTATTTTTTCTTTAGAAGGACTTTTAAACCATTTCATAAAAAAATGAAGTATTTTAAACAGATTTTAGAACAATCAATTTATAGAGGCAGCTAATGGTCAAATTGAGAGACTCTGAACAGATCCAGTGAAGAGACAAGGAAGAAATGAGCAAATTAGCAAATAGCCTCGATTCAGAAAGTTAGTTTGCAGCCTGGAAAACTGTGCATTGTTCTTCTGAATCTGTGTTCAAAAATATTTGTCTACAGTGATGGTATCTCACAGCAGTATTTTATGAGGTGCTTGTTCAGGTTAACAAAAGAAAAAGAGTTAGAGGAGTTGGGATTAATATTGTGGGCTTAAATGCTTTCAATTGCAATTCTTATTTTAAAAATTCAGTTCTTACCTCTTGGCTTTCAGTCAACAGAGTAGATGAGGTTCTAACAGTTTAGTGTCAAGTTTCAGTGCAAGTGGATAGAAAAAGCAAGTGCGATTTTGAGGGATGCACAGGTAATTCAGTGGTACTTTATGGATATTTACAAATGTTAGTAGAGTTCAAAATACAAGTATGGGCTATCTGTTAAAGTAGTTTAGATACCCTACAGAAAAGACATCATCCTCTGGTACATGTTGTATTATCTTGAGATAATTTGTGATTTTCTGGCAAAATGACACCCATAAAGGCTTCCAGAGTTGTGATATGAAGGGTATTTTTTATTCTGCTACTTTCATTCATGTGCGTTTAAAATACTGTATGAGACCTGAGTAGTATTTGATGGAAGGACGCTGACAAATTGGAGAAGAGACAGAAAGAATAACTGCAAGGCTTAACAGAAGTGCTGAAGCGCTTAGGCGAATCCAGGGTGCACACTGGCTTAGCAACAGCGAAGAAATTGCGATTGCGAAGTTGCTTCTGTTGTGCAAATGTTGAAGAAACACAGGAAAGCTAATGCAGTGTAATAAAGGGGTGTAAGTAGGGGAGGTGATGAAATGAAATCAGCGAAGAAAAATATAGCGTGAATATTTGGAAATATTTTCTCGCAGTGTAGCTCTGCAATAAACATACATGGGAAGTGACAGAAAGCATAACTTGAAGTACAGGGCCATTCAAAACCATCATAAATATAGGATTAGGAAGAATCCTGTATTGGCAGACAAGTGGGCTAAAGAATTTAATAAATCATATCTCTCTTCTGTGTAGCTCATTATATTAACATACTCACTAATTCTTGCACTCAGTTTTACCGAACAAGCATTTGATTGAAAATGTTCCAACCAGGTCTACTTTCAACCTTAACTGTTACCAAACTGCCTCGATAGGGATCATAGAACTTGGAGATTTGGAAAACATCTTGAAAAGGATCTTGTGGGTTTGGAATACTGAATTTGGAGTCCCGTGTCCTCATCATCCCCCCTGTACCCCAATTCTCATTCACACTTACATCTTCAAGATTCATTAAAAATTAAAGCTAGAAAAAAGGTTGTGCGGTACTTGGGACACCTCCATCTTGAAAATGTTCTGGTATACAAGTAGGTGAAGGTGACCTCTGTAATGGTAGAATTATTTTTATCTTCCGTGTTTTTCTCTTTCATTTTGTGTGTCTTCTCAAGTCTATCTTAAGTTGTATCACAGTCTGTCCTAACATTCGTTCGAAATGTTTATTTGAATGAGAGCTTGTCTAGATTGTGTTGCTACCAGGCTGTACTATCAGAATCAGATTTACTAAAACGGGAAGACAGTGGCCAGTGAGTGCCTGGAGGGATGCACACAAGTCCATAACTCTGGATAGGAATTGCGAGTAACTCCTTTACCAGGAGCCTTTGTGCCTGTCTGCTGTAAACCGTGCGTGTAGATAAGTGGACAGATAGCTGCAGTGTAATTTTTTGATTAAAAAGCAGCTTTACTTCAGGAGTCCATTTGATCCCTGTCTGTGCTACCTGTGTGGCTAACTGGCCAGAGCTTTCACCTGGTTCATCAGGGTGCAGTAGCCTGGTAATAGCTTATTTTGGTTTGTTTGGGTTTTTTTAGTTTTATTTTTGCCTGATTTTGAAAAAAAAGTACTCTATTAACTTTGTTCTTCCTGTTTTACTTTGAAGAGTTCCAGTAGCACGCTGAAGTTGCAGAGGAAACCTCGGGAAAGTGATTTTGAAACAATTAAACTGATCAGTAATGGAGCTTATGGGTGAGTAATCCATAAGTGCAAAAGCACTTATATTTAAGTGAGGGATGTTTATATGAGGAAATTGTTTGCATTGCTGCTTTTTTCATTCTGCTTTCCTGTTTTGTTGCTAATATTTGAAGTTCATGAGAAAAACTTCTTGGAAAGCCTGCTAGGCAATAATGAATTATTGCGTGCTGCAGTAAATTAAAATACTGAAAATTACCTCACAAAGATTTTTCAGAAGTAGGTATCATGTAATGCCAAAGGCAAAATCTGAATAAATCAAAGGGCAGATTTAAAGCCACCTTTTTATAACACTCAAAACAACCTGTGTTTATGCAGATGTGAAAAGAGAATGAAACTGCATCTGTAGGGAGACAGACTGTTAAAAATGAGTGCTTACTTGGACTAAAAATAGTGGTGAAGTAGAAACAAATTTGTTTAAGTAGGGCAGCACTGTTTTGTTGCTTCTCCATGGATACTCTTCTATCCTCAAATTTTAACTAGTTAACTTTTAAGGAATTGCTGCTACTGGGTTAGTTTCTGGGTACTTGGAAAGCGCACAGCTTACTGCCCAGTGTTGTGAGTCATATGCAGATATCCTAGAAGACAAAAAAAAAATTACGTTAGCCTGGACCTTAAATTAGCATTAAATGTTTTCTGGCAGAAGTCTGTCTTCAGTTGCCTTTTCTGATCAGATACTATCTATTAGACCATTGATTGGCTCCTCATCTGCCATACTGGAAGGTATCAAGATAGGAACTGTTGGTCTGTGTAACCTGCAGGACCAGGAGGGATGTATTGGTTCAGAAAAGAGGTTTCTGTCTAGAAGTGAGGAGCCAGTGGCCAGATGAGACCATGTCACAGCCTGGCTGTGAAGAGGGCTGCTCTCCAGCACAGACTTGATTAGTCTGGCTGTATTCTGCACTACCTCTACTTGAGGTAGGAAGCAGCTGTGACCTGAAAGGACTGAGCAATCTTTGAAGAGACCTTGGACATAGAAGAGAAGGCACCTGCAGTCTACCCGCTGGAGTTTTGCATGCCATTTTAATGGCCTGAGGCTGATGGGCCCAGTAGTACTCTATAGTCACATTTAGTTAAAGGTAACTTAGCTCTGGGAGAGCAGGCATTTAGTACTCACTGGTACTGTTGCACATGATAGTTTGTGTGGAGGCTGTTGCCTATGTCCAGACCTGCTTACGTAGCTCAGCAAAAAAGCCTGAAGAAAATAGCATAATTTGCATTAAAGTTATGTAAATATCCAAATACAGCTTCTCACTTGTCAGCCTCTGCACCATTGATTTTTCTCAGGATTTCTTCCTAGGCAAATTCATTACTTAGCCTATGCCAGTTTCTCCCAGTTACCACAGGACTTCAAAGCGTTTCCTCCAGCAGCGAGCAGTAGCTGCTGCTCTCCTCTCTGGCTCCATTCCTTTCTCCTTCCTGTGGCAGACACTTAGTCCCATCCGTTCCTCTTTTCGTCTCCTACCCAGTTTCCTCTGTCTTACTGGAGGAGGATAAGAACCACTGTGTCAGGTGGGTCCCCGTTGGAGAAAAGGGTGTTTGAGTCACTAGACCTGCCTAACTTCTCAGCAGTTTTAGGATGCTGAGAGATGGAAAGAGGAGAGAGCCGCTGCAGAAGGGCATGGTGCAAACAACAGTACGACACTGGCCACCTAATGTCAGAGGTTCAGTAGACCTATGGCTCTTGCTTCAAAGGTGTTGCAGTCAGAAGGAGCCTTGATGAGCTCCTTCTGACATTAAGAAGAGCCATTAAGAAGTACACACTGGAAACAACTGTCCATTTGAAACCAGAGACAAGTAAGAAGCTGAAAAGCTGGAAAAGAAAGGATGAAAAATCGTGGCTTTCTATGGCACATAGAGTGTAGGGTTTTCTTTTCCTCGTGTTTGTGGCAGGGAAAATCAATACATAGAAATGCCAATAATATGCAAAATTGGCAACATAAATGTCATGAAAATTGGATAAGGCCCTGATAAATTCGTGAGGAAAATAAGAGCTGATAGAGGGTGAACAGCTTGGAGTGTTGCTGCATGAATCATTGTCTTTAGCAAATGTTGAAACAGGGATGGGCTGGCGAGTTACACTGTGGTAGTATAGAAGTGGAAATTGAAAATTTTGTCAATTTAGTAGAGTGCTGTTACTTAAGCAAACACGGATTTTGTTGGTTTAGATTTTTGTTTTAAATGGTTACTTCTTAGGAAAAAAAGTCAAGAACAAGAAAGAAAACAAAGGTACGGTCCCATACTAATTAATATAGAGGGCAAGGAACACACTTGAACTGTGAGACAGTAAACTTTCAAAAGTATTTGCTCACTTCAAAAAGTTATTTTAGCACATGGTCACTTCCCCCAACTAGTGTAAGTTGAGGAGGCTTGTGCTGCTAAATTCTCTAGGATATCAATTTTTCAAACCTGTCTGTGTGCTTGAAGATGTCCGCTGTGGTGTGTAAGCTGAGTGGGACTGTAATGTTGACAGACAATTTTTTTATCTTTATTAAGTGTTCTTTCTGTTGACATCAAAATAATTGGTGGTTAATATACTGGAAAGTTATGGTGAAGTCTAAAGGGGAACACATAACAATAACCTAAATGCTCTTTAACCCATCTACAGAGTGGAGTGTAATAAAGCAATAATACCTATTCCATCTGTGAAAACAAAGCAATAAACTGCCCCATAGACATTTATTGCAGTTTATTTACAAGTATAAGCAGCTGAACTAAAAGTTGTTGTTGTTAGGCTACAAGGATTATTTTTTTCCCTTCTTTGTTTTTCCAGGCCATTAATTTTTTGAAATAACCTAAATATGTGTGAGTTCTGCCTGTGGTTCATTGATTTATTCAATATGTCAGTGGGCATATTTTGTGCTCTGACGTATTGAAGATTCGGTATGCTATTGTAATATTTTACTTATTTGGAGGCTATAATGGAGAGTTTAATTCTGAACCAATTTATTTTTTAAAAAAAAAAAAACAGCTTTTGCTGTCTTTGATTTTCTATGATATTTTTGCCTTCATTAGTGAAATGGAAAGCTTTGCTTGACAGGGTAATTTAATTGTTGCTGTTGGCATACTGTAGCAGAGATTTGTCAGATATGTTTAACGTGATGAGTTTAAATATAAACTATTGGTTTTGTGGAGGTTTGAATAAATATCTTAGCAGTTCTCTGCATTTAATTGATTGGATAAACTAATTTGTAGTGCAATTAAATGACTGTATAGCAGATGAAGTGTATCAGGCTTTTGGGAATGGCTAGGAATATACAAGAAGTTAAACAAGCTGTGAATCAGTAAACATGTAGGATGCTGGCCAAGTCATTAATGGTTTCACAAGCTGTCTATCTGGCTTTTTTCAGCCAGCCCAAACTTTTCATGCTTCCCAAATTTTAAACTTCTACTGCAATCACAGCAACATTTTTTTTTGCATATTCCAAGCGGTAGCAGGTAGTAGTGGTCCATCTCTTCAAGCTGGCATTGGCCTAGTTTGCTGAAGCAGGTCAACAAAATAAAGATTACATTTGATTTCAGAGAAGCGAGGGATGTTAGTTCAACTGTTCTTCACTAATGTATAACTGTATCTGCTTAAAGCAAATACATGATACCACCTGCCTGGAATGCTTTTACTTCTGCAAAGATGGTAATGTCAATATGTACATGACATACAGGCTAATGGTGTTGCTTGATAAATTTAAAAACTCTGCCACAGTGTTGGCTTGAGCAGCTTACCCATAGGAAATCTGCACACTAGCTTTGTCCTTGTGCATCTGTGTTTACTGCTATAAAGATAGAAGACACTGCTACTGTTAGGTATGGAGAGATGGTTTTGTTAGTCAGTTTGTGACATATTGGAACAGCTAGGTCTAGTACCAGTTGTTAGAGAAGGGTCTCAGCCGTTGTGTTCTCTTCTTCAGGTGGGTAGTGTCTCATTTGCTTTTAGGCAGACTAGGGTAAGTCGTAGATATTGCTGAGAGGAGGCTGTGGGTGTTATACTGGGGCTCAGGAGTCCCACACTGCATTGGATGCTCGTGTTAGGAGTGCTGCAGTGCTTTAGGCAGCGTTTCTCCCTGCCCCCGAATAAATCTGATCTGGTCATGGACATCACCTAGCTAGGAGGTGGTGTAGTGCTGCTTGTAAATTCTGGTCTTAAATAACTATCCATAAACTTTACTGTATTGCCATAACATGAATCACAGCCTCACAAGTGACTCCGTTTCACTGCAGGCAATATCAGACATGATGCCAGGGTAGTACAGAATTCAGCAGCCTATTCTCAGGAAATTGCTTGTGAAAATGAAATGTAGCTCCTGGTGAGCAGCTGTAACTTTGAAGCAGCAAGTACAGTACCTGTGTTTCCACAAGGAGTTCAAGGTCCATTGACAAATGAGAGAATCAGGTCAAAGCAAGTAACACAGCTACATTTTTGTAAAATGGCTCCAGAAGTTGAAGTTACTGAAGAGCTGTAAACTAGGCCTGAAGCCTGAAAGTAATTTAGAGAAAAAAAAAGGAATCTTGGTTGTAAGATTGGAGGGATAAATCACATAATATTTAAGTTGGAGCCATTTAGGAACCCAGTTAAATCTTTTAGCATTTTTTGTCCGCATCTTAACACGTGTGCACAGTGTTTTATATTTGTGCCTAGCGAAAAGTATTTTAGAGGTACTTTCTCTAGCTGAGATTTATGTTGGAAGTGGAATAAGGTAATGTTTGGACAATACCAAAGCTTATGAATTTTATTTGTCTTGAAAAATATTTTTTTTCTTGCTATGTTGAAATACAGTGTCAATAAAATACAGACCACTTGTGTACCTGTTGAGGTCCATGCAGTGAAATCGGGATGTTTTGGAGATCTCTTGCTGTGTTACGAGAGCAGAAAGGGGAGGATAGGCAAGCAAGTTCTTCATTTGCATCCATAGAAGGTTGCAACAATGCCACTCTGTGGCTTTGCAGGCCTGCAGACTGTACCACTGTCATTGAATGGATCGACAGGGCAGTTGGATAGTATGGATGTTCTTAAAACATTATAATACACTAAAAACATCAAATACATAAAAACATTATAATACACTGAAAACGATGTGCACCGTTTAATGATCAAGGCCAAGAAACCAGAAGTGAAATATTGTGCTCTCTCTTAAAAGCTTGTACAAAACAAGCTTCCGTCTAGTGCTCCAGCTGGAGCATTCTGAAAAATAAAGAATAGAGATAGGGGCAAAGTGGACCCGTGGGGAGAAAAAACAAGGTGCAAGTTCAGTGCCAGGATTAGGAGAATGTAGCAAGCATTTGTATCTGTTGAAGACCATTTACAAGCCCTTTATATAGCATAAACAGTGTAAGTATGTGCAAACGTGAGAGAGACAATTGTGTTGCTGCTGTCTTGTGGTTCTGGTACGCTGGAGCTAAACAGATTTTTTTTTTTTTTCTGAGGAATTGTGGATAAGTGAATCCTAGGGCAAAGTTATACAATTACCTGCCCGTGACTGTGAGACTAGAGAATGCAATTTAGAGAGCTGGGGAAATGTAGCCAGCGTGCCCCAGATGTTCGCTGGACTTAGGTAGTCCTTAGAACTTACTAGTTCTTCATTTTTAAATATACCAGTAGTGACCCTACAGATCTACATGATCTGGAGAGGGGATTCGTTAAGATGCTGTAATAATATGCACTAGTTAGGACCTGTCTTTCAATAGTTCATCTTGTCCAAATTAAAGCTCTGAGCTCTGAGAAAGATCTTGGGCAGTCCTCAGTTCATTCATCTAACTTTTTTTTTTTTTTTTTTTTTAAGGATTGCAGCTTCAGGCACCTGAAGTGCCTGGAGTGCACAAGGGGACTGAAATAGGGAAAACACAAGATGAAATTACGAAATTACTGGAGATTAAGAAGCTAAGACTGACTGACAGGAGATAGCAATAAAGGAGAGGGGAAAACCAGAATGTAAGGGAAAGAAAAGCAAAGGAAAATAGCTGGAATGAAGGGGTGGAAAGAGAAGTGAGTATGAGGGGAGTGGTAGGAAGAGGTGCAGGAGGACAAAAGCCTAGAAGACAGCAGGGAGGAGTACTGGAGCTGAGTAACTTCCAGCTTGGGAGGGACAGAAATGAGTGAGACTTAGTAGGAGGCACGAAGGGTGGGGTTTATCTTGTGTTTTGCCCAAGGTGCTTTTCCCCTGCTTTCATAATGCTGTAATGTCTTTTACCTGCCCTGCACTCAGACGGGAACGGGGAATTAATAAAAGCTTTTGGAATCAGTAAGATAAACTTCCTTGTCTAGAAAAGGTTTTCTTCCACAAAAGAAAGCAGAAACATGTTGGGTTTTTTCAGTGCCTGCAACTTTGGTAGCTGTGGGAAGATCTTCATAGAAATAAAAAGTCAAGAATTGCTTTTTGAGTTTAAATAAGTAATTTTTTTTACTGATAATAGGACTTCATGGGGACAACAAATTGAATTTTAAAACTACATAATTGAGTTACATTTTTTACCCTCCATTTTCTCCTTTTAGTCCTTTCTTTCCATGAACAGTCACTACTGTGGCAATTATATCGTGGAGATTCTATACATATTAAATACTACAAAGTAGATTTCAGACAAGGCAAACATTTTCAGGATTTGCCTCAGATTTTGAGAAATGCAGCAGTAATGTCTTGTGTCAGTGTTTCATGGCGGGGCGATTCCTTCTCCTGAGCCTTGAAAGAAAGAAGGCTTGTCCATGTCAGGTTTTCTTTCACTTTGCTTCCCTCATGGTCCTGACCTTATCTAAGTCAGTTTACAGGAAACTTTGTACCCAGTACCCTGGTGGAAATTCTACATGTCAAGATACATATTAATCCCACATTAACCATGTGGTTAATGTAGTGATCTTTGTTTCGGATTACCTACTGGTGACCTGCTGCTGATATGGATCGATGCTGATGTCAGAGACTAAACAAGAACAGAAGATTTTGCACCTGGCAGTGAGGGAGCCACCCTCAAGCAACTTCAGACCAACCTTCATGAGAAACCTATGACATGTTTTAAAATCCCCTTGACTGAGTTTGAGTCATCCTTATCTGGCAGCACACTTAAAGCAGCAGCATTTGTTTGAATGATTTTTAACAGTCATACCTGGGTTTTGTATATAATCCTTTGTTGATCAAAACACCCCTAATCTGCCTGAGCTGAGAGCATTTGCTATACCTGCGGGAGGGGGGGTGGCATTTGTCATATCAGTTGTTTGCTTTGGGGGATGGAGGGAAGGAGATTTTATTTTTAGTTTGTGTACTAGTTGGTGTTGATTGAGACTCATCCTGGTTATGATACAAAATGTGGAAGGCAGGTGGGCTGCATTAAATTAAAACCAAGTCTTTTATGTAATACATGTACAGTTTTAAAAAAATATATCTAATTGTAAAAAATATTTTAAAATACATTTTTTAATAGTTATTCAGACTTTTTTCTTTTTCTCTCCCATTTAAACTTCTTCAGTGCGGTTTATTTTGTGAGACACAAAGAAACAAGACAGAGATTTGCCATGAAGAAAATTAATAAGCAGAATCTCATCCTCCGAAACCAAATCCAACAGGCCTTTGTTGAGCGTGATATCCTGACATTTGCAGAGAATCCATTTGTTGTCAGCATGTATTGTTCCTTTGAAACAAGACGTCATTTATGCATGGTCATGGAATATGTAGAAGGTAAAGTGTTTGTTATGTTTTACAGAGGAAGAAGAGAGTTTTCTTACGGCAAGAAAGAAAAATAACCCGTATGGTGCTTGCATTAGAAAGGCCCCCTGTATGTCCTCTGTACCCTGGCAATAAACATTTAGGATCTAAATCCAACAACAGGATGACTTTTTTCCCAGTCATCTCACGGTGGGAGCTTGTAAAACATTTGTGCTCCAGCTATAATGGGCAATAACTGCTCTTTGAATATGTTCCTCGTAGACTGTAATTGTAAGTGTCCTAGCATTTAAAGTTCATATGGAAATGCTGTTTGCTTTTCTGGAGTTCAAATTTTCATTAACAGATCCTAGGGTATTTGTGATAGTTATTTTTACAAAGAGAGAGGAAGCAGTTTGAAAAGGTGCTGATGCTGAAGGAGAATATTGGACAAAGGGAGTTCAAGATGAGATTCCCAGGCTGTGGTTGTGTGGGGTTTTCCCTCCCACACCTCTTTTTTTCTGAAGTAGCAGCACAGACTTCATTGGTTTCTGACTGAGCCCTTGTACTGCTTGCTCCCAACTTCCGCACTGTGTTTCCAGTACAGTAGTTGGTGTAGTTACGTGTTCAGTTGAGTCGTCTGACTGGAAGATAAACATATATGACTAGACTTTGTGTCTCTCTCTGCAGCATATATGGATTATGCTGATACACCTCAGAATTTATAGTGTCATCTGCAAGTGTCCTGTTTCCACAGGTGGAGACTGTGCTACTTTGATGAAGAATATGGGTCCCTTACCTGTAGACATGGCAAGGATGTACTTTGCAGAGACTGTGCTGGCCTTGGAATACCTTCATAATTACGGAATTGTACACAGGGATTTGAAACCAGATAAGTATGTGTACAGAATATAACCAAAAGAGGACTTAGAAATTGTTAGATAAAATATGAAAAAAGTAAAGTTGCTTTGAATGTGTTTGAATTTTTTAAATTGTGATTGTTACGTAGATTCACAATTTCTGCACAATATTTGAATTTTCATTACCTGCGGTTACAGAAAATGTATTGCATTTTTTCTAAAAGAACTCTTTAGACTTTTCTATCTAAGATGGAAGAGTCTGTTGGAGTATCAAAAAAAAAGTACTTGCTCTTATGGCTGAAGTGAAGGAAAATGCATTTTGGTCATTAAGGAAAAGATATTTCAAAGTATGCTTAAAACACTGTTTAATACAAAGTACCATCAACTTGCACTTTACTTCAAAACATCTAGCATTCATCTCTCAACACTTCTATGGTTCTATAAGATGATGTGCAATTGCATATAAAAAATGTGTTTACATCTCATTATAAATAGCAACAAATGTAGGGCTATCAGATTTTTAACCTGTTCATTTTGTACCTGGTTAAATTACTTTTTAAACTATCTTTGTGTTTTTGTAGTGCTAATGAAACCTTTTCCTCCAACTATAGTAATAATAACAATGATGATAAGCACATAATGATGAATTACATCACAGTAACTTTAGATCATTCTAATTTTCAGTTTATTGGTAACGTCCATGGGCCATATAAAGCTTACAGACTTCGGCCTGTCAAAGGTGGGGCTAATGAGTTTGACTACCAACTTGTATGAGGGTCACATAGAGAAGGATGCCAGAGAATTCCTTGACAAACAAGTAAGAGCCTCTGTCATTCCTACATTGAGTGTTCAAATGAAGTGGTATTTTGCCAGCATGATGTACCATAATACTGTATGAACTGTTGCTGTTTCTGCATTGGTGGTCTAATGGTGTATGTCAGTTACTTTTACTGATGCCTTGCAGATTATTCTAGATTTTTTTTTCTTTCTATATTAGGATCTATTAGTAAGAAGAACAACCTAATTATGTGCCAGTGAATCTGTGAGAGAGACAAATGTAAAACTTTTTATAAGGAATTCAGAAGTCTCAGCAGAGTACTTGTGGAGCTCATGATGCATTGTACCACCAAGGGTGCTAAAATCCTTGCTATGGCCCATTTCACTTTAAGCATGCCTCATTACCATTGCTTGCAACCTGTTCACTGTAAAAGTAACTTAAGATAAAACTATCACAAATTTCGTGCAAAGATAAGGATATATTTAAGTTAAAAAAAAAATTTCCTGTGATGGACTCTGACGTACAAAATGCAAACTGTTCTTTGCATGACAGATAGCAAATGTTGACTGTGATGCTTGCAAATGTAGCTAGGTCAATTTTAAAACGTTTGCTGTTATGCAGACTTGGCAAACTAAAACGGTCTGTATTTAATTTTTCAAAGTTTCCATATTATTTTACACTTCAAGAATTAGAAATTATGTGACAGAGCTCAGTTAGACTTATTTTACCATCGTGCTTTTTTTTTTTTTCTTTTCTTTTAGGTCTGTGGTACACCTGAATACATAGCTCCTGAAGTGATACTGAGACAAGGTTATGGAAAACCTGTGGACTGGTGGGCTATGGGAATTATTCTTTATGAATTTCTTGTTGGATGTGTGCCATTCTTTGGAGATACACCAGAAGAGCTATTTGGACAAGTAATCAGTGGTGAGTATCATCACAAAAACCCCAGATTTCTTAGCTTGCTGTGAAACATTTCAGTTTCTTTAATAGTAAAGATATCTACAACTTCACTGATAGACTAGATTTTCAAGCTAGTTTTGCTCGAAAAACCACTTTGCTGTCAAAGCAATAAGAATAAATTCAGATAAAAAGCTGAATTTACTGTATATTGTTGCCAAGTACAGAAATGCAGTATTGAAGAGTACAGTGGTCAAGCTGCACTATTTGGAAAAGAAAAGCAGTGTTAATAGAAAAGTAGCGCCACTATGGCACAATGATTTTAGTCTTCAGAAAAGAAATTATACCAGAGAATAAACAGTTAAGATAAATTTGCATAAATGGGAAAATGCCTCATGGCACAGTGAAGAAATTAACAAAGATGTAATAAAACCCCAAAACAAATGTCTCCCAAATAATAAATAATGAGAAAGAGAAGGAAACAAATTCAGTTCACAGATTGTTAATGATTTCATTGGTGATTGTTGTAGTGTAGTGTTATTTCTGTAGCAGCTGTTCTTCTTCCATTTAAAATTCAATAACCTTTTAGATCTTAACCTGCAAGCTGACCCTAAGTATTGTTATGTGGCTTGTGGCAAAACTGAACGATAATTAAACAGAATTGTTTAGTATCCTACCTGCTGTTTCCATAGATTTCCCAGATGCCTAGATGTAGAGTGCCTCTATTTATGCTAAAAGTTTAACAGAATGACACCTTTGTGACTGAATATTTCCCAGTTTGTTTTATGGTCTGCTTAAAGTGTCCAGTAACCAAGGCCAAAAAGAAAAAAAAAAAAGACCAGAACCAAGCATACAAAAAACACAACAGAAACGAAACTAACTGCATGTCTAGTTCCTTATTCTCTGAGAACACAAAAAATTCCCTTCTGTATTTAAGGAGACACTCATCATCTTGCTTTCCTCCATCTCTGAAGCTGAAAGCCAGACTTGTTTGTAAACTGTAATGAAATGGATTTGTGAGTTGCCTCTTTATACAGCATCCTAGCTGTTGATGGATTTATAACCGTGCTGCTTTCTGATGTGATGCACTGAGGCCTGAGTGGCAAGGAGAATCAACTGTTTAATTAACACAAGCAGCAAATGTTTGCTTTGTTCTGGATGCCTCATGGCTGTGATGCATATTCATACTTTGTTTTCCAAATCAGATTTAAATACAGTGGAAACTGTAGGCAGGCAAACATGACAATAACTCATTTTTTTATTGCATTTCCAGACACATGCACATGTGTTTTTATTGTTATGCTCTCTGACTGGGAGAAGGGATGGGAATAGTCTAAAATTATTGAAAAAATTCACACTTTAGGCTTTATTTTGCATGTAGCATTAATTTTACATTTTGTAAAACAAATTATCGTGTGTTACAGTCTAGCTGATACTTAAGTAAATAAATTTATCTGTTTGAAGGTGTCCATTTATCTTCCAGAAATGATCTGTAGAAGTGTGTGTTTGTAAACCTGATGTCTGGCTCACTCTCCAAGACTGCTGGCCAGATTAGTTTCTTATTTTGATGTTGACTTGTCAGTTTCTTTTCTTCTATTTTAATATCCTTACTTACTGAAACCGTTCTTTCTGTTAGTATCTGCAGAACTCTTTTGTGGGATAAGTTTCCTATGCTAAAATATCTGGTCTACTTGTATTCAACTGTAAAAGCTGTCTTAAAGAACCCAAACTATAGTCTAAACTTTTATTCCAGTACCTATGGGTGAAATCTACATTGTACTTGAGAGCCTAATTTGAAGTCTTGCCCTCCCGTTTTACCTCACTCCTTCTTCATTGTAGGTTGCCTTTCCTGCCCTCAGGTTGTATGAGTACAGCTGTGGGAGGCCTCAGTGTAAACGTAGATGCCTAAAACAATGAGGGTTAGAAATCATGTTCCAGAAACAGGTTGTGTTTTATGCCTGTTTATTTCAGTACCTTTCCTTAAACTCTGAAATACAAAGATTAACTGCTGTGTAGCTGCTCGTGTTTATTTCTCCAATTATGATCATTTTGAAGGAAAAGTCTAGATCATACAATGACAACAAAATCCTCAATAGCCTTCTGTATTTCCTGAGCTCCTAGCATTCTGTTTCTCTGATGCTAAAGTTCTTGTACCTCCCAAGAAACTTCTGCAGAGTTTTGTCTAAACCTGCAATGTATTATTTTTGTGAAGGCAACTTCTGCTAAAAATCAGACAAAACTCGCTATGTAAGCTGTTACAAAGTTCATGTTCTTATCAAAACTCACAAAATTTTTGTTGAATTTAAATGAAACTTTGGCAGAATTTTGATTTATCTTTACCTGAATACTACAGAGTTTAATATCCTGATTGCATGATTTAGGTCCAACTTGCTATGAAGTGCAAAAGCCTTAGTAGTATAAGTAGAGTGAGGTGGTTGTCCTCTGAAGTGTGAAACACTCAGGAAAAAAGCTCCATTGGCATGGATCTCTCCAGAGCAGAGTTCGATACCTCAGCCCTTAGTCATGGGCATAATGACTTCAGTGCATCTGTTAGCGTTAGGGAAGGATTATAGATGTGAGCAGCGAGCGCTGAGTCAGTTCAGCTGTGTTCATCCTAACAGCAGTTTCTATGGAACAGAACTAAAATTTAAACCATGATTTTGGAGGGCAGGAAGAAGGGACAACATTCAAATTGTGCTAATATTTTGCAGTAGTTTTCTATGAGCCAGTCATTCCAGTTGTTAAACACTGGTTTGGGTTAAAGGTTACTTATGAGGGAACATAACAATATGTTTATGGAGTTTTTATAGAGAGTATAAAAATCTGAAGTAATGTGTACGCAACAGAGAGCAACTTGAAAAAGCTGCCTTAGCTCTGACTTTACTGCTAGCTCACTATGAGAGCTTTCACACGGTTTCTTCTGAATGCTGAGATAAAACTTCGTAATAACAAACAACTTTGTTTTGCTAGATGAAATCAACTGGCCTGAAAAGGATGAAGCGCCACCTTCAGATGCCCAGGATCTAATTACCCTGCTGCTCAGGCAGAATCCTTTGGAGAGACTGGGAACAGGTTAGGAAGCGCTATTTTAAATTGTTAGTGTGCTAGAAATAGCTTCTGTATTCGGCATTGTGAGGTTTTGTTCACCTCCTTGTTTTACCTGGAAGACATTTGTCAGAGCAAGTAGCATAACAACATGCCATTATAGCAGAGGGTATTTTATAGATTCAGACCAGTAATAAGAGCTTAACAAGATGATGTCTGTCCTTTTTTTTTTTTTTTTTGAGTTTACATGTGGTCATTAGCATTTACTCTTTTAATTTGATAAATAAAACAGAAATTTCTCAAAGACCCAGTTAACTGTTGGATGGCCTGGCAAATTAGTTCCGCCAGACTTTAGAGTGGGCGATGAGTACTTGGAACTAATTGTTCAGAAATAACTGTCCAAAGTTGTGTTGTGAAAGGTCTTGCCATTCTTAGTCAGCAAGCACTATTGTCTTGTATGAAAAATAATAAAAACAAAAGTGAATGTTAAGGAAGTAAATGGATATTGGTGAGAACACAATCTGCCAGCTTGTTCCACTGTGGTCATTCAGTACTGTGCTCATTCCGTTTCAAGAGGAGAACCTCGCGTGCAGTATTAGGCACAGTGAGACTGCGTAGGCCCATGAAAGCACTGTGCATTTATGTAATAGAGTTTATTTGTTAGTTGATGGAGCGGGATGTAATTGGGAATTTGAGTGAGAGGCATAAATGAAAAGTACTGTACATTTTTAACTGTTAATGTATGGGAACCTTCGTCACTGACTGCCGTCCCACTGGGCAAAGCACTGTGTAAACCCAGCAAAAAAGAGCCTCCTACATTAAAAAGCCCAACTATAAAGGTATAGTTTTATTTATAGTGAACACTCTATGCCATGAAGATAAAGACATTGAGGATGCTAAGGAAACCAGGTGGCAGGTTAAGTCATCTGGGAAAATTCCTGGCAAACCTGTGTCCAATGATCAGATTGCACTGCATATTTTTAGAGCTAATATAAAAAGGAGCTTTAGGAATCAGTTCATAACTGGTTTTACCGCAGCCGTTCAGGGGGAACATGAGTATAACCCAGACCGCAATTACTATTACCACAGTCCCAAATGACAGGTCTTCCTTTGGGACGTGGTGGCATTACTGAGATAAGTGAATTGCATGTCCCTTGCTCCCTGAGTGTCTGAGGTCTGTGGGAACAGCCCTTAGTCTTCACTTGTAGTTGATGATCTAGAGTAAGCAGCATCCAGCAAAGTTTGTTTTTCAGTCTTGCCCTGTACTGAACAAGTTAAGAGCATCATGCCGCGATCAGCTTCTCCACTTTCTGCCTGCTTCATCTACTGCAAAGGGCTCTGCTGCCGCATATAGTTCCATTCCCTGTTTTCAGTATACTCCTTTAAGGCATTGTTGTTTCATTGCAATGATGCTTTTTCTTGGTAAACACAGTGTTAATTCAAGACTGTCATCCTGTGAGAGGCTGGATCAGAAGTAGATTGCAAATTCTGCCTCTTCTGCTACAGCTGTTCGAGGAAGTGAATTGTCTAGGATGAGACTGGCTTAACTACTGTAATGGTCAGTGCCATCACATGGAGCATCTGTTCAGATCCTTCACGGGCTGATTTCTTTTGAGTGTTGACGGTCTCTCAAGAGCTGGCAGTTCAGAGGAGGAAGTTGGGCAGCTGTTTCTTTGAAGCACAGAGGGATGTTTAGAAACTGCAATAAAGTAGGAGTTTGGGGTTGTTTGTTTGTTTGGGGTTTTTTTAAGTGTCAGAAGCAACTTATAGAAACAGGGGCGGCAATGTAACAGGTGCCATGGGGGCACTGGAAAATAAAATGGTTTATCTCAGGCACCATCATGCATTTCAAATGACAGCCCTATCTGTTTAATACATACTAGGTAGCTGCATAATACTCCATGAAAATCGCAGTTGTGAATTTGCTCAGGAGACCTGAGTGGCATAGTCAATTTGAAGGAAGAGAGATGGATACTATACTTGTTTTGGAGAAGGAAAATGACAGAAAAAAGACCTCTTTGGGTTTGAAGTGTCAGATACCAATCAAGGATTACACAATTCTGACATAATATCATCGAATCATATCATAGAATGTTTCGAGTTTTAATATCCCATTACTGTGCTCAGAGAAATGTTCACTCCTTGGCTAGAATCTTAAAATGAGATGTGATTTTTGGTTTCCTTTGGGAAGATTTCACTTTTATGAATTTTTTTGCCCTGTCAGAAAAGCAGAGAATCCAACCAGGAGATCTTGACACTCTGACTTAAAGACCAATCCTAGAGAATACATGCTTTTTCTGTGGCTTTCTCCTGACTTAACCTTGGCGTAGGGAACAATACAAGCTGATGGGTTGACCTTGACTGGCTACCAGATACCCATCAAGCTGCTTTATCCCTCCCCCTCTTCAACTGAATAGGGGAAGAAAGTACAACAAAAGGCTCATGGGTCAAGATAAGAACAGGAGATCACTCAGCAGTTACCGTCACAGGCAAAACAGACTTGACTCAGGGAAATTAATTTGTTGCCAATTAACAGTGGAATAGGATAATGAGAAATACGAACAAATCTAAAAACACCTTCCCCAGCTCCTCCCTTTTTCCTGGGCCCAATTTCACTCCCAGTTTCTCTTACCTCCTCCCCCTGACCATTGTAGGGGGATGGGGAATGGGGATTGTGGACAGCTTATTACCCATTGTCTCTGCTGCTCCTTTTTCCTCACACTCTTTCCTGGCTCCAGTGTGTGATCCCTCCCATGGGAGACAGTTCTCCACAAACTTACCCACTGTGCATCCTTTCTGTGGGCGGCAGTTCTTTACAAACTGCTCCAGCGTGGGTCCTTTCCATGGGGTCACAAGTCCTGCCAGCAAACCTGCTCCACGTAGGTTGCTCACTTCACAGTTACACAGCTCCTGCCAGGAGTCTGCTCTAGTGCAGGCTTCCCATGGGGTCACAGCCTCCTTTGGGCATCCACCTGCCCTGGCGTTGGGTCCTCCCCGGGCTGCAGGGGGATCTCTGCTCCTCCGTGGGCCTCCATGGGCTGCAGGGGCACAGCCGGCCTCACCATGGCTGCACCATGGGCTGCAGGGGAATCTCTGCTCCAGCGCCTGGAGCACCTCCTGCCCCTCCTTTTTCACTGGCCTTGGTGTCTGCAGGGCTGTTTCTCTCACATATTGTCTGTCACTCCTCTCCCCCAGATGCTGTTCTGCAGCATTTTTTTACCACTTTGTAAACATGAAAGAGAGGTGCTACCAGTGTCACTGATGGCCTTGGCCTTCGCCAATGTTGAGTCCATCTTGGAGCCAGCTGGCATTGACTGTCAGACATGAGGGGAGCTTCTGGCATCTTCTCACAGAAGCCATCTCTAACACCGCCCTGCTACCAAAACCTTGCCACATAAACTCAAAACAATCAAGTTGACAGTAAGTTTTGCTGCTGCAGTTTACCTGTTCATTTTTTAGCAGCAGATTTATGCTTATCAATAACATCCTCACCCACCTCCCCAGGCAAAAAGTCCAGTATTTAATTGTGTTCTTATAGTTGTTTCTTAACTTGAAACCAGTGTAACACATATTTTAACAGTAGACAGTAATAGATAAGAAGTTAAATGCAAAGGTATTTCCGATAGAACTGTGTATTACTATCACAGAACACTGAAACGAGTTCCTGATCAGCAACGGTATTTTCTTTAAACACCTATTAGAAATCATTCTTCATTACTTTCTAACTTGTACTTACTTATGTAGTGCACACAGTTATACTTTGATGACTACTGCTATTACATCTGATACTTCTGCCTAATGTGTAGCTGACAGATAATAATTAGTATATCCAGAAAATTAGAAATGGAGGAAATAGAAATAAAAGGGGGAAGATGATAAAGTAATACCACCACTGTTAGAGAAATGGTAAGGTTTAGGAGATTCTAGTGGAAATGGTTAATAGATGTTCCTGCCTACAGTGATGACTGTGCCTTTCCATGATAATTCACATTTTTTGGCCAGGAGTTTAGCTGAATTAATGTCAGGATTTGGTGTGATTTGCTCAGTGTTTTTCTCTGGCTCCCCCAGGTGGTGCATACGAAGTAAAGCAGCATCGGTTCTTCAGGAACCTTGACTGGAATGGTCTGCTGAGGCAGAAAGCAGAATTTATTCCACAGTTGGAGTCTGAAGATGACACGAGTTATTTTGACAGTAGGTGTTTGATGGTATTAAAAAAAAAATGATGATCGTCTTGTTTAAATAGTCACTGACTTTGACTTTTGCTTACTGCTTTGAAAATCTTTTATCAAAACCACTGGCAGCTTGTGATTTCCATAGCAGAAATAATCTTAGGAATAAAATTGTGGTTTTAGTTAATATTAAAGCTTGGTACCTATTCTTCGTGATAAATTGAAGTACTTTTATTTCCCTTGTCTGTAGCTCGTTCTGAGAAATACCACCATATGGAAACTGAGGAAGAAGATGATACCAATGATGAAGATTTTAATTTGGAGATAAGACAATTTTCCTCATGTTCACACAGATTTTCAAAAGTAAGTAAAAATTGCTATAATGTGAGTATATATTGTCTTCGTAAACATTTTGCTACTTTATTTCTAGAGTTTGGAAAAGTTGGGTCTGGAGGAGATGTATAGCACATTGTTTATTCAAGAAATGTTAACTGAAATTGAATAAGAATGAAATTAATACCATTAAATCAAAATATGGGAAGATTCTGTAGGGAGGTTATTTCTTAAAGACTCAAGCAGATAATAGAAAATCCTGTGTTGGTGTTTTCTGTAGAAAATTCACAACAGTGTAACAAAGTTTAGGGAAACTTTTGTTAAATGCTAATACGTATTCTTTATGTTGATTTCCTGGTACATAGTTTGCATGTTGCTCCCGTTGTGTCCTGGGTATCTTGCAGGTGGTGTCACAACAAAGATTACAGTACTAGCCTGTAGTAACTGTTTATTAGATTGCATTAGACTGAAGGGAAAAAGCAAAGTACTGTCTAGCTTGAGTTTTGGTCAGGGAGAGATGTGGATTTTAGGGAGTGATTTGAATGCTGTGAATTGAAGTAAAGCTGACTCTCCAAGGATAGTATACTGTAGTAGTTGAGAGGAGAGCTAGTTACTACTGGAGAAGGGATGACAGTAGGAGCAGAATGGGCATGCTCAGAAAATACTGTGGAGGGTAAACTGGCAGGAAATAGTGGAAGTGGAATGCCTAATAAGTGTGCTTTCAGTCTTGACATAGCATCCAGCAGTGATTTTCAAAAGAGCTTTCTCTTTTAAGAGTTTCTTCAGCCTACTTCAGGAACTATTTAAAGGTATTTGGAAAGTTGTGTTTGTATCTTGTTTGTTCGGGGTTACACTTTAAGGGATTGGTGAATTTTATGCTGGCTCTGCAGTACCATGTATGGTGGTGTGTCTGTGATAGCATGGAATAGCAGAGACAGGAGTTGCAGATGTAGTTATCCTCATTCTATGTAAACTCCTTATTTTGACTTGGTGGTATGTTTCAAATGCAGATACTGGTAAATGACGCTGTCTCTTTGGAAGTAACTTGGACAAGAGGCAGTGGGCACAAGCTGAAAGACAGGAGATTCTGTCTGAAGACAAGGAAACACTTTTTTTGAGTGAGGGTGATCAAGCACTGGCACAAATTGTCCAGAAAGTTTGTGGAGTCTCCATCCCTTGTAGGACTTCAAAAAACATCTGGACATGGTCCTGAGCGATGAGCTCTAGGTGACCCTAGAGGTGACCCTCCGCTTGTGCAGAGGCGTTGGACAACGTGACCTGCAGAGGTCCCTTCCAGCCTCATTCTGTAATTCTGTTTACTTCTGTCCTTTTGAAAGCTCTGTATGACAGAGTAATAGTTTGGTTTGTTAATGTCCTTATGTCATTGCATCTCTAGCTATGCTCCTCAGGCTATAGAATATATGGCTGACGATTTCCGTGTGCTGTTTGTTAGCTAAGCATACAGCAGACTTCCAGAGATCGGAGTTTATTTTTCCTAAATCTGTTAGCCAAGTAATTTATTCTTGACTTCAGAGTAATTTCAGATTAATTTTTCTGCTGTCCAAACCTGACTAGTAGTTACTAAGTCAGTACCTTAGGGTTAGGGCTTTTTTACCTTGATCGGCTTTATAAGTTGTGAGTTAATTTAAGATGTGCATTAATCCTATGACCTAGAGACCGCAAGGCTATAGATTTTGTTTGTCCTCTTGGTTCGCACAGTGAGATGGGCAGAAAGCTGAGGAATTTGTAATGAGAAGAGATGTTATTCGTGACCTTACATGTGAGGAGCCAAGAAGGCCAAACAGGAAAGCATTTTAAGAACATAAACTCTTGGAAATTTAAAAAGACTCAATAAGTTTGAAGTTTTCACTTTGAAATACTGTATAAGCATTTCAAACATGCAGAGTACAACCTGAAATGTGCTTTCCTGCATAACTTTTTATATCAAATATGTCAGTGATGAATTGGGGTTTTTATGATTTTTTTTTTGGTCTGTAATAGGTTTTTAGTAGCATAGATCGAGTCACTCAAATGCAAGGTGAAGAAAAGGAAGATACAGGAGACAAAACAAAAACTGTAACATTGCCTTCTGTGGAATCTTTAAGCTGGAGTTCAGAATATTCTGAAATGTAAGTACAAGGAGGTGCTGGAAGCGGTCGACATCCTGCTTACCAGGTAGCAGGCCTCCTCATCTCAGTAACTGCATGAGAATTTGCTTGTTTTTAATGCAGACAGCAAATATCTACATCCATCTCCTCTGACAATGACAGTAGCAGGCAGCGGCACAGTTCTGGTTTGCTTCCGAAGCTGGCCATATCAGCTGAAGGAGAACAGGATGATTCCACTGGCTTAGTGGGACCCCGAGAAGAACAGGAAAAGCCTGTGTTTGTGAGCGAGGAAACAGTGCAAGATGAACCTGAAGTAACCACTCCAGCAAGTACAATCAGCAGCTCCACACTATCAGGTAATTCACAGTGGGTCTCTTGACTGATGACGTTTGGAAGAGTTGTGGACCTTCTTTTAGCAATAGCATTCATGGATGTAGAAGTTCTGTATTTCAGAACAACTTTTAAAAAAACCAGGCATTCCAAGAGGGGTCTTGTTTTGGCTCAGGCTCAAGCTAATGAAATCTCATTAAAATATGTGTGGGAAAGTTTCAGCATTATTGGTAATGCCATCATTTGATGTTGCCCCACTGACTCTGGAGGGCTGCTTGGCAAGTGAATAAAATGATGACTTGACTGTAGAGCCTTTGTAGGGTCCTTCTGTAGGGAAAAGAAGTCTTGGATCCCTTGAACACTTAAAGCATTATTTTTATATCTTCCCTCAGTGAAGTTGGTGATCTTTTGATTGATTATCCTGGAGTCATTCCAACTGTTCTGTATTGCTGTTTTCTAATATTGTGCTGCACTGTTTTGATATGCACCTTTCAGAATTAGCAGGGTTGTCTTTGACTTGTGGAAGTTGCTTTTGTCATTAGGAATCTAGTAGGAAGTGTTGTAAACCATTCCCTACTTAAATAATATATTTCCTTCGTACATCCCTCTTCCAGCTCAAGTATTTGCATGCAGTTCAGTAGGATACAGGGCCCTAGTATCTTGCTGGTTTTGTACTTTCAGAGAGTTTTGTACAACTGTTGGAAGACCTGATACTTAACACAGGTGTAGGCCTATATCAGTTTCATGATTGCCCATATATAAGTTCCAGTTACCTTCTCTACACATTTACCTGTCTTGAGCTTTTTCTTTTTTGTACCTCACTGAGTTTTCTAAAAACACCCCTTTCTATTCCCATACCCCTAATCTCCCTTGTAGTCTTCATTTTCCTTCCCCTTTCATTTTCCCAGAAATGGAAAGGAGGATTTCCTCAGGTTCATCCAGCTGTACAAGGATGTCCATCTCCTTACCTTGTCTAAAACCTTGACTATGCTGTATCCCAAGTCTTGCTCACTGTGTTACTGTGTTGGCATCAGCACAGCAATCCAAGTGATAACTCAAAGCATCTGATCCTCTTTTGCCACTTATCAATTACACTTAAGAGTAATTTGATTTTTCTGTGGTACATTAGCAACAGGATATTCGGTGAGCATAAAGGAATACTAGGAATTACTGCTAATGTCTTTGAAACAGGCAGCCTACCCTTGGTGAGTATTTCATAAGCTCATACAACTTTCTTGTGACATCTTTGAATTTTTGAAGAAATCCCATGCAGGTTGTTCGTGTGACACAAGATCTTTATGTTTCTTTCATTGTTTGAAACATTGTTGTCCTTCCTCCATTCAGCATTGTGGAATTTAATTACTTATGATAGGCAAATACCAATGTGTTTTTAGTACTGTGTTTAGTGGTGCCAGGTATTTTTCTCCTGTATGGTAGAAAACCACCCAAAGAATAAAAGCAAAAGATCTAAAATAAAATTTAAAACGTTAAAAATGAAATTATACTTAGTATTGTAATGATTTTGGAAAAATGTTAAACTGATAAAAACTTATGGGATTGGAGCCTTTAATTTACTTTAGGAGGAGTCCACATGAAAAATAAATGTATGATTAAGTTCTCTAAAGTGAGTGCTGCATGTTGAGATACTAGACTTGCTTCAGCTTTTGCCTCTTATTTTGCTTTAATCGGTGACTACAAAAAAACTGTTGCTTCAATTCATTCTGTTAACATTTATGCATTCTGTAAGTCTGGAAGAATTACTCTTTATTTCTTGTAATGTTGTTTTATGAACCTGTTAACAGAAAGAAAAAATCCTGTCTCACAATCGTACCATTTCTCCTGCCTGACCCCCAATTTTTCATCAATATGTTTATCTCTTCTTTGTACAGTCGGCAGTTTTTCAGAGCACTTAGATCAGATAAATGGAAGGAGTGAGAGCGTGGACAGTACAGATAACTCTGCAAAGCCACCCAGTGAAGTTGCATCTCACATGGCTCGACAACGATTAGAAAGCACAGAGAAAAAGAAGATATCTGGAAAAGTCACAAAGTCTCTTTCTGCAAGTGCTTTGTCCCTCATGATCCCAGGAGGTAGAGATAAATCTTTCTGTTTGAAATGTCATGAATTATGCATACTTGATGGTTTATGAAGTAGGTGCAGATTTTGAAGAGTATGAAATGGATTCTGGGTCACACTTTTTTGTTTCTCATGTTCACATGGATTACTAGATGGTGCAGTCTCGTCAGCAAGTTACAGTGGTCACATCATAGCTGAGGGACCATCTCTGACAGGCAGAACTGTAGCTTAGTGGTGACTGCTTTGTGTTCGGCCATGTGCATGCACAGCAGGATGCAGGCTTCGGTCCTTGGCTCATCCTACAATAGAGGTGTAGCTCAAGTTTTAAGTAGCTCACTATGTACAGCTCCAAGTGTAGCTGTTTGTTAGAGCAGCACATTCACCCTAACTGGTTCTCTCCCATCTCTGATCAGGAAAGGTGTTAAGCTGGAGAAAAGTGTGACAAAAGTAGAAATAGCATCTAGGCTCCTGTTGTACCGTACTGGCTTACATGAGATGCTCAAAATATGAAGCCAGAAATACTGCTATAAGTGAGTGGAAGTATAACAGTAGTATTGAGTGTTTCCAGATGAAGCATTAGTGCTTTGTTTTTTAATGGTTCAGAATAAAAGTTCAAATTTTCCGCCCTTTGAGGGATTTTTTTCAAAAGTGGGATTACATCTCTACTTTGCACACTGACCATATGCAGCTTTTAGACCTTATGGGGAGTATTTAAGTATCTGCTGGTCTGATACTGTAACACTGCATTTGCTCCATGTGTTCAAAGATGGCTTTGACAGTAACTTCAGCAAGTTGCTTTGACTCCTCAGGCTAGTGGAGAATTGTAGAGTGTTAAGAGTTGATTCTGGCTCTCCTTTTAGACTTTACCTGTCTTTGGATTGTAAAGCACAGGTGTCCTGTGTGCTCCTTAATACCTTGGTGAGCAAACACTCAGCTATTGTGCATGTGTTCCAGAGACTTTGGAGATGGAAAGACCCACCTGATCCCTATTACTGCAGAAATTTTCAATTCACCCCACGTTTTATATCCTACTTCGCTATAGTTTAAAGTGCAGCATAGGCTTCCTATGCAGTGCCTGTAACTCCAGCAGCTAACCATGAGGATTTTTTAAATGAGGATTTTTTAAATGAGATAAGTCAAGAGGAAACTGTTGAATCTCAGTTGAAGAGGAGTATTTTGCCCGTGCTTGAATGAGGACAATTAGGCGACAATGAAAAGAATACTTAGCACTTCTGTGATGCTGTCCAAAGGCAAATAATCATTCTCACGAAGTGGATGAGAGAGATGAAGATGGCTTTATTTTTAAAATGAGAAAAACAGTGACCATGTGCTGCTCCTGCTCGGGGCAGTGTTGACACTGAAAACCGAGTGGCTTGCAAACACTCTGGGCGTGTTCCTTGTATAGACTTTCTTCCAGTAGTTTTTCTCTCCCAAATGCCACAGGTGGTTTTTTGGTGTAAGCCTGTAGCAGTTAGCACCATGGTTATTTTTTCTGCTTGTAGAGGGCCTGTAGGGCATGCTAATTATTGAGATCCGCTAGCAAAGGAGTGTGATACACACACAGGTAGTTACACTGCCAAGTGACACTCGGGAGTTATTAAACAGTTTGTATTCTAGCAGTTCTTTCACAGCTGTTAAGTAAGAATCACTAAGTTCAGAGATGATACAGACTGAGTTACTGTGCTCATAAAACTACCATTTTCTTTTAGTTTCATCTCAGCATCATTCTGTAAAATCCAGACTTGACTTTGCCTCCACCTAAAAATGTTGTCATTATATCTATATCAAGCAAAATCTTCTATGTTAGCCGTACCTAATACTGTCCAAAAATCTGTCTTATTCATCTATAAACTACAGCAACAGACAGTCAGTGTTCCTGACCTGAGTCATGTGGCTGAGAGTCATAGGACATGTCCCACACGCAGCAGGAGCATATTTCAGAGCCAGAGAACGCCAGTGACAGCCCCCTCAGGGGCTGGCTGTTCTGTGGGATTTCAGCATTAACCCAGTGATACTGATCTCTGAGAGCCTCTGGTGGCTCGCGTCCAGGGAGTAGCGCCTCTGCCATCAAAGCGTATCTGCCCTTGCATTACATGGCTTGGCACGGACACCAAACCTGGAATATTTCTCGACTGCATTCCTTTGCAGAGCTGTCACTCTGTTAAAGTCACCAAAGTGTGTTTTACGCTGCTGCAATTGGGTTTGCATCTGCACAAGCACAAGCATGTAGTGCTTTCAAACCATGAAATAAAACGACACCGTAATTGGTATAGTTTTTGCAATAAATTCTTGTGATCTTACATGATGTAGCAGAATGCAAAAATGGAGCCTTGTTACAAGCATGGAGTGACTGTCCTGTGTACCAACTAGATATTCTGGATTAATTACCGGTAGTCTTTATCAGTATCTATATATAACTGAAACACAAAAATCAACTAACGCTTTGTTTAGCACTGCTGGGAGATTTGGAGGATGGTTTAGGATTTACTCACAGTAACATCTGTTACCAAACTCTGATTTTCTTTTCATGAATGTTTGTTAGGAAGAGGCTGAGAATTGTTCTTTCTAAGTTAGCAATGAGTGTTTTCTGTCTAAAAGGAAAAAGTCTAGATCTAACAAGGTAACCTTTGCATTTAGAAAAGCATTTTAAGCTACAGGGAGATAAATTTAGTTCTAAGATCTGGTTGTTGGTTAAACTTCTCATTCACTAAGAGGCACAGCAATTGAGGAGGAGGCAGTGTTTGTGCAAAGACAATGATACATTTTTGATGCAAAGGGGTCATAAAACTAAGCAGATTCCCTGTTCTGTGTCTGTATTTGTGTGTGCTCAGAATGTACTGTAATGAGTGGGTTTTTTTCTTCCAGATGTGTTTGGTGTTTCTCCTTTGGGAAGTCCTATGTCTCCTCATTCCCTGTCATCTGATCCTTCCTCCTCCCGAGATTCATCTCCCAGCCGTGATTCATCAACTGCTGCTGCAAGTCCTCATCAACCAATAGTAATTCATAGTTCAGGAAAAAAGTATGGCTTCACCATTCGAGCAATTAGGGTTTATGTGGGTGACAGCGATATCTACACCGTGCACCATATTGTTTGGGTAAGATAATACAGTTTTTTGCTTATATGCAGCCACAGAATGTAATGATGTATTTGCTTTTGATTTTTTGTATCCTGTTTTTGTTGACAGTTCCTGTGTAAATCATGATGTTGTGCCAAACAGTTTTCTTGGAATTAAACCCATGCCTCTACACAAGATGAGTGTGGGCTGTGGGAACAACACAAGCCACGTTTGGCAGCAGTGGTACTCACATGTAATACTGACCTCCTGCATTGGTCACTTCAATTTTTACAGTTTTGACAATTGTGAACAGCCACGTCTAAGTTCAGAGTTCTTAGAAAGAGTACTTAGGGCTTAGAAAACCAAAAGGTTGTTGCAGCCCCTTTTTGATTAAGGGCAGAATCTGCAAAACTAGGAGGTTGTACACAGAAATTATTGAAATATGCATGCAGTTTATTAAACTGCGTCAATGAAGGGATTCATGAAAGTCGGCAGTATTTTACTAGAGACAGTAGGATGATTTCAAGCACTGACTTTCTTTCGTGTAGAAATGTGCAAGCCATTTGGAATTGTGAAGACCTCTGAGGATTCTGTGGCACAGGAAAAAGACTGACTGTCTTGAATAAATAATATATTTTTCATCCTCTGTTCACTACTGATTTGAATGAAGTGAGAGACAGGCTAAAGGCTAAGACAGCAGTTCTTGGTATTTCATTGGTTATCAACCTCCTTAACTGTAAAATAAATGTGTATTTCTGTAAATATATATGTATTTATTTTAAAATTGAGGTTGATAACAAATTATATACTTTACATAATTTATCTATCATAGATACATAAATATTGTGTGTGTGTATAAACTATTTCAACTACCTTAAAATAATTTTGAAAAATTTATTACAAATGTATTAAAAAGCATTTGAGGTTTTTGTACAGTGCTTTGTTTTAAGTGTATGTTGTGGATTTTGAAGTAGCAATGCTATTGATGGGGTATTGATCCATCCAGAACACTGAGCCTGGATAATGGGGCACATTTGATAATGGAATAAATAAAAAAACCAAACTTATTTCATGTTACTAGTGTAGCATGACATCAGTGAAAGGAAGGGAAAAATGGTACATTGCAGTAAAAGTGAATCCTTAGCTTTTTTTTTTTTAAATACTATAGGTTAATTGGGGGGGGATGTTAGCTCTAAGTACTCTAGGCTTCAATATTGGCTACATAACTTAAAATTCTTCAAAAGCTCATTTTAAAATATAATAAATGATTTAAGCCGTCTTCCAAAAGAATTGCAATTCAGTTTGGTTTGGTCCTTTATCACCTTTGTGCTGCACTGTTCTCTCTAATGTGCAGCCTGGTGAGTTTGAACTAAATTAAAACAGTCCTTAACTGTATGGTGGAGTTAATTTTTATCATGATTAGGGTACTGCATGTGACCACTGCCTTAATTACATCAGTATTTATCAGTGTCAGATGCTAAAAATTTTCATTCAGTTCTGACATTTTGCCATGGGGAGTGAATCACCCCTTTGTTATCATACATGAAAACTGCCCTGCTGTACAGAGCTTACTTAATACCAGTGGCAACAAGCACTGTTCCAGTGAGCTTTGAAACCATTGCAGGCCCCATGTAAGTATACAGTTTGAGTAAGTAGTTGATGGTGAAGTGGCTGGTCTGATTTTTCTTCTTGTCTTCTTTTATATAACTTCATATCTGTAAGTTTTCTTCATTGGCAAGTGGTTTTATAGGAAGAGTTCATTAAACAAAGCCTACTCTTTAAAGTATGAAAGTTAAATAGGAGTCCATTTTGTTGATGTTCCCTTTGTCTGTGATTTCCAGAATGTGGAAGAAGGAGGTGCAGCTTACCAAGCGGGTTTAAAAGCTGGAGACCTGATTACTCATATAAATGGAGAGCCAGTGCATGGTCTTGTTCATACGGAAGTCATTGAGTTGTTGTTAAAGGTAACTCTTGGAGAACTGGGATACAAAAGCACTCGCTCTTTTCACCAAGGATTGAGGGCGTTATGTTTGTTTCCTTCAGAGATTAGTTATCAGATTTTATGGTTGTTCAAATACAAACTGTGAGCTACTTTTGCGTAAACCTGGAGAAAGGTCTATAACTTCATATATCTTGCTATGATTTTAGTTTTTCTGCAGTAAACTGTCACTGCAGATAGCTGAACTACATTTGAGGCACTGACACAGAGAGATCTCTGTCTCTCAAAATATTTGACATTTTCAAGCACTTTCTTGAATTCCCCCATCTTCATCAGGTAATTCAGGCTTGTGGTGATTATGCTACTTCTTGTTTTCTCCTTTTAAAGTGAAACCAGTGAGGAAAAGTGAAAACAAAGGAGTATGAAATATTTTCTTGCCTTTCATAATGTTAAGGCCCAAAAGTTTTTTCTCTCATACATAGCCAGGCATGTCCCTCAGAGCTTCTTTGGTAAATGAAGTCTAATCCTGCAATTTGACTTTTATGAATATTCTGTCACATTTTTCTCTTGTGGAGTCTTCTGAGGTATATCCTTAAAAACAAACAAAACCTCCAGCTTTTTTAAATGAATGGTGATCTCTTAGATTTTCACTGTAGCTCATCATACTGCAGTTTTTATGTAATCTTTTCAGCACAGACTAACATAGGTCAGAATTATTTTAGACAGCTGTGTATTTACTTCCTACGTTATTAACAGTTTATGGTGTTACATGCAGACCTTTGCCTGTCAAAGGGAGTAGTCAGTTATAAAAGAGCATGGAAAGCAGTGAAGTAATGGGGAAATATAACAGGCTGAGGAAAGATACAAAATACACTTTTCCTTAAGTGTTTATTATTCTCCTTCATTTTATCGTTGTAACAGTCAGTATAGTGAGGTAAGAATGGCCAGTGAGTGGACCACTGTGCAGTGACAGCTGTTCTTTGTGGGAAAGTAGGATGCTTCTATAGAAGCTTTTATGTTGAAAATTGCAGTCTTGGTCAATGCATGGTCTTCTCATGTCTAGCTACAATTATTAGAGTGTCTCCTTGTCCTGGAGCTGGAGTAGAGGAAGTTTAGGAAATTTGGGAGAATTTGAGAATCTTCCAGTCATCGTTTATCTGACATAAATTAGCCTGGCAACGTCTGCATAGGCATCCTTACACTGCCAGCTCTTACTCTGACACTGGAGTTCTGCCTCATTGCATTCACGTTTGTGGTGTAGCTTCAATTTAAGGCAAAGTCGTCTTGTATTACTCACGCCTAAAGGTTCCTCCTCCATTTTGGCAGAGTGGTAATAAAGTCTCGGTAACAACAACCGCCTTTGAGAACACTTCCATCAAGACAGGACCTGCTAGGCGAAACAGCTGCAGGAGTCGAATGGTCAGGCGCAGTAAGAAAAGCAAGAAGAAAGAGAGTTTAGAGAGGTGAGTAATCCTTTTGTTTCATGGCGAATATGTTTCCTTGTGTGTGTATACATAGCAATTAATTTAAAATATGGAGTTAGTATAGTTCTCTCTCTTATATTCTACATCTCTTCATCTTCTTCTATGAGATCCTGTGGTTGTAACACATCCTTCCAATCCTGTCTTGCCTAAACTAGATCTGTTAAAATAATGCCTAAAAATTTTGCATGGCAAACATATAGATATGGGGAAGAAGCTGAGTAACTGAGATTGCGTCTTGATTTGATTTAAGTATATATTTTTGTAGTTGTTTAATTAAACTTTCTAGTGTTAACTTTATGGGCATATATCTACCCCACCAATTAGCAAATCCAGATGTTTTCTAAACTTTGCGCTCTGCAGTGTGGTTTGCTTTCATGTAAACACACATTTAATATTTGCTTTTCTGCTTGTAATGGGAGAGGGAAGCAATGTCAAGTTGCAAGGGTTTTGCCTGTGCTAATAGTATCTTCTGTGCATCGTAATTTCTGATTAATGCTGTGCTCTTCTCATGCTAGGAGAAGATCTCTCTTTAAAAAGCTGGCCAAGCAGCCCTCTCCTCTTCTTCACACCAGCAGAAGTTTTTCCTGCCTGAACCGATCACTTTCATCAGGGGAGAGCTTGCCTGGATCTCCAACCCACAGCTTATCCCCTAGATCACCTACCCCAAGCTACCGCTCTACTCCTGATTTTCCATCTGGTGAGTGTGAAGGAGTGGAGGTCAGAGGAAAAGGACCTGAAGCGTGTTCTACTTCTTGTGAGATCCCAGATCTGTTAAACTCTGCTAAGAGTAGTCAGCTCTGACAAGCGTAATCATTGAGCAGCTGGTTTCTGTCTGGAAAAAGGTTCCTGGTGCAAAATCAAAAGTATTTTCATCTAAAAGGGAGTTGTCTGCTAGGTTTCTCCCAGAGTTTAAATCCAAATCTAGTGGCTATAAGTTGAATAATAAACAATCCAAGTTTGGAGTAAAAGGGCAGAATCTTGCCCAGGAGGGGCTGATTGATAAAAGAATGAAACTGAGGAAGAAGTTGCTACACAATGGAACTAGAGTGGGTGCTCATGAATGCAGATTTATTGCTGAAGAGATCAGCTGGGTGCTGAAATACTCATATTACTGGCTCCTAAAAGCCTGCCCCTTTTACCTGTTTTATTTCTGGCATAGTTCTAGTGTATACTAAAAGTGACTACTGTTGTACAATCCCTTGGCAAAGGTAAATTATTTGGAGAGCATTGACCACTTTGAAGTGGCAGAAAGCATTAGCTATTCTATGTACATGGAAAGAAGCGATAACTTAAAGGGGATGAAGGAACAGAGGGGGAAAGAGAGGAATAGCAATGTAATTGGAATGGTGAGGGGTTTACAGCCTGGTCACTCAAAACCTTCTAAACTTTGGAACATTGTGGCAGCAGACAGCACATAGGCCTTTTGGACTGGTGAAAGTTGGGTCTCACTGAGCATTTAAAGAAGATTCAAAAAATCGTGCTAATCTTATATTTGTTTGTTTGGTTTGTTTCTTTGTTCTTTTTATAGGTACTAACTCTTCCCAGAGTAGCTCCCCTAGTTCAAGTGCTCCCAATTCTCCAGCTGGTTCAGGACACATAAGACCCAGCACTCTTCATGGCTTGGGTCCAAAGCTTGGTGGACAGAGATACCGATCTGGAAGGCGCAAATCAGCTGGAAGCATTCCTCTCTCTCCTCTTGCACGGACGCCTTCTCCAACACCCCAGCCAACATCCCCTCAGCGATCTCCATCACCATTGCTAGGACATTCGATTGGAAATACAAAAATAGCTCAATCTTTTCCTAGCAAAATGCACTCCCCTCCAACTATTGTGAGGCATATTGTTAGGCCAAAGAGTGCAGAGCCACCGAGATCTCCGCTGTTAAAGAGAGTCCAATCTGAAGAGAAACTTGCACCTTCTTATGGGAGTGATAAGAAACACTTATGTTCACGAAAACAGAGTCTGGAAGTGACCCAGGAAGAAGTTAATAGAGAATTGTCCCAAAGGGAAGTAACTCTTCAGAGCTTGGAGGAGAATGTATGTGACGTGCCATCACTTACACGAGTCAGGCCTGCAGAGCAGGGCTGCTTGAAACGACCCATCTCCCGAAAGTTAGGTAGGCAAGAATCCATCGATGAGCTAGACAGAGAGAAGCTGAAGGTCAAGATAGTTATGAAAAAGCAAGATTTTGCTGAAAAAGCAAATGTTGCTATACATGAACCTAGCAGTGAACCAGAAAATCCCAATACCTTAAGACTGGAAGAAAGAGACAAAAAAGCATTCCAGAAGCTGTTAGAAAGATCAAATCAGTTTGAAACAAAAATCGTTGCTTTGGAGACCCAGTCAGCTGGTGGCATACTTAAAGACACCCTTCAAAAGAATGCAAACTTGAGATCAAATGATAGCGTTGCTTTAGATGCACAGATGCTGTGTCATGGGCCTCCACCTAATGAACTCAGTCATATTTCTTACGACTTTAAAAGAATTTCTCCTCCATGTATGCTGCAAGATGTACTACCTCAGTCCTCTGATGGGATTCTAAATGGAAAGGGGGAAAACACAGATAAAAACATGCCAACAAAAGAATTTGTCAAATTTGAAAGATTAGATGGTAAACTTGCAAATACTGATTATCTTAGAAAGAAAATATCCATTGAAGAAAAGGATGACAGTGTGTGTCCAGTGCTAAAATCCAAATTGACATCAAATGTTCATGAATGCCTTCAACTGAATACAGGCAGACCCATAAACATACAGCAGGACGCCACTGCAGTTGCCGATGGTAGAGCATTTATCGGCAGTGCACATCCTGCTCAGATCAGTTCAGTTTCTTTTGTTCCTCTGAAGACCTTGAATGGGCGTGCAGATGTGAGTGGTGAAAAACCAGCTCTTGTTTCCACTGAGGCTCCTGTCAGAAAAAGTCCATCAGAATATAAACTTGATGGGAGGTCTGTTTCCTGTTTGAAGCCAATAGAAGGCACACTAGACATTGCCTTACTTTCTGGGCCACAGGCTTCAAAGACTGAACTACCTTTGTGTGTGCTGCCAGAAGGGCAGAGCACCAGCAGTGATGGGGGATCTCCTAAACCCCCAGCACCACAAGGGAGTGGTGGGAAAGCAGAACTGGCCTGTCAGAAAGAGCAGTTGTTAAGCTATTCAAAATCTGGTAAAGTCAACATACCAGAGCCTCAGGTTCTGCAAACAAGCAAGAGTCTTCCAAATCCACCAGTCATCCCTGTGGCTGCAGAAGCAGTGACAGAGAAAAAGGTTTCTAGTCCAGCTACTAAAGGTGGTATTTCTGTTACCGAAGCTGTTCAAAAGACAGACACCTTTCCTTCCAAACATAAGGACAATTCAATTGAGGCAAAGTCTTGTTTTATTCAAACTCAGAGTGTTAAAACTACCCAAACATGCTCCAAACTTCCTGCTGTCCAAAACACTCCTGAAAAAGCTGTAGGAAAAGAGAAGCAAATACAAAAGGAGTTGCCTCCCAAACAGCCAGTAGCCCAGAAAAGTTGTGAGCCTATTCCTGCAAAGGCGGAGGTGATCAGAGAGTCATCTCTGACGGTATCTGTCTCTGATGTCCTGATAACAAGCTACTCCAAAAGCAATGAAAAAAATTGTGCTGATTTTGCTATTCCACCTCAGGTACAAGGAAAAGTGCAGGCAGCTGGCCCCAAGGCACAATCTAAGGATGGCAGAGAAGCACTGAAACAGCTAGGCAAAGATGACAACAATATTCATAGTACTTTTGTGGAGAAGGACATAACCAAGCAGAAAGTTCTCAGTGAATCTAAGAAAGTTATTGCAGAGTCAAAGAGTGAAGCTCTTTCATCCAAACAGCCTGTGCAACCCTCAATGGATTTTGATCCTAAAAATGAGACATCTGCCCCAGTTTCCTCTGTACAGAAGGACAATACCAAAGATTTAGGAAAGAAAGATCAGAAACTGCTCACTGACATAAAGCTTCAAACTACTGAGAAAAAGCAATCTAGCGAAGTTCCTCAGCAGCAACTTAACGCATCAGGTTCCCCTGCTGTGAGAGGCACTGTAAGCAGAAACTGTGCTGTAGATAGTTACATAGATGTTCAAGGACACGTGAAGCCTGCTGCCACCTATATGGAAAGCAGCAGTAATAAACCCAGGCCAGTCTCTGATACGAGTTCCTCCTCTAAGTCTAAGTTACTGGATAAACAGACATTGTCACAAAAACCATGCGCTCCAACCGTAAAAAGAAAAAGAAACTATTCAGGTGTCTGCCAGCTCCCGGAAAGATGGGAAACATGCCAGTAAAAATGTGCTAGATCCCCTTTCTTCTGCTTCAGGCTCTTTGAGAAAAATGATCAATGAACATGTGCAGGCTGAAAGGCCTGTTAGTTTGGAGCATGGCTCAGTAGCCACCCTCCAAATGAGCAGCATCACTCCTGACACCAAACCAAAATCCTCTGCGGTTGGCCCAGTACCAACAGGCCCAGAGCGTTCTAAGCAGATGCAGAGGCAAGAACCAGCAGACTTGGGGGAATCTGCTGATCAAAAGCAACTTCACCTCAGTGAGAAACAAACCATGTCTCCAAAGCTTTCCACTGTGACTGACTGTCTCTTGCTCAGCAAACAGGCAGACAGAAGTCCTAGTAACCAGATGTTCTCTGCAGACAAAAGACCTGAAGGAAAAAAATGCACTGACGCACTTTATGTTCAGCTTGACAGTGGGAAAGTAGAGCCTACCCTTTGCCTCGCAAACTATGATGCCAAAGGGAAAGGGGCAGAAAAAGCAACTGCAAGTAGCAAAATCTCTCAAGATTCAAAAGGGAAAGGACAAGTTCATCAAAAACAGACGGAGGATGCAAACAAGCAGATAGCAATGAAGCATTTGTCAGCTGCCAGTGGACAGAGTTCTTCCCGTGTGGCTGCAACACCAGGAAAGCCACTGACCTGTTCAACTAATCTCTCTGAATGTAGACAAGAAGTATCTGTTTTGTCTTCAGTGAAGAGTGATGTGTCTTCAGCAAAGGTTAAAGCAGGCTCATCTGAGCTTCCTGCAGCCTCCAAGGAAATAAACAAGAAAAGCACCTCTTCCGCAGGAAGCGGGAAGGCAGAAATGACTAAAAGTGTTTCGTTAATGGCCTTGCACAGTCCTGCTGTTGCAGTAGAAGCTCAACACTCTGCTTCAAACCTTGGGGGAAAACCTGGTAATCAAGAAAAATCTTTTTCTGTTAACACTGTAGATGTAAAGGGAAAAGACGCCGTTCAAGCTCAGCAGTCTACTTCAAGAAAACAGAATGTAGGTAAAGATTTATCCAGGTCAGCAACCATACCTGACCGCCCTAATGCACTTTCTAACGACAAAGACTCAGCTCGGCAGCGTCGAGGAAAGGAAGCTTCAAGGAGCAGTCCTCACAAGAAATCCTGTTAACTGTGAGACCTGGCAGGTGTGAATTTAAGACTAGCTGAAACAATATATATATATATATTTGACTGCCTTTAAACCAGCACTGTGTCGTGTCTTTGTGCGGCAAAACTTTCATGTCTCTGAAGAAAGAGGATGGGGATATTTAGAGAACTTTTTTTTCAAAATGCCTTCCCAATTGTAACCGGTAAAACTGTTACCATATAGTATTTGTACAAAAATACCTTTACAGCTGAGAGCTATTGAAGAAAAGATTTCCTCTGTAAATAGTTAGTGATGTGTTTTGGGTTTGAATGTAGCATATATACTTTGCTGCTGATTGCGTTGTTTACTCTCCCCTTTTTTAAGATAGTTGCTTTGCCACTTATTTGCCATACTCTAATATGAAACTGAATTATTAAAACTCAGACCTGACATGGATGTGCACAAGCATTGGTCTGACTGGCAAACAAAAACAGGCCACATTTTTACTTACTAAAAATCCTCGCTAGTGGTTAAAGAAAATACTAGTACAGAAAAAAATATCGTGGCTTATTGTGAGTTTTTACATGTATTTTTAATAATCCAATTTTGATAGTACTGTACCTGGCTGACTGCTTCACCAGATCTAACACAAGACCTAACTGCATCTCCCTTCTGCACAAAGCCTGTCTCTTAGAGTAAGTGTTTTTAAAGCTACAGGAGGGCCTCTTGGTTGTCAGGGCGTCCCAGCAAGACTCATATTCTCTGGTGAAATGGTGGTTCTTGTCTATTGGGAGTGTGTTCTGTGACCTTCACCTCAGACAAGGCTGCGACGCTGAAGCACACACTGTGTGCTTAGGTTTTGCTGCAGTCCTCTCTTGAGTTCCTTGAGCTTTTTTTAAATTCAGGCCCTTACAGTGTGAGGCACAAGTATAAGCACATGACTTGCAGTACTAATATGTTCATCCCTATTTTTTACTACGTTTAGAGAATATGTGTTATCATTGCATATAGGTCTACATAATCAGCTTCATACAGCTGTAGCTATTTTTTATTTGACAAGTAAGGTAAAAAAGAGAAAAAGCAGTTTCAGTATCATATCTTCAAAAAAGTTTAGGGCATCTGATTAAGTTTTAATACATAGCTGGGGCCTTATGTTGTAGACTTAACTTGCTGTTTTTAGCAAGTAATTCTGGGTTTCACATTCATTTCTAAATGCATTGAGTAGCTCCATACATTTCATAACAATCTTTTTATTTGTATGCAAAAAAATAAATACTGTAATTACAAAAGAAGCATTTTGTAACAAAGGAACTTGTTGGAGCTATTTGGTGCTAGAATGTGACTGTCTTACTTTTGCTAAGCCTTATTTGAATTTTGTATACCGTGGAACGTGTAGACTTCGATCATTTTAGTGTGGAGGTATTGAGGGTTTTTTTTTGAACCGTGAAAGGTAAAATTTGAAACATGTACAGAAGCACTACAAAAACCCCTTGCAGAGATGCATGGTTTTTAATGATGGGGATCAATGGCATGGTGGTTTTGCTTATTTCTGTTATATGTATCCACAGTAGAGCTAGGCCCTTACCTGCTTCATCTGGGCTTACAGATTGTCTTTCTGTCTCAAAAGCTAGAAAACTGTTCATAAAAGCACAGTGTAATCCTGACTTGGAGGTTTGTATGACAACTGACAGTGTGCAGACTTAATTTCCCTCTGCTGAAAACTTTATTATACTAATTAGTTGAGTTGGATTACAGCAAACCTGTCACGGAAAAATATCATCACAAACAAGTCCTTCTGATTTTTCATGTGGCACTAGAATATTCATACTGCTGTTGATGTGTTCACAGAGGAGCTAGTGAAAAATGGATAGTATTTTTGAGCAGTTCTAAAGATAAAATGGTCTCGACATTTACAGTTCATGTGTGTTTTGGCAGTTACATAAATGAATGCTAAGGCACTTCAAAATAACATTTCTGTCTGGGAGGTATTTCCTAGTTTACAGTCTTCAGAGTTTTTTTCAACTATTCTCTTGTTTCCTTTAAAGCACATTTAGCTGTTTGTTTACAGTATATGTTTATGTATATTTTGTATAGTTCATTATCACTTCTGACAAATAAGTTCTTTGCATTTTGGAAGTGTAATAGTGCTTAAGCTTGTGTTTATGTAGTACCTGTTTGTTGGTGTTTACCTTATAAGTGAGCTGTTAGAGATCCTTCTACCTTTGTGCTACTTGGTTAGTCTTTATGTAGATCTTAGATCTGATGTGTTCTTTTGTAGACTTCCTGCTGTAGATTCCTAAGCTTACAAAAAAAAAGAAAAAAAGATTGTTAGGGTCTGTGCAATAAAGTGTTTGCAGTCTTATTTTCTCTAAGAAACTTCTTATGGATGTCATAATTGTTGTATATTGAACATGATTATTTATACTTATGCAGTTGCATAACGTTGAAATAAAAAGTCCGCATGAAATGCTGTTGTGTTAGCATTTTTCCTTGAACTGCGTTCACTACTGTAACTTGAGGCACATCTATGCTCTACTCAGAGGTGGCCAGTTTTTTTTTCTCGGGGGCCAACTCAGTGCACCCCTTAGGGCATATGCTGGGCGAGAATTTTTTATGAGTAAATGTAATTTAGCCTGGAGAAAGAGGAGGTCTGCATAGCTGAGCATACCGTCTTGGGCAGCAGCTGGAACCATTACATTGCTGTTGGGTAGGAGGCATGGGGTGGTGATGGAGAATGTATTCTGAATGGTAGCTAACAACAGCAGTAGGCTGTAATGTGACATTTCAGTCTTTCCTCCAAAACGTGTATCATTGTTCATGACAGTAGATCAGTATGTTTTTGCGTACCTTCTCAAAATACTCAGTCTTTTTTGTTTTAAAAATTTGATTATTTACACTAAATTTTGAGCCTAAACAAATTCATGGATTCTCTACACCTTGAATGTCATCATATCTCCATTTTTTGTTTTTTTCTCATAATAGAAGGTAAAATAGGTGCAGGGAAACAGACAAGGTAGATGGAGCAGAGCACCTTAGTATCCAGTGGGATCTTTGATGAAGAAAGATTCTTTTGGCAGGAGGAGCAACAGAGCAAGACTACTACTACCTGATTTTCATCGCTCCAGCTTTTGCAGAAGAGCGGTGTCTTTACTGTTCCATTATCAGTAGCTTTGCACAGCTGGTTGGCGCATGCCAGGAGCTGCCTGCCCAGTGAGGGGATTATTTTTGTTCTCATTTACTATTGCATTGTTTTCTCTATGTTTTTTCTCTGTGCAAAGCCAAGTGCAGCAGTGTTACTGCATCACTCTGGCTGCTTTGCTCTCTGTTTGAAGCCAATACATGAGGGGAAGCTGCAAGTCACCCCCAGCCCTTCCAACTTGCTGCAACCCAGCAGAAGGCGATTAAGTCTGCAAAATCAATGCACTGGCAGGGAGTGTGATTGGGCTGGGGAGGTGGAGCAGCAGCATCCAGCAGCTCAGTGTTTGTGACCGCATCTATAGTATACTATTTGGTTAGCACAGACCAACTCAATCTCTCGGACATCGGCCATGGGTGGATTTTGATGAACTGAGGGTAAGACGCAATGCTGGAGGCTACAGTTCAAGTCATAAAGTGTTGGGAGCATCAGGAAGAGTGGAGAAGACTGCAGCACAGGAAGACAATTAACAATGTAGGTAAGTTCTATCACACAGCAAGCCCTTGAAAATGTAAGTGTGAACTAGATTACAGGGGAAGAAAATGTTTGAGACATTTGCTGGAGAAGGATGTTGTCTGCTGCTTGGAGGAGAGGAATTTTCATTGTATTTGCCAGATAAGCAGGTGTATATGAGTGGTTGGGAAGACTTCTTCCCTCTTTTTCCAGGTACAGACAAGACTATTGAATGAGAGGAAGTTCTTAAAAGATGCACCGTTAACATTGGGATATTATTTTTTAAGTCAACAGGTACAGAAATCGGCCTTTATTCAACCATCCTGTTCAGAGTAAAATTCAATTTAAAAATTGACCTGTATCTTAGTGAGAGTATCTTGTTTAAGCACAGTTGGGGAAGGAAGAATTTGTGTCTGAGTTTGTGTTTATCCAAGTGAAATAAAGGTAAGTGCTTAATGGTCTCTGAAATGCAACTTGTTAGCGAAGATCTGCTCAACTTTCTTCTCTGTGAATACTGATAACAAATGTTATTTTGCAGTTTTGTGTTGTACCATGATTTCAGTGACATCTGTAAAGAGAAATCTGCCGTCTCTTTCCATTTATATCCTTGTAAAGTAATTCCAGCAGGCTACACCTTTGGACTTCACAAAGTGCTGATACTTAATCTGGATGTTTTAATGTGTTATAACCACATATAAATTTTCCTGCAGAATAAATGAGTTCCTGTAGTCGGGATTTGTGTGCATGCTGTTTAGTGCTGTTGTTTACATGGTGTCGTGTGAATGATGTTTTGCAGACAAAAAAGCAGAGACTGCTCTGAGCAGATGACACTGTAAATCAAAGAGAAAATTAAAATGACGTGAAGATACGGTCATCGAAAACAAGTTGTGTAGAGGGAAAGGGATGGGTCATAGGACAATCTGTACTAAATAATCTGTGTGCAAATATATATCACACAGGAACATGTTCACCATTTTGCCTTTTCAGCCATCTTTGAGTTCTAACTGACTGAAATCTACACACAAGTCTACACTATGACACTGGGTACCGTTTTAGAAGCTGGGGGAGTTAAAAACCTGTGTTCCTCTCTCCAAATGAAGAGCATTCCAGAAAGCATCAGCCCAATATGAAGTTTTCCCCTCAAGCTGCTGTTACTTGTGGCTCTCCCATAGTTACTGCCTCATGCTTGCAGCAATTTTTTTTTTTTTTGCACCTATCCCAAGCTGTGAACTGCGTCATGCTCCCTTTTAACTTCACTGTTTGTCAGTTTCCTGACCCCACAAATGTAAGAGGGAAACAACAGAAGCAGCAGGTCCCTTTTGTATGGTGCACAGACCTACATTCAACACTGATTGTCAGATAATGCAGTTATCAGAGGTTGCTCGTTTAACCAGTTTGATTTGCAGAGTTGGGGGGAAAAGGTGACTTGAGCCCTGGGATGACTTCAGGAGCTTCCCTGCCTTGGTCCCAAGGGTGAGCTGGGAAGTCCTCGCCTTAGGCAGCATGGTTTGCTCGGCGACATTTCTCTCCCTTAGACCAGTCCTTGTGGAAGGGCTCATCTGATGCAGGCACCCCTTGCAGCTTTGGTGCTCTGCAGCTTGGCAGTTGGAGCACCCTGCCTGCTCATGGGGTCAGGAGGAGGTTTCTGTGCAGAGCCTGTCAGCGGCTGCAGAAACATACAGGCATACAGGAATACATACCGGCAATGCAGAGAGTTGGGAGGAGAGGCAACATCCTAGAACAGAAAAGCTAGGAGTGTTTATAGGCAGATGGAGAAGAAACCTCAAACAGCTCTCCCACTGCATTCTTGGGCAGCATGCGGATACAGAGGTGGGAGGAGAAAAATCTGTGGGGCAAGGGGGGCACCCTACGTGATGTGAAGACATCTGAAAGTTCCAAGAACCCACGTGGTGGTAGTGTGATCTACTAACAGAGGGTAGAAGGGGCTTTTCAAGTGAGAGGTATTTCTTACTTGAGAAGACCAGGCAGGCATTCTTGTCAGCTCTGTCTTCAGAAATGAGTAAAAACTTTCTAGTCCAGCAGGGATCCTTAAAATTTTAGCGAAGTCTGCATGTTGTGGAGGAAATGACAAGCAACACCTTTTGGCAAGAGCTGAAGCTGAATGTGGAGTGCCACATGGAAAGCATTCAGAGCGAGCTCACCTTCCACACCTTGGTGAGCAGCCACAGCTCCTGGTTTAACACACCGAGGAGCCTTGCTGGAGCAGGGTGAGGCTCCACATGGTGCATGGGATACCTTTGCAGCTCACCACCATGCTGCCCATCTTGCACCTTCTAGTTTTCCACCCTAGGCTCACCTGGGAAAGTCTCTTAGCTGTTGACATTGGTTTTTTTCCCCATTCAAGCATAGGTGTAGCTAAGCATCTGCACACCCTTGACCAAATCTACGGGTTTTATGGTTGAAGCTGAAATTGTTGCTGGTCCCTGCTTACCCTGGAGTCTAGTAAATAGGTAAGGAGAAGAGCCTGCCTTGGGGAGAGATAGACTGGCAGAGGTTCAATGGCCAGGAACTTCCTAAGGATAAAAACATCTTAAAGAACTTAGATGGTAAAGGTTGTTTCTGTCAGTCCTGCAGGAGTGGGTCTTACAAGACTGTGTTGTGTGTGTCCTTCAAATAAAGTATTTTTTTTCTTTTCAGCAAAGCAGGGTACACTACTGCCAACTCTTAAATACTATTGTTTTCCAAATGCATTTGATAGAGGGTGAGGGTTTGGTTGGTTGGTTTGTTTCATTTTTTTTTTGTTTGTGGGGGGGTTTTTGGGGGGGGGGGGTTGGGTTTTTTTTTTTTTTTGTGGGCATGGTGGTGGTGGTGGTGGTGGTTTAGTTCTCTTTTTCTAAAGAGAACAAAGTTTGCATTTTGGCCCTTGGATCTTCCCTTTACAGGTGCATTAGCTGAGACACGAGTGCTAAAATTGAGTTGAAGTGAGATTTCTCTATTCATGTTCAAGGCTCATGTCATAGTTTATTTTTTCAGTTCTCAAATAATTTTTAAAAATTATTTTTCCAAAAGTTATAATAGAAATGGAAAGGGTTTCACAAAAGTTCAGAAAATATGGGTCACAAACAAAAATAGTAAGTTGTTTTTCATCTTAATATAGTAACTGTATATCTTTTCTATATCTCCATCATACTTATATTTGCTGGTAATTTTGCTTGAAATAGCGAGCACCCCAAATGAAGATTGCACCACAGCATAAAACAGACAGGACAACTGCAATGATTCCTGCTGTGTTGAGCCCACAGGAGAGCGAGATGGTGGCCAGCTGAACCCCAGCTAGTGATTTGGGTTCAGAACATCTCGTGTCTTCAGGGTCTTCAATTTTATCCAGATTCTGCCTGTACCAGCTGATTAAACCAATATTGGAGCAGGTGCATTCCAGAGGGTTGTTACTTAAATTGATTACGCAGTGGCCAGCTAAGGACGCTAGCTTGTCCCGTGGTACAATACGAATCCTGTTGTGGGCAAAATTGAGATAGATGCTGTTGAGGTTTGAAAATGCATCTGTGCTGAATGCAGTAAGTTTGTTGTGGCTCAGATCGACATGCCGTAACTTATGGAGGCTGTGAAATGCTTGGTCACCTATTGCCGTCAGTTCACAGGATGATAAAATTAGCACCTCTAAATTGCGTAGCTGTTGGAACAATTTGTCCTTTGGCAAGATCCCTGACTCAAAGTTATTTTGACTAAGGTCCAGGAGCATGAGGTTTTCCAGCCCTTGAAATAGATGCTGAATGCTAGTATTGATGTGCGAGGAGGAAATATTCAGCACTTGCAAGAGATGCAGATTTCGGAAAGGACCCTGTGAAGTGTTGATATAAAGAGAAGTGAAAGCTAGGTCCAGCAGCTCCAGGTTAGCACCATCCTTAAAGAGCATGTCTTGAAGGTGGAGCTTTATGTTGTGGCTCAGATTTAGGTGCTGAAGACTGCTCAAACCGCTCAGCGCTTCATTACAGCAGCCAAAGCTTTCAATGTGACTCTTACTTAAATCGAGATGTTGAAGCTTTGCCAGTTTCTCCAAACAGCCAGAGCCTAGCTGCAGGACCTGCAAGTTCCCCTTGATGTGGAGGTGGGCGAGGGAGGGGAAGGCAGCAGATCTGACGTGGCAGAGGTGCTCAAAGGAGTTTGCATTGAGGACTAACTCTGTTAGTGAGCCCATGCCACTGATGCCAGGGGGCAACGCGCTGATGTGCGTTTGAGTGAGGTCCAGCTTCCGGAGTTTGGTCAAGCACTGGAATGTGGTGCTGTTTATGTTTCTGAAGTGCTGTAGTTGCAGATAGAGGTCCTTGACAGAGATATTACAGAGGCCTTGTAAAACATCTGGGCTTATGTAGGACTTCTTTTCCATGTTATGAAATGTTCCCAACCAAAGGGTCTGGACTGTGGAGTTCTGTATCCCCGCCAGGACCACAGGGATGTCAGTGCAGCCCCCAAAGTCCAGTTTGTAGAAATGGGACCAGAAAGCTCCAGGTTCAATGTATGAAATATCATTGCCTTTAAAGATGAGAGTTATATTGCTGGTCTTCTGCAGGATGCGGACATCATCTGCTGTGATTGCTCTTATGTTGTTCATTTGAAAGTCAAGGTATTTGAGGTTTTTAGTTGGAAAGTTGGGAGGGAGTTGCAATGAAGAAATGTGATTGCTGCTTAAGATGAGGGTATCCAAGCTGTCCAGGTTTGTCATTGGAATAAATGACATACTGGTTATTCCTGTCTGTGTTAAAACAAGCTGCTTCAGGGACTGAGGGCCAGCGAACGCTGTGTCAGACAGAAACAGGAGCAGGTTTCCAGTCAGCATGATTGTCTTCAGCTGCTTATTGCTGTGAAAGGCACCATCATACACCCAGTTGATCTGACACCTTGAGAAAGCAACAGAAACCAGCATCAGTGGCCTGTCTCACAAAACTCTCCCGGTGTATGTGATAACCCAAACTGCACTTTCGTATCTGCAAGAACTCATGATCGGCTGCCTTCACGAGGTTAAAACTATCTTTCTTTTCCAGTGACGTTTGTTTGGTATTTGTAAGTTCACACTGAAATACAGGGTGAGAAGAAAAACTTGCCCTGAAGTGATGAGTGTGTGGAGGCATTTGTAGAAGTCAGGGAGATGTTAGGTTTTTAGTGTCGCGCTTAAAAAAATTAAAATCTTTTTTCCTATAGAAAAGCTGGACATTTACAAGGATCAAACCTGTGTTTCTCTAGGATTTATGGAACAATATCTTTACAGAAAAGTGAATTTAAAAATTGCTTTAGTAACTTTGATGTCACTACTGTCTTAGCAGCAGTGATATGTGGAAAACGCATATTACTGTCCAGCAAATGATTGTCACCAGAGGAGAAGGCTAGATGTTGCCCAAGCATATCGATCTCTGCTTAGCAAAATACTTCACAGCTATCTGCAAGTGCTACTGGTGGTTTCCCTGTGACGGCACGGAGATGCTGCTGTGGTGTGCTCCAGAGGCAGGCTTTGAGCAGGGGGTTTGACCCACCTGATGGGCAGAAGTGAGGATACTCTCCCTTACCTTGTTAAGTCCAAGTAGAGAAGAGATTTGAGCTTAGCGAAGGTTGAATTCTGGAGGGAAGGGAGCACGTTGAAGCTGAAGTCAAGGATTTCAGTTGTGATGGGTAGTTTTTCAGGAATCTTCCTCAGTCCTAAATCTTCACAGTTATAGCTTTTATTTACTGTAATCTGTGGAAAATATATAGTGAAACTGCAAGAGGTATGCACTGTGAATATAAATAGGAAATTATGCACTTAAAAAAAAAAAAAAAAAAAAAAAAAAAAA